>JAWWEW010000051.1:9806561-10021969 GCA_035583185.1 Anabacerthia variegaticeps
GCCGCCAGGCCGCCCTCTTCTTCCTCAACAACATCTCCCTGGACGGACGGCCGCCCTGCCCGCCCGCCGAGAAGCCACCGCTGCCCGCCGGCCCGGGCGAAGGGGAGGAGGCGGCGGAGCCGGCCGGAGCCCCCCCGCGCCTGCTGCCCCCGCCGCCCGTGCTGTGCCCGCCGCCGCCCGCCCTGCTGCTGCCCGGCGTGGCCCCGCTCGCCGCCGGAGCCAAGGGGGATGCGGACCCCGCCCGCGGGGGCATCTTCCTGCCGCAGCTGCTGCTGGGCGGCCCGCTGTGCCCGCCGCCCCCGGCGCCGCCCGCCCTGCCCGCGATGCTGGCGGCCAAGCCGGGCGCCCCGGGGCTGCTCAGCCCCTCGCAGAGCGCCGCGGGCGGCGGCGGCTTCGCGCTGGAGGCGCAGCGGCAGAGGTGAGCGGGAGGGCACGGTCCGGTCCCGCCGGGACAGCCCGCACTGACCCCGCGGGGCGTGGGAAGCGCCGGGACCCCCGCGGGGCGTGGGAAGCGCCGGGACCCCCCGGCCCTGGGGAGAGGGGGACGGTCCCGCGGCCCTGGGAAAAGCCGGACATTCCCAGGGCCCGGGGCTGGCCGGGACGGGGGGAGCGGGGCGTGGGAATGGGGCGGCCGTGGGAGGAGCACCTGCCCCGGCCCCGCACGGAGGATGCTCCGGAGGATGCTCCCCAGGAGGAGCGGGCTCTGCGGAGGGCACCGCTCGCCGAGGCTCTGGCTGCAGGTCTGCGGTACCCCCAACCCTGCCTCCTCCTGCTTTCCCCCCCAACCCAGCCGCGGTTTCTGCGTGTTTCTGTTTTCACGTGGAGCTGGCAAGGGTCACTGCTAGGCAGGACGCTTCCTTCGTGCCTTCTCCCGCTCTCTGCTGCTTGTCTCTGCAGTAACTCTGTGTATTAATGAGTGCCTGTGCGCTGGGAACTTGGAGTCAGCCTCGGGGGAGGATGCTCTGGCCTTCAGAGGAGGATTACTCTTGCATTTGCAAGGGACTTCTATCAGCTTGGAAGTGCTGGCTTTCTAATCGGCTGGAAGGCGGGCTCTTGCTCAGATCTTGGGGATTTGAGCTCTGAAAGAACTCTTTTCAGGCCGTTTCTTGCATAAATAGCTCTGTAAAGTGAGGTGGCCATCTGAGCCTGCAGATAGGCAGCGGTATCAAAGGCTTTAAGTCTCTGTGGTCTTTACAGTGGCTTCCAGAGCTTTGTTAGTGAGCTGAAATAGAGATGTTGTCAGTGCTTTAAAGCTGGGCAGCTTGCTAATGCAGTTGATGAGTATTCCCTTTCAGTGTGCATCTCACAGTAGAGATGTCCTGTGTATCCCCAGGAAACAACTACTTGGAGGTTCAGGTGAATTTGGAGAGAAGTTGCTGTTTGTCAGTAATGTCTGGGAGTGCTTGTGTGTTGTCCCTCCTGGGGTGTTTTTCCTTTTTGAACTGTTGTTTACTACCCATTGCTTTTCTTGTAATGGAAGAGACCTTTCTTTCCTTATGTCTTGGAGAAATTGAAGCTGGATCTGCTCTCTGCATGTCCCGTATCCAGAGGTTGTGCTGTTGTGTGCTGGTTGTTGAGCAGGGAAGCCTGAAGTTGAGGTTGTTGCTGTGGCACAGGTCCTTTCCAGCACCTGGTTCACAAAAGCCAGCACATGAGGCACTGTGCAATTCCATTTCATTGCTTTAATATTGTGGGTAGTGGTCTTGAGGGCAAGTTTTGCATCAAGAGCTTTACCAGCACAGTTCCCTCTGTGGATGTGGTATTTGAGGCGCCTGTGCATACGGAGTTCTGGACTGATGGAGTTCATGTAAACAGTTCAAACCTTCCCCTTCCTGCTCCAAGTCAATAGGATGCTAAGAAAATATTCCTAGGATCTTCTCATTTGATGTCCCCTTTCTTTGGCATCGGGTTTTAGCCTGTTCCACTAGAGTAATTCTAATCAATCCACCTGAAAAGAATGATGAATCAGAAAGGTAGAAGTGCAAGGAGGCGATCAAGGGAATCAAAAGGCTTCTCTCTGAGTAATGACAAAACAGACCATGATTTTTTTCCTTGGAAGAGATGGCTGAAAGGATATATTGTATGCCATTAATTGGTTTGTATGCTACCTTTGAGGGTGATTTGGAGTGAGAGTTCGTCTGATTTTTATCTTTAAAGAAAAAAGCATCCACTAAAACTATGAGACAGAAGATCCACATCTTTACCTGGAAATAGACAAATCCTCTGACAAAAGGATAGTTCTATGCTGCCTATGGGGATGGCTTAGGCCGAATATATCTCCTTTTTTTTTGCTGACAATTTGCAGGGTGAGGGACTTGGAGCATTTGATTTTTTCACTGGAGAGTTCTGTGCTTTGTACTGCAACAGACTGTCCCTTCATCCCCATGGAGCAGAGGCATCTTCTCTTGCTGCGAATACACTAGGAATTATTTGGGTTCTTTCTTTGTTGCTGGATGGGGGTATTTATTCTTCTTCCCCTTCTGTGTTAGGTGAGATGTTTGCAAAACAAGATTCAGAAATCAACAACCACATGTGGTTTTCTTTTATGGGGACTTGGGAATTCAGGTATTGCTTTGCCATACAGTGATGTTGCTGTTTTAGATTGTTAACTGCCTGCCTCATGCTATAGTACAGGTTTGTGAAGCTGTTGGAGGGAAGGGGGAGGCAGAATCTATGCTGCCACTCTGGACATCTAGTCTTTAGTGCCCACTCTAAGGCAGCTGTTCTCCTCAGAGTCCTTTTTGAGTCACTGTTAAGAGCTGCTTTGAATTGTCCTGGTTGGAACTTCTCTTAAAAGCACCAGGAGCACAGGCTGAAGGGTCTCCAGGCTTAGTCTGTCCATGTTCAGTGGCCAATGCTGCTGCAACTCTGTTTTGTGCTTGGGGATTTCATTGTGCTGGGGCTTGCCCCGATCTACAAAGATCTTTATCTGGAACTGATGCTATCATTGGGCTGAGTTTTATTACAAAACTTGATCTTGTTTGACTTGGTTGAGAAGTTGCAAGAAGCTGATGAGACCGGCCAGTGTGGCTTGGGGCAGGTCATGACAGCACCTCTGCTGGAGTTGGTGGTTAGTTATTAGCAATAGGCAGGACGTTCAGTAAAGCCCAAGGAACAAGAGATCTCACCTGATGTAACCTGGAGTTCCTTTGAGTTTCTCAGTAGCTGTCAGGTCCATTAGGATGGCAACTTCAGTAGAGGAGGCACCTTCAGTTTGGATGTTCAGTTTCTTCATGCTGCTGGCTGAGCATTATAAACTCAGTGACTTTAACCTCCCACTTTTGTTTTCCTAAAGCATCTTTTGTTTACAGGATCTTAAACTACAATGCTGTGTTATTCCAGCTTGCCTAATCTGCTTGCCATTCCTCTTCCCTTCTCCTTTTCCATCTTGTTCTTTTCTTTTGTTCTTTCAAAGAACAAGCCTCACAGAAAGCAGTGGAGGGAGGCAGCAAACAGCAAACAAATCGGCATTCACAGATTTTTAATGAATTTCTGCAGCTGGGTCTGAAACTGGCAGAGCTTTCTGAGGAAACACAGATAACAGAGGGCCCTGGAAATAGCCAGGTTATGAAAGCATGAAAAATGGAAACAACAGCCCTGAATGTCAATGCTCGTTGTGTTTCTGAGGTTTCAGTATAGCATAATGTAAAGCAGCTGGTTTTGCCATAATTTGCTGCATTTTGCTGGGCCTAAGAATAAATAGAGTAAATTATTTGCAACTGATGCTTTAATGTCCTTGGAGTTCAGTGGTCAGGGAGCTGAACTGAGTGTTTGTGATAGCTCAGTCATTTCTGATTTATCAGCAAATTTAGGTCATTTTAAGAGTGGGAGTTTAAACAGTAGTTGATAACAGCAACACTTTGGACCAACTCTGCTTTTAAGTCTTAATTGGATGCCAGATTGCTGACATAGGTGTGATCAGATTAGTTCCTTGGGTGGAAGGGCAGAAATGCTTGGTCAGGATTTTATGCTTATGATGGTTAATGTGTTGTTTTGTCCTACTGTCAGCTTAGCTGCTGTTGTCACTTCAAGAAATATAAATATTTTTATAAATAACACTCTTCTAATAAACAGATTTAGTTGAGATGGTTAAAATGTTTTAAAGTCTTAGTTTTAATTTTGAGTCTTATTTGGAATAAGCTGAGCACATGGTGCTTTTCAGGAAGCAGGAAGATCTGTCAGAGGTGGAAAGCTTTGACCTTTCAGAGGTGAACAGTGGACTGGGATGTGCTGCTCGGGGCTGAAAGTGAACTATTCTAAACCTGAACTTTATTTAAAAGTCAGCTGAAATGTTAAGGCTGCAGTCTCCTCCCCACCAAGCAGGTTGCTTCAGCAGCTTTCTCTGATTTGCAACTGCAGGTGAATTGTATGTGCCCAACATTAAATATTTTATACTACCTGCAGTCATTCCCAGCCAGGTATATTAACCAGAGGAATTAAGTTCTATGCCTAGCAGGCAACTTGGAGATCAGAAAATCCACGACCTTATATCCTGCACACTTCTGTGAATGGGTCTGGATCAGACAGTCCGAGACACTTCTAGCACCAAGGTTATTTGACCTCTTCATTTAAGAGAGTCCAGAGGCTTTAAAGTAACTTTGCTCTCCAGGCAGGAGTAGTCTGTGCAGAATTAACTGTACTTTGCAGCTGATTCTACCTGTGGATGGATTCTGTAGCTTTTCTAAGTGATTGTGCAGAAGCCCTGGCAACAGGTTTTGGAATGCTGCAGGAAAGGGGATGCTCTGGAAGTGCTATTTCCACCTTTCCTTTTCCCCTGCTGCCAGCTCAAAGTTCATTGCCACAGGAGGTGATAAGGGTGGTCAGAATGATGCTGTCTTGCTTCAAGTCAATGAGTCATCAGCCGAGAAGGACAATACTGCTAAATTAAATATAAAAAAAACTGAATAACTTAATTTTTGGGGCCCTGTTTAGATCTCCAGTGAGCAAGTCCTGTAGAAGTGTTACAGGCAGAGCTTCCTTACCCTGGTGTTCCCCTGCTGTGGACTGGAATGTACTGTCAAAACCTTCTATAGCTGCACAAGATTTGTGGCTGTTTAACATTTTAGGATTTACTTTACAGGCTTCCTTTGAGTTAGGAAAAATAACAAAAGCTTATTGGGCTATTATTTTTCAAGTGTAACTCTTGACCCTGGAGTCTGCAGGATCTCTGTGTACTGGGTTAAAACATCATTTCTTTGATTCACATTCAAAACCAGTTCTCTTCTCTCTCCTCCTTGCCTTCCTCCCCCCCGGAATCTCAGCTGGTGAAGTGCCTCCTCCCCATTCTGAGCACTCAGAGTTCCCAAAGCTCACACCGAGCAGCAGCTGAGCTCTGGGGGTGCTGGTGAGAAGGACATGTTTAGGTTGTCAGTGCTTACCAGTGCTCTGATTAGCCCCAAAGTCCTCCTCGATACTTCAAGAGATGTGGGCTGCCCAAATTTGGATCTGCTTTGCCCAGCTGTGGGTGAAGCTGCTTCATTAGGGCTGTATGTGCTCTTGGCACTGTGGCTGAGCTGGTTCAGAAGAGTTGCTAGCAGTGGTTCTCAGCTTTTTGTAGTTTTCTGTGAACTGTAGGATGAGGCAGGGATGGAAGAATCTTTGCTTTCCATTTTAAGGAGTAGTTCTGAGCTACAGACAAGCTCTTCTGCTCTGGGTTTGGGTATGGTTTCTTTGGTTTGAAAGGGAAAATAAAACAGGTGGAGGAAGAGGAAGTGACTTGCAAAATTCTCTATTTTTTATTTCCTGCATTATGTGGGGTTTAGATATATTTAGTATATTAAATGTAATTATTTAGTTATATATAATATATTAAATCCTGTGTTCCTGTTTTCCATCTGTCAACCAGTTAAAGCTGTGAGGTTGTCAGGCTGAGTGAGCTTGAAGATGTTTTTAAGCCTTCTTTTGAAGGTTGTTCTGAAGTCGTCAGGCTCTGTAGTTCAAGTTTAAAAAAGGCACAATGAACCTTAGGTTCTTTAATAAGCATGAGGTATTGCTGATAGAGCAGATGACTGCAGAGGGACGGTGCTCAGCTAAAGCCACTCTTTCACACCAGCTCCTCAAACACAGAGCTCTAAACTCCTTTAACCTTTGGTTTATAGCTGTTGTGTATTTAACCTACTTAAATTATTATAGTTCATTCCCTGTAAAAGGTGTTAAATGAAGAAACTTTATCTGATTTTGTCAGTGCAAGCAAAACAAAGTGTTTCACAAGGCAGCCCTCTGATTCACAAAACATACTGAGTCTTTTAAAACCAAAAGCTTGCTGCTGGCTGACCCTGCTGCTGAGGTTCTTCTCCCCCCTCCAGGGAATGCTCCTCTTGTTCCAGCCCTTGCTCAGTGTGGTGGTACCCAGGGTGTACCCAAGCTGCAAACCTGCCTCAGAGCTGGGTATCTGTTTCATTTTGGAGTCCCCACAGCATGGGCTGAACTGCAGCTGGTCAGAGCTGCTTGCTCAACAGCATGGACAGATTGGCACTTGCTCTGTTGAGGTGGCTACAATTAAGTATAAAAATTTTGCCCTGGTGAAGCTACAACCTCTTGACTGTGGGTTGAAGGCGATGTGTGATAAGGTGGGAAGAACCAACTGCCCATAAAAACACTGTGAGATCTCTCTAAACTTGCTTTCACTGGGTTTTGTCCAGTTGCCTGTTTTAAATTTTCCTCTCTTTCCCAGTTAAAAGCTTCTCTTTTTCTTTCTTTTTTTTTTTTTTTAACCTCTGGAGTTTTGTCATGCAGAAGGCTTTTATTTAACAAGGCACATGATGAAATGACAGCATCATCTCTCAGTGAAGTGCATGAATATTTCTAGCATAATGCCCACAGTGTCATCAAGGACACACTTTGCATTTCACGTGCCTGTTTTGGTCAGCAGTTCAATGCTTAGTAAGCAGAGCACAAAAGCACAGGGGGACCAGGCTGGTGAGCTAGAAATGCCTCCAGAAACTGGTAGAACTTTGGAGAAATACTGGTGTTGTCCTGGCCAGCACATCTAGTCTGCTTTGTGAGAAGCAGCGGGGATTTTAGGATTGGGCACTGGGCACAGCAAAGCTTACATCTGGTTTGGTGGTTCTGTCACAACAGCTGGCTTTCACAATGCTTACTGGAAGGCATTATTTTATCCTTGGATTGTCTAAACACTCTTAGCAGTGAAGCAATATGATTTATGAAACACAATGAATATAAAGCTCATTTTCTATTAGGTGTTAATCATATGTGGTTGTGAATCAGCAGTGAAGGAGCAGCTGCTGTGAAGATTATCTAATTTCTTTCCTTGTTAGTATTTTAAACTCTCCAAGCTTAGTGAGCTTCCCACTTACTCTGCCTCCACCTTCATTCAAATTATACTTCAATTCTGTTCCTTCTCATTTGTCCCACAGGCTGTGTGACACATTCTTTCATTGCCTGTGGCTTTACTGGTGTTGGAGGAGTGCAGCAGCGCAGTGTTTGGGACCAGCAGGAAAGCCCCTGGTGCCCTTTCAGGTTTTGTGAACAAACCTTGAATAAGAACACAAAGGTGAAGGAATTACTCCTCCTCCCTCATCCTGAGGTCTCACACAGGGATCTGCTCTGAAGCCTAAAAGTACGTGCTCATGTGGCTGATTTCAGTTCCCTTTTTCAAATTAAGATTACAGGAGGAATAAATTAAACTACCCCCACTGTGAGACTTGTATTTATTCTCTGGCACTCTTAAGACTTAAACAAATGTCAGAAAAAGCTCCTGGGATGGTGGCCTGCAACCCAAACTACACGTTTGTGGTGCCATAAAACAGTGAGTAGCTGACTTGGTGAAGAAGGAGCACTGAGGTCTGTGCTTACTGTTGGTGATGCAAAGTGTCTTTTCTGCTGCTGCCTCTCAATGTACATCAGAGCTGAAACCATCTATCCATGAAAATGACTTGCTCAGTGCTGGGCACTTCATGGTACAGATTCGTTGTGAAGTCATTTGTTTTACCAAGACATGGTTTTCATGTGATTCAGTGTAAGTGACTGACTTCATTTTGGCTTTAATTACTGAGAACTTGTTGCTACCAGTGAGCTGTACTCAAATCTGCTTTTGAACAGGAGACTCATTAATGTGAGCGCTGAGGGTGGTGAGGCACAGGGCACTGACAGCAGAACAGGGATGCTCCCACTCACACACACTGGGATGCAAGCCTGAAAACAGTAAATGTCTCCTGGGCACCACAAGAAATGGCAGTTGCTAAAAAGTAAGCTTAAAAACTGGGGCTAGTTTTCTTAATCCCTTGATGCCTGTATTTTATGTAGTGAAATCCAAGCACAGTTCATATTTGTTTGTTGGCTTGCCTGTAAGGAATGAAAACAATACAGCTTAATCTTTAAAATATCTCTTGGAAAAACAAATCTGACAGGTGTGTCTTCCTATTGTAAACAGGATTTGGGATCTGGATTTCTTGTGCAAATTACCTTTGACAGTTGTTGCTAAGCTAGTGCTTCCAAAAACCAATAAATGATTTTTGTCCTTGTTATATTAATAACTTGGCCCCTTGACAGCTGTGATTATACTGAAGCCTGTAAAAGACCTTACAAAGGGACATCATATTAAAATAAAACTCGAGTGAGAAATAGGAAACCAAAATCTATTAGGCCCTAATTTTACACAGTAATTAAAAATCCTTGACCTCCCCCATTCCACCCATCTATTAGCAGTATGGATGGCTAAAGAGCAACAGAGGATATCAGCCTTGCTGCTAATTTTAGCCCAGTGCCTGGGGTGTGTGCCTGTGTGGGTGCAAGCAGCATCAGCAGGACAAGGGACACAGCTCCATCTGAAACAAATCCACACTGCTGGGCCCTTTGGAGCAGGTCTCCAGTCAAGTTACTGTCCAGCTCCTGCAGCACCTTTGAATGGTTTTGTCACAGGGCTTGGTGATGCTGGAAGTGATGAGGGTGAGAAGTTATGGCAGGAGATGAACTCGGGGTGCTGCTTTGGTGAAAATGACCAAATGGCAGCTGTATGCAGGCTTAGCTAAGATCATTTGCCACTGTATGACCCAGTATTAGGGGCTAAGGCCCAACATTAAGGTGTTAAAATGAATTTTGGGAGGGCTGTTTGTTGCAGAACCTGGGAGTGCTGAGCAGGGTCATGACTTCCCTGACAGGACACAGTGTCCCATGAGCCGGAGTGGAACAGGCTTGTCTGTGCCTGAAAACATGTCTGATAGCACAGGATTAGCATGTCTTTTATGTTCAGCCATATAATGCTAAAGAACCAGAAACTTGGACCTTCAGCTACAGCAATATGTCAAAACATCACCCTTGTCCTCTTGGGTGTCTGCAGTATGGGTGGGAAGTGGGAAAACACTCTTGGCGAGCCATTGGAAAGGTCAGGGCTCTGTAATCTGGAGCTGTGACTTAACCAGCTTTTTCCTTTCAGTTCAAAAGACGGGACGTGCAGGGATTACCGGGGCTATTCATAGATTGTCTTAGCTGTGTCCCATTCTCCTGGGAGCACTTAAAGAGCCGTGTTAACCTCGATACTGGGGAACCCACATGCTGCTTGTCCAGCATTCACCCTCTGCCAGTGCTTGGTGGGACACTGGCAGGACCAGAGGGAGATCCAAATGTGTGGGCTGGCTACTGTTTTAGGGGGCAGGAGTCAAAATGTAGCTCTGAACATAAATTGCTGCAGTTTTCTTGAACACAAGGGGTTTTAGTGGGCTTTTTTAAAGTGCGTGTTTGGCTCCTGCAAGATTTGGCAGCAGTGTTGGATTGTGTGAGCCCATGTGTGTGCATGGAGATAAGAAGCCAAGGCGTAATCCAGAATTCCTCTGCTTGATAGCCTTATCTCTGGGCATGTATGTTTTCTCTCTTGGTGGGTCCCCTTCAGGTGCTCGCTGTGTAAACACAGTTGCTGTTTTTAATGATCTGGTAGGGTCATGCCTTGGCCTTTCTGAAATAAAGGGTTGGGAAGCAACCCAAAGTGAGCCAGGGATGTACAACCCAACCAAACCCTATATTGCTTGTCATGGCAATAGCTGGTACTGGCAAACAGGCACGTTGGAACTTTCTTTAGGATATTGTTGGAATTAGAGCACCATAGAACCCATAAATGTTTTAATATTGGATGCTTCAACTTCTAAGTGTCAGGTCACATTTAGCAACAAACACACTGTGTAAACTACTTAAAATCCTTTGAATTCCAGTGGATCAGACCTTAAGCAAGAAGTGTTATCCTAGGTGAAGCTGCATAGCATGGGATAGGTGACTCGACATTTTTGTGCCATCAAAGCTGCCAGTCACTGGAGTGACCCTGTGCAGCCTGTTGTTCAAGTGTGAGTTGGCTGTATGAGAAAAGCACTCAAACTAAAGCACATATATGTGTGTATATGTATAAGACTACTCAAAAAGTGTTGCATTTTGCTGCATTCTCCAAGTACTGCACTAGCAAGTCTTTTGGACTGCAGTGAGGGTGCTGTGTTGCTGTAAAATGTTGGGTTGAGCATACAAACTATTTCAGGTTCTCTGGATTAGTGAAAGGTCTTTATGTACACCCCGTTTTGAGAGTTGAGGGAGCGTGTCTTGCTTAGCATAAGGGATTCCTTCAAGGTGACAGCCTCACTGAGGGCAGAAATTATTTACAAGTGTAGCTAAAAATGAAGTTTCCTGTTGGCAGAGTGGGGATGAGTCATTGTGGTTCTGAGTCATGGGGTGGGATCTTCCCTTTGCTGCATCAGGGTTTTACTTCCAGATATACTTTTGGAGCTGCAGGTACAGGTGTTTGTCACTCTTGTCCCTGTTACTGAGAAAACAGGGCAGTTTTCAGAATGTGTAAGGCCCTGGTTGGGTCTCCACCATGGAGACCCTGCTTTGACCCTGTGTGTGGTTGCATCTGCAGCACTGTGGAGTTAGTGAGGCTCTAGCCATGGCTCTCCCAATCCCTTCTGTTACTCACAACAGCATCCTTTTACAGAACTATGTGCTTTTTTTGTACCAGTGCCCACTGGCATTGGCTGTGTTTTCCCTTTGCTTGCCATATGTGGCGTCTTTCTGTCTCCATCCAGCCAGGTCTCCCCTGGGAGGGCAGGACGACTGTGGATGTTCCCAACTGCATTTGTGCCAGGAGGTTTGCCATCATCCCACTTTGTGAAGGGGTTTTTATTGCCTTTTAGATACAGATATAGGCTAGAGAACCATGTGTTTGTGAAAGCATTAAATGCTCCTGTGCTAGAAAACAATAATAGTTTTAAAACTGAAGTGCTGGTGAAAGGTGTTGAAGCTGTGCCAGGAATGTTCTCCAGCAGCACCTTAATGGCTGTGGATTTGCAGGAGGCAGTCTCTAGCAATACAGGAGGTGTTAGTCCTGGGGGAGGATTTACCTCTCTTGTGTTTACAGAAAGGGGCACTAATTTTTCATCCTCCTACCTGTTTGAGTGATGGGATTTTCTTTCTTTTAAGAATGCCTGAACAGCTGAGAGTCTGCTCCGATGCAGTTTAAAGTTTGATTTTTATTTTTTTTTGCCAGAAGGTGGTTTTGTCAAACCAGAGTCCTGCAAATTTTGTCTCCTGTGCTGCTTCTGTGCTGACTTTCATGGCAGCATTGTCTGTTAATTGAGTTACTGTGTCACTTGGGAAGAAAACCTTGGACTTGAGCACACGTGGTTGTGCTAAAAGTGTAGCACAATGTATGCTTAAACAAAAGCAGAAAATGTGGAATCTTACAGTTGTAGTGTCAGCATTTTGCTGGTGGCAGTTCAATCAGAGTGCTTTGTTCTATGGAAATTACAGTTATAGTTGCACAATTCATTTTTAAATCTCTACCAACAAAGAAGGACTTGACTTGGACAATAATAATGTATCTTACTTTGGCATAGTCTGTTTGTTTTTTTTTAAATGTAATATCCTATTACTGTTACACTAACTCACATGATTCCTACTATTATCCTTGCATCTTCCATTCTGGGACTTCAAATGGGTGCCAAATACTTTTTGCTTCCTCTAATAATCCTCTCTATTGTTTTCTGGAGAGATCTGTCAATTTTGTTTTGCTGCAGTTATAGGCTCTCAGTCTGCTGACTGCTGCTGCTGGAATAGAGAATGCACACAGGTGTCTGGTCATCTTACAGATACACCTATATCTGAACATAAATTAATAAAAAATTACTTTTTCCCTTGCCTTGATGGGGGGAGCCTTTTGTGACATTTCTTGGCAGATTTTAAATGAGTATTTGGAAGCTTTTTGATGTTTAACTTAGAGATAGGTGCCCTTGTGTGTGAAAGGTGGTGAATGCTCTTGTTAATGACTATAAATATGTATTTCAAGGGTCCTTGAGGGGGAGAAAAGTTCTTGGCCTTTTTAGGAACTTCAGACTCTTAGTTAAGCCCACTCTTGCAACAACAACAAAAAACAAAATCCAAAAAGCCTGCCATTTGTCCTAAGCACTCATAGATCTGTTGCAGTTCATAAACTCAGAGGCCATGAACTAATATTGTTCACTCTTCGTGGTGTTGTACATTTTACAGAAGGCGTTTTATCTCCCAGCGCTGCTCTCTAGACTTTTTAGAAGACATAGTGGAATATGCCAGTGTACGAAGGTACTTTTTTCAAAAGCAGCATTAATCTCAACTCGTTGCATGCAGTCCTCTCCTCCCTCCACCCTCTTCCACGCCAATATCTGAGGTCCTGCATGCTAGTGCTGCCATCTGATCATACAACTGGCATGACTTTTTTCCGGAGCACTTAACAGATTTTGTTTTTTTTTGTCTTTCTTTTTATCATTGCAGAACCAAGCATATATCTGGGTCTCCGAGGCACAAAAGTTTGAAGAAGATGCACTTCATCAAGAACATGAGGCAGTATGACACCAAAAACAGCAGGTAACTTGTGGAGATCAAGGTTCTCCCTGTGCTCGGGTGAGATAGGTTGTGCTCAGAAGCAGATTCCAGTTTCATGGAGTTAGACATTTAATATCAATGGGAATAAGGGGATGTCCTTGGGGCCTTGTTAGTTTTATACAGGCTTCTATCAAAGGCAGTAGGTGCTCATATCTGCTACAGTTGCAGCAATACCCTGATGGTTCTGCCATCCTACTTGAGGATGTTAAATCATTCTCTTATAACACCTTCCTTATCTTTTGCACACAGAGAGGTCAGAGCTGAGGAGGATTTAAGGAGAATGACTTGGTTTAGCTGAATTCTTGGCTCAGTTGCAGAGCAGAAGAGAAAGGGGAGGCTGCATGCGTGTTTATTATTAATAGAAGTGTGAGGTTTCATCTAAATGTAAAATATTATCTACATCTTTTCATAAGGTTTATGTAAAAATTGCATAAATATAGACATATATTTAAAGACTGTCCTTTGAGGAGCTCCCAAGGTGATGGCAGTTCCTGAAGGCTGGGGTTTTATACAGAGCTTAACCCCAAGGACCTGCAGGGTCAGCATGAAACCTCTGCTCTTCTGCTGCTTTCTGAAAACATAACATCCATAGCAGTACCTATGTGACTTGCAGAGCAAGATAACAAGAGTCTTGTGTTCATATTCCACATAAAGCTGCTTTGTAACTTCTAGGTCTTAATTCATATCCTGATCTTTTTCCATCTGCCTACAGGATAGTGTTAATCTGTGCTAAACGAACACTGTGCGTGGCTTTTTCTATCCTACCTTACGGGGAGGGTTTACGGATCAGGTGAGTCTTTGGAACTGCTTTGTGAAATGTCTGGTCTGTTGATTAAAGAGGTCTTTTGAAATGAGTGTGGTTGGTGTAGGTCTCCTGTTTTGAAGCAGGTAAAATTCATTAACTTACCATTCATGTGTAAGGACAAGAATTTGCTGTCAGAGCCGAGTGTCCAAGTGTTCATTCAAACTCTTAAGAGAAAAATAGTGGAAAAGGTAGTCTCTTCTTCCAGTGTTTATTGACATTTTAAAGCATTCCAGTCTTGTAAATCTCTGAGATCAGCTTTGAACAGGTGATGTGATTGGCTGTTGTGTAGGATTTTCTGTATTCCTAAAGTGATCAGAAATCAACTGTCTTTAGTGCCACAAACAATGATGTCAGCAAAAAAGCATGGGGAGCATCAGGGAAGGATGCTGCTGCCTTCAATGGAAACCCTCAGGGTTTTATCCTGAATTTACACTTAAATAAGTTTAAGATGCTCTTCTCTTTCTCAGCTCTAAGCCATGAATGTCATTATTTGCAATCTAAGAAAAGCTGAAACAGTTTAGATTGATTCAAACTGCTGTTAGTGTTTGGACTACATTTTTGTATACAACTGTCAGTATGATCACTTATGAGAAACAAAATCTGCAAACTGGATTTCCCTGCATCTTGGCTCAGTCCCTTGTGAAGTTTAAGTTGATTCTGTGAACATCTCTGACCTACAAATATACCATAGAAAATACTAATTCTATTATGATCCAATTCTGGCAAAACAATTGTGTTGTCACTTCTGTCCTGTGCGTAACTTATGGACAAAGGAAACGGATGCTTAGTGGTGGGAATTGTATTGTATGCAAATCCATCACCATAAAAATAGTTGATGGGAAAATATTCCTTCACATAATAGAAAGGCAGCAAGGTCACTGGAGCTATTTCAGAGCAGTTCTGAGCACGGGGCTGCTCTGCTGTAAGCTGGCAAGGCAGTTCTTCAACTCAAAGCTGGTTTTTTTGCATTGGAATATTGGTGACGAAGCCACGTGCTGCCATTGCTGACACAGAGTCCTGCAGCTTCATTCTTAATTTGAGCTTGTGTGCACAGGGGTTGGGAAATTGCACTTGAAAGGCAAGTTTCTAGTCCTGGAAAACTAGTAATGTATGTCATGTTTGCTGTTAGTTGTTTGAGCAATAGTGTGTTAGTAATGGTGTGATCTTGTGCAGAAAGACTATATTAAAAGGTTTTGGTGGTTATGTTGGTACAGATTTGTGTTAAAATGAGATTAACAGCTCCAAGTTTTGAACTGAGTAGTTAAAAATTCATGTGTTCTTTGAGGTGGGATTGAGGGGTTGCCCTGTTCCCACACAAGAGAACTCTGACGTGGTTGTTGGCTGTATCTAGGGAATGGAACTGGTGTTTACCATGGAGGAAACTGGGCTTGTGCTGCATTTTCTAATAGTGCACTTTCTTACCTGCATTTAGTGATCTGAAAATGGAAGGACAGAAGCAGCGACATCCTTCTGGGGGAGTTTCAGTCTCTACTGAGATGGTGCTTGGACTGGAAGGAGTAGAGCTGGGTGCTGATGGCAAGGTAAGGACATTTATTTTTTTCACCCTGGAATCATTTCATGCTGGGACAAATCACTTAATTTATGCAGTGGTTTGCTATCCATGATGTGAGAGCTATGGCTTTTCAGAGCAGTGGAAGTTTTAGATCCTTAGCTTGAAATTTTGGCCTGTGATAATATTTCTTCTGAGGAGGCTGTTGAAGCTTGTGATCACTTCTGCCTCCATTTCTGGAGAACTGATTTGACTTTGCTATCTCAGGCAATGTGTGAGTGATGTTTTGATAGAAATATGGGTAAAACTTTTACCCCTCTAGTTAAATTATATACTGCCAGAACTTCACTGATGTGATTCTCCCCTTTTCTTTGCCACCCCACCACATTTTCTACAACATTCTGAAGTTGTAGAAATAAGGCATACCTCGTCCAACATTTCTCTTCCCTCCTGTACCACAGTTTCAAGGTCCCCACTCCCAAATGCAAACTCCAGGGGCTCTGAGTTGGAAAATCCTAGATGTCTGGAAATAGGCTTTTCAGAAAATTGCCTCCCCATAACTACAACTTTCTCTTCTTTAAGGTTGTGTCCTATGCAAAATTCTTGTACCCGACCAATGCTCTGGTTGTTCGCAAAGCCGACGGCTACGGTGCTGTTCCCTCGTGTCGAGCCAGTGCTCCACGGAGTCTTCCTGGATCAAGATACAAACCTGTGACAGCAAAAACAATACCAGCAGGGACAGACATTGGTAAGGACAGGCACCAGCTCTGTCATCACTCGTGCACCCAGCAGAAAGATTTGTCTGAGACAATTGCAAGGTGTGTTACTGGGATGGATGTGCTGCAGCTGGAAGGAGACTGGTTTTAGCAGAGGCTCGTAAAGAAGGCTCATTAGTGAAGTCTAAATTATGAGCCTTAGGACTGAGACTTCCACACCTTCTTTACATCCTCCATATATCTGGCCTAGTTCTTTTTATGCCATTCAAGGAGTGTGAAGCTTTTCCTTGGAAATGTAAAGTTTTATATTACTCACCAAGAAACATCTGGTGTACGTGGATGCAGGTGGTTCTCCTTGCCTTCTAGCACAGGAACAATGCATAAGCCAAAGAGTTTTGCCAAAAATCACTTCTCTTGTATAAAGGAGCAAACCTGACAGCTCTGCTGTCTGTTAGATACAGGGAAAAGAATTCAGTCTTGTGCTGTTGTTTTCTGGGTATCTTTGTAGATGACAAATCTAGTTTGCACTAAATCTGAAACAAGTGCATCAGGTACATGGTGGAGAAAGAGCTTGTTTGGGTTTTTTAATAATTTTAATACCTTACTGGTACATTTACGAAATGCAAATGTGTGACTTTAGCTGCAGTTTGCCTGTACTATGAGATCTGCCAACACTTAGTGTTTGCTTTTTTAAAAAAACTTTTTTAAAGAGGAAACAGGGAATTTAAAGCCCTTTATCTTGTGACCCAATGTGCTTTCCTCATTCCTTCAGGAAGTGAAGCTGGGGAAGCTTCAGAATATGATCCAAATCTTCTGGATGATCCTCAGTGGCCCTGTGGAAAACATAAACGTGTTCTCATCTTTGCCTCTTACATGGTGAGTGACTGGCACACCTGAACAGGGGAATGAGTGAGTGAGTGGATGCCTGGAAGATGCTCCTATAAAGAACTTTCTAGAAGAAGAAACATTCCTCTAGGAAGAAAAAGTTCTGGCTTCTCTGATAATTGATTCAGAAAAATACCAAAGCTAAGTTGGTACAGTGAGCTTGTCAAGGGCCAACTTGACACCTATCTCCATGCTGTCATTTGCTTCTTGTAACCATTTGCTTACAAGTTTTTTAAGACTTTGTGGTTGGGATTCAGCATGTTCTGTTACTTTAGGACCTTTCAAAAACGTTAAATTGTGGATTATAAAACTCGGCTTTGCCTATGCATTAGTGTCTTTGGAAGGCTTCTTTGGTTGTCAGTCCTGTTCACAAGACAAATGATCAATTTTGCCTCTTGTGTTTCAGACTACAGTCATAGAATACGTGAAACCATCAGACCTTAAAAAGGATATGAATGAAACCTTTAGGGAGAAGTTTCCTCATATCAAGTTGACACTGAGCAAAATTAGAAGGTAAGAAATAAGCATTGAATAATGAGAATATCATCTACACTGTATGAGGCTGCTTTTATCTTCCACTTGTATGGAGCAAATACTAGATCTATTAATAGCATATATGATTAAACCCTAATCTGTTCTTGCCAGTTGAGCTGTCTGTAGGATGACAGCCCTGTACAGGAATGTTTAGGGTGCTCAGAAAGGCTAGCAGTTGGTTTTCATAGTTCCACCTAAAAGGGTTTTGTTTCACCAGCTGTGGTGTACTAACACTACCATCCAATTAACAGTGAGGCAGCATGAGCTTTGAAACAAACACTTGTAACCTGATTGCTTGGCTGCATTGCAGTCCCACTTCAACTGGATTGGCTTCCTGGGCCTTCTGGCTATTTTTGCCTTTCAATTACCAGACTCACTGATGACCGTGGACTCTAACAAGATTCTAGGATTCAAGAGTGTTAGGGGAATCTCGGTAAAGAAAAAGCATTTTGTGAAGGCCACGCAGAATTTCTCATCTTCCAGTAAATGCATCTGGCCACTCCTCAGTGAGGTGCAGTGTTGCACCTCCAGAGAGCTGTAATCTTGCTGGTGTTTGTTACGGGGTGATTAACGCAATCAGGGCCTGCTGAAATAGCGGCTTAAACATGATTCTGCCGAGTCACCAGGTGTAACTCAGCTCCAGGTGAAGGCTCTCTCGGGCAGTCTGGTGTGCCAGGGTCCTGCATACTATTCCTTGTAGCTGTTTGGAGCAATCTGTTCACACAGAGAGCTTGCAGGTGTAGTGTGGGTGGCAGCCAGGAGAGGTACCATCCACCTCCAAGTCTGCCTTAATGCTGAGGTGAAGTGCTGGCTGTTGAGGGGAGTGTGTAAACCAGGCTGCCTTCCCCCTCACACCTGGCTCTTACATGAGGTGTGTAGCAGACAGGTCTCCACACAGCAACTGCTGTGATCTTCACAGCTCTGATGTGGTTTTCTGTAGGTCAGAGTGGTTCAGTCTTATGATATGAATCATGAACCAGTTTGGAGGCCAATAAGGAATCATACAGCAATAGCCTGTGTGTCAGTGAGGTCGTGAAGCCCTGGTTTATGGGCAGACTATGAGGAACTGTTCCACCACAGTGGATGTTGTCAGCCAGGTTAAATCAATTTGTGCATCAGCACCAGCTTGCTGCCAGCTGGACTTCTCCACTCTAGGATAATACTTGTCATGGTTTTCCAAAAGGAGGCTTGCCCATATGCTCCTCTGACTTGCCATGCTGCAGTATTTCTAGAGCTTTTCATAAAAGCTGTCATGTTTGGGGGGGGTGTCTTTTCTCCTATTCCCAGTTTGAAGAGAGAGATGAGAAACTTGAGTGAAGAGTGCAATCTGGAGCCTGTTACTGTCTCCATGGCTTATGTTTACTTTGAGAAGCTCGTCCTCCAAGGCAAACTCAACAAACAGAACCGCAAACTGTGTGCTGGTGCTTGCGTTCTGCTTGCAGCCAAGATCAGCAGTGATCTCAGGAAACACGAAGTTAAACACCTTATAGATGTAAGTACTCACAGACTTGTTTCAGGTGTTGTCAGAACCTTCTCTCTAGGTCAGAGATAAAGGCAAACATTAAAACCACTATTTTCAGCAGTGCATGCTTGCATTTAAGACCAGCTCTTTCAGACAATTTTATGTCTCGTTAAGGCCTTTATTTTTTTAATTCATTAAAACTATCTGACTGGTGCAGGCTGATGTCTTACTGATCCTACAGTAAAGTTATTTTTGCACTTGCATATGTTTGCCTGAGAAGCAGTAACTATTGTGTGGGTGTCACAGCTGAGCTGGTAAGCTGGTTTACTTCTCTGATCTCTGGCAACATGTCTTGATTCTGTAGGTGCAGCTCAGGCCGTGCATCGCTGACTCCTGTTTTATGCTGATTTAATTTAACAGTGCCTTGAAATCATCTGGATTAACTGATTCTTCCTCCCCTTCCTTTGTTTTGTTTTGTTACTGTCATAGAAACTCGAGGAGAGATTCCGATTCAACAGAAGAGATCTCATCGGTTTCGAATTCACCGTCCTTGTAGCTTTGGAACTGGCTCTCTATCTTCCTGAAAACCAAGTTTTACCTCATTACAGACGGCTCACGCAACAGTCTTAACCAAAGCTCCATCCCAGCCGGCGGTGCCGGGGGTCCCATCCCTGGATGCTGCTGGTGGAGGTGCCACTGGGCTCGCCGTGCGCGTCCCGCCGCGGCTCCAGCTCCTTTGGAAGGCTGCAGGGTGTTGGTAAACTGTCGAGTTGTGTGTTATGGACACGGATGCCAAGCCTGGGGGATGGTACGAGAAGAGTTACTGAACTTTTGTTTTCTTTTGGACATTTAAAGCACAAATATTCACCAGTCAGCTGTCATGGCTGCTCATTATTCCTTATTTATCTTTTTGGTTTTACTAAAACTCTTCTTCCTTATGAAGAATACTATGGTATTGGTTCTTTTTTTTTTTCTTTTTTTTTAAAGCCTTTATTGTGTTCCTTGAAACTAAAGGAAGCATCACTTCCATTCCAGTGCACCATAAAGTTCAGATGTTTCTAGAATCTTCTCGCATTTTTACATTAATGAAATTGCATACTTTATTTTTTTAAAGATGTGCCTAAAACTGGCTGGTCTGGTACCAGTGCTTTTTAAGTTAGTTCTGTTATTTAGTGGGGAATCCTGAATTTGTATAGCCATTTATTCTTTACCTGCATTGGCCTTGCATACAAGGAAAACAATTCCAGTATATCTGCACTAATGATACACAGGGCATCTGTTCTATGATTCTATAGACCTATAAGTAGCAAGACTGAAATTACTCCATTCCAGTTTATTTGCTATTAATGCCTGAAGGATATATATTTTACTTAAAAGATGGTTTGAAAAAATCTGTCATGAGGTACCACATGTTGAATGAGGTAGCTGGGAAGTGATTGCCATCCTAATTGACTCTTCAGTGGAAGATGAGCACTCGACTAAAAGCAATTTGCTGTCAAATGTATCATTTAGGATTTTTATTTGTTTTACTGTTCTGTAGCCTGAAATAAGCACCTTTTTAGTATGACTGTATTATATATGGTCTTACATGCTCTGAGCAAGTACGAAGTCAGTAGAGTTACTGCTGCCAAACGAAGCCAATGAAACAAAGCATGCTCGATATTTAAAATGCTACTTTTTTTACTCGGTTCTTCCAAGCGTTGCATCACTGTGATGGTCCTCATAAAACTGGCATTTCTTGCACATCTGAGCAGCCACTGACGACTGGTGCCCAGCAGTGCTCTAGTGCATACGCACAGGTTAAATAACTTCTCTGAACATTGGCTATTCCTTCGTTTATTTTCTAAATATCCAGGTCGGGAATGAATTCTTGATTGTCCTTGGAACCTTCTGTGGTATTGGCTCTTGGGTTTATTTTCTGAAGCAATATTATGATATAAGTAACTGTGTCCATTTGCAAGGAACAAAACTGGTACTTGGCTATTCCGACTGAGAAAATTGTGATTTAAGTTTGATTCCTAAATGAAACACCAGACCTTGTGCTGAGGTCAGGGACTTGCTATCTAATATGTAAAGTAATGTAAATTCCTGTTCTTTGTATTAAATGTTGGTCGTAGCCAAAAACAAAGCTGAATCTTTGCTCTTCAGCCTTGTTTTGTCTGAAGCTAATTTGGCTTCATTAGAATTGCAGCAAACTTTACTGGAGCCCCTTCCTCTTTGAGTAGGGCTCAAAGTGTATTTTTCATATATAATAGTTACAGTGACTATCAAATCTTTTGTAACTGTGTTCAGCTGTATGTAGCTTCAAATTATTTGTGTAAAATTTAATATGCTTGTGATTTCTCTAACACAGAAGGACTTTCCAGTTTCCATAGGTGAGATGGTGGTAGCTAATAGCTTAGACAATAAGCTTGCCAGTTATCTTCCAAAAGATTTAAAAATTTGCCTACTAGTTAAACTTTCTACTGAATATAACTGTGCTTGCATGCAGAAATAGTGATTTACTAAACATCTAGTGTATAATGAGCCTCCAAATTAGCAAACAGTGCTGGAGACAGCTGAGGTGGTCCAACACATCCTCAAGGCATTGTGGAGGGGACAGAGGTACAAGAGAGCAAAGAAATTTCTCACAGGGTGTCTCCAGGAAAGGTTGGATAGTGTGAATGAAATGAGAAAATATCTTTTCTCTGGGAATTTCTTTGTTTAGTGTATAAAGAGTTTTCTGTAACAAGATTAACTTTCCTTTCTTACCATCTAAGGGGAAAAAATGCACTTTGGTTTGCAGCACTTTGCAGTCTCTATTCAGTGGAAGTTTGTCTAGTTGAAGTGGCCCTTTGGGCTGTAATTACACTCCCTAGAAACTGCAGTTTCGCGTCATAAACCGGCAAGCTTTTGTTTTCTTCCAGGAGAACAAATTAGGATAAGGAGCATTAAATTACAGAACGCTGAATGTTGTCTAATAGTTACTCTAAAACTTGGCTTGGGCACACACTTGAATCCAAAAGCTGTTGGGAACATGGGCCAAAGATGACGCGGGGCAGTGAGTGCTGTGCCAGTCTCTGGCAGAGCCTGAGGTTGGGGTGATGCTGCCCAGAGCCACAGCCTGGGGCTTGCACATGGGGCACCCTGTGTGTCTGTGCAGAAACAGCAGAGATACACCAGCTCTCTGTGTTTGTGTGTTGGTTTTTTCCCATTTCTAGAGCGCAGCTCGCAGTCCTGTGTGGGAATCTCTCTCTTTTCACCTAAAAGCTGCCACCGTGTGGCAAAGGACTATCAGTACGTTGTCTGTTCATAAACTCGACGTGGGACCCAAAGTAAGAACCCAGATCTGCCGGTTTACGTTTCACAGCCACACTCCTCTTGCTCTGAAGAGAAACAGGTTTACGTCGGGGGGTCTGGTGCTCTGTGAAGGTGCTGCTGGGATGGCTCAGCACGGAGAACTCTCTTGATAAGAGGCTGTACATTTTCCTGTAAACAATACTGCTCTGGTTTTGTCATACTCCATAATTTAAATGTCTGAGTTGTAGCCTGGTTTGTTTTGTTTTTTGGGGTTTTTTGTTCTTTTCTTTCTGTGAAATTAAGATGCTGTGAAATAAAACCTGTTTTCGTACATGTTTTGTAACCAAATGTCTCATTTTGGAATCACAGAATTGGTTGGGGTTGGAAGGGATGTCTGGAGATCGCCCAGTCCAGCCCACCCTGCCAGGGCAGGGTCACCTGGAGCAAGGTGACACAGGAACGTGTCCAGGTGGGTTGGGGATGTCTCTGACAGTCCCCTCAGGTAAGTGTTGCTGTGACCCCTGGGGGAGAACAAAGACCCCTGTCATCCCCAAACTGGGGGGCACAGCCTGGGCGGTGCTGGGGGTGATGCTGGGACCCCCCTGAGCCCTGAGGGTGGGATCCCTGCTCTGGGATCCCCACTCCACGATCCAGTAGTGTGACCAGCAGGACCAGGGCAGGGATCCTTCCCCTGCACTGGGCACTGCTGAGGCCACACCCGGAGAGCATGTCCAGTGCTGGCCCTCAGATCAGGAGGGATATTTTGGGGCTGGAGCAGGTCCAGGGAAGGGCAGCGAGGCTGGTGAAGGGTCTGGAGCACAAGTGCTGTGAGGAGAGGCTGAGGGAGACCTCATTGCCCTGTACAACCCCTGAGAGGAGGGGGGAGCCAGAGGGGTCAGTCCCTTCTCCCAGGGAACCAGCAGGACAGGAGGGCACAGCCTCAAGCTGTTTGGGTTTGGGTTGGACATCAGGAAGAAGCTTTTTACGGAGGGAATGATCAGGGACCGGACTGGGCTGTGCAGGGAGGTGGTGGATTCACTGTCCCTGGAGGTTTTTGAGGTGACACTGCCTGTGACGCTCAGTGCCATGGCCTGACGAGCTCTTGGGGCTTGTCATGAAAAACCTCAGTGTGAAAGGAACTGCTGAGGGAGTTTGTTCTTTCCACAGCAGAGGTTTTTATTGGAGCAGGGATGGAATGCCAGCCAGCTCACTTCAAATCAACAGTGCAAAATGAGCCACTTGACACATTTCACTACTCGATTACAACATGCAATTTTGCATGGTAATAAGATTACAACATCTGGTTATGCATATCAATAATTAGGCGGAGCTTTCCCAAATCTTTTGGCATCAGGATTAGGTGATGGTTTCTAGTCTTCGGCCTCACTCTGGGGGTCTTTAACTCCTCCTCCTCGCCTTGACCTCTTCAGCCATCGTTGTTAATGACCCAGTCAGTGAATCTTACAGAAACTCCTGCCTTAAGGCCATTTTGCGCATTCAAATGTCTACATTGTCATGGTTAACAGCGCTAGGTAGTTTGTGTATAGTTTTCTAAGATCAGCTCCAGTGGTTTGAAGAGAACCCATCTCCGTGTTCTCCGATAAACTCAACCAAAGCAGGTGCCGAAGTTTCCACTGATCCGGTTAACCATTTCTGGGTTATTTAGCCTTGTTTCAGGCTCTTTCGCGACCCGTTGAATTCTGTCCCTCCGCGGCCGCCGTGGCACCACCCCCCGGAGGCTGCGTATTTCCGGTTCCGGCCCCGCCCGGCCCTTTTCCCGCCCGGCCGCGCGTGAGGTGGGAGCGATGGCGGCGGCGCTCGGGCCTGGGGAGAGAGATATATACACATATATACACATAAAAACACATATAAACACACATACAGAGACAGCGGCACCGCCGGGGAAGGGGCCCTGCGGTGGGGCAGCCCGGCCGCGCTCCGTCAGCGCCGGAACCTGAGGGAGCGGCCTTGTCGTGGGGGGGGATAGGGTGGATCTCAGGGTGGATCTCAGGAAAAGGCTCTTCCACCAGAGCGCGGTGGGCTCTGAGCAGGCTGCCCAGGGCTGGCGGAGCTCTCGGGCACAGGGTGGGTGTCTGGGCAGGGCCAGGAGCCGGAGGGTGCGGCCCTTCCAGCTCAGGGTGTTCCACGGTTCTTCCAGGTGTTGCTGCTTGGAGCCGCAGGGGGGACCGGGCGAGATGCAGAACGACGCCGGGGAGTTCGTGGACCTTTATGTGCCTCGGAAATGGTGAGCGGGGACCGCGAGGGCCTCTGCGAAGAGGCCTCTTGGAGCAGCGGATGTCTGGGGAGGGGGGCAAAGTCTTCTGTCAGTTTCTGTATTTCTAAGTACCGCATGGAAAATAAGTGAAGCAAAGACTAAAGTTGAGAACGCTCTGCATCTTCTCTTCCAAAGCCACCAGTTTTACAGTGCAGGAATCACAGCCTGGTTTGAGTTGGAAAGGACCTTAAAGACCATCTCATTCCACCCCCTGCCACGGGCATGGACACCTTCCACCAGCCCAGGTTGCTCCAAGCCCCGTCCAACCTGGCCTTGGATGTTTCCAGGGATGGGGCAGGCACAGCTTCTCTGAGCACCCTGTGCCAGAGCCTGCCCACCCTCACAGGGAAGGATTCCTTCTTAAAATGGTTCCCATCAGAAGTAAACTTGGGTGTTTGTAGCACACAAGTGTTCCTGTGACTGCTGCAAGCTGTGGTATTGAACCTGTTAAGCAACCACATCTTGATAGCACATCATAAGGGTAATTTAAGTCAAAATTACTTACCACTGTGATTTCTGAGGGTTTGCAACCTGAGAGTCTTTGGCAGCTGTAATAGCTCCCAATGAAAAAGGCATAGAAACTGCAATCTTATGGATTACCTTGATTGCTGGGTTTTTTGCATTTTAGAAAAGAAAATAACATTCTGTGTTTTGAAGGCCCATGCTGCTCTGAGAAATTGGGCATATAAAAAACAAAGTGAAGGGATAATTGGCAACTTAACATGATGCCACCAAGTGAAAGTTTCCTTTAAATGTACTTTAAACTGCATTTTAAGTTCCTAAGTACTGAAAGTTCAAATTGTTTCTGTCTGAATTTCTTGTGCACTTTTAATTTGCCTGTAGACTTGGCTTTAGTAGCTTTTTTTGTCATTGTCACTGTCTGTTTCCCTTTCTTTACGTATTCCTTGTTTTGTTCCTTAGCTCTGCTAGCAACCGAATCATTGGTGCCAAGGACCATGCTTCCATTCAGATAAATATTTCAGAGGTAAGTTTCTTAACAGAGGTATGTGATGAGAGAGCTTCATCTATAAACTTTTGCTAGAATTTCAGGAATAAAACAGCTTGTGATAATAATTCACTAAAGAAAGCCACAGTAGACCTTGACTTTTACAGGATCCCAGCTAATGCCTGTGGGCTCCAGTTAATTGAAGCTCCTTTTAGCATGGTTTGGGTTTTTTTTTTTCCCATTTGTTCATTGCTTTTCACCTTTCAGGAATTCTGTAGACACAATGCTCCTGTGTCTTATGAGCTATAGAGCTTAATTTTGTGCTTGAACGAGAGACAGCTAGGCCACATTCTCATGCTTTTTTAACATCTCAGTCTCTTGTGTTATCTGACTTTAAAAAATGCTCTGTTTGTGATTTCCTGTAAATATTACAGCAAATACTTTGCTTATTCACCATGTTTTATTCCTTCAGTGATCCCTAATTCTTGTTTTCAAAGGATCAGAGAGTAGCAGAACCTGGAAACAAACCCACCTGGTATTCCAGGGTTCACCACAGTGTTTCATTCCATGATTTATTTTGTTTAGTCTTTTTTCCTGTTAAATTTCTCAGTGTCTGGAGAAAGTGAGACAATTTATGTCTCTCAACTTGGGCATTTTCCTAGCAACGTAACAAGTCTGTCTCCTTCCCCCCTTCAGTTCCATTTTCCATTATACTAACTTGAGTTAAAAGAAATGAAAAAATTAGTAAAGGCAGGAAAATCCACAAGTAAACTTTACATTGAACTTTTCTGTTTGTACAGAACTCATTTATTTTTTTCTTTTAGCTACCACTTGTTATTCTATGCGATCCACTAAATTTTGTAGCTGCACTACATAATTAGCTATAAATTTGCTGTGCAAAGATCACCTATAGTTGTCTTTCTGACTTCAGTATTTCCCTTGGGAGTTTGTAATTTACTTGTTTAACACTGCCAGTGTTTTTCTGTAATTCTTAAGTTTGGGTGCTTGGCAAGTGGGCTGTAAGAGCACAAAACTTGGTAAGAATCTGTGCAGTAATGTGGCTGCAATTACAGGTGGACAAGGTGACAGGCAGAGTGAACGGCCAGTTCAAGACTTACGCCATTTGTGGCCCAATCCGGAGGATGGTGAGTGCTTTCCTCACCTATGAAACTATTGTGCTTCCTTACATGTTGATTAGTAATTAATGAGGTGTAGATTTGACCCTGAAAACACAACGTTCTTTCAGATCACTCACAAGCAAGAACTTTTGTGGGGATAATGGAAGACAAGTAAAATGTGAACAAATTCATAGAATCCCAGAATGGTTGGGAATAGGAAGGGACCTTAAAGATTGTTTAGTTTCAACCCCTTCCACTAGACCAGGATGCTCAGGGCTCCATCCAACCTGGCCTTGAACACTCAAGGGATTAAGCAGCCACAGCTTCTTTGGGCACCTTGTGCCAGGGCCTCAAATTAACTTGGAATAATCAGTTTCTTCTGGGTTCTTGTTTGTTTGTTTTCTTAATACTTTGGTTTGTAGAATTATGTATGTTTATTTTATTTAAATCACTGAAGGATGCAAGCGATTTCTTTTTTAAGAATGTACCAAGACACTAATACCTGGCTTTTATCTGTTGTTTACAATTATTTGAGAGGATAATACAATGACTTCCAATTGTTAAACATGGTGTGAACTTTCTTAGAGTTCATCAAAGTCCACTTACCCAAAAGTGTATCTTGTTAATGCAAATGTGTATTTTATCAAGTTAAAACTCTTTCTTATCGTTAAGGATGACAAAGAATTAACAGTTTATTTTGAAAACATTAATCTGTGTATAAAATACAGGGATCTGTGTAGGGTGTTGTGCACCAGCTGCCTCTCTTTTCCATGTGTGTCAGCAATTGTTTGGACACATTTTTATTTTATTTTTTAAAGGGTGAATCAGATGACTCCATTCTGCGCCTGGCAAAAAATGATGGAATTGTTTCCAAGTACGTATGTTTATCTTATCCTCTGACTCTAGCAGGGGTAGCTTCCATACCCAAATCCAGCTTTTAGCATGACAATGTGTAAGTTGTATTTATAGGATGATTACACAGTTGCTCAAAAATATTTACTTGAGCTATTGAAGCAAATTGGTTGGTAACAATGTTTATTTCATTTTCTTCTAGGAACTTCTAACTGGAGAAACTTCGGTATGGAACATGTGATGTGAAATAAACAGTTCAAACCTATATTGTGCTGTGTCTTCTGTTCAAGTCATAAACATCAGTGGATTTATTATAGTTTTACAAGACTTAGAAATGTGTCTTTAAAAATACACAGATTCTGATCATGAATTCTTAAAATAAATCGGCTTATAAAGTAATGCCAGAGTTGAAATTCAAGAATTTCCACTTCACTCTTTAGTTCACTGTCATCTTTCTTTTCCAGATTTAATGTGATTTGTAGTTGTAGTACAAGTGCTTTTTTGACCTGTAATAGAACATTTCAGCTTGCTGCTTTCTCAGTGGAAAAACAAAGGGTATTCTCATTTTGTTATCAAGGTTTAGTGGGTTTTCTGCTGAGAGAGGCTCACTACGTTTATTCTCACTACGTTTATTCTCCCATTTTCACGTTCTTTAAGTGAATTATTAAAACTGGAATTTGTGGGAAACTAAGCAGGAATACTTCTTGATATGCTAATAGATTGCTTGCCATGTGAGAGAGACTTAAAATTTTTACCTTTTAAATAGGACCTCAGTGTTGAAAAGCAGGGAATAATTTAAGAAGAAATAAATTGAATATTTTCCTATATTTTACTGAATTCCTTTAAAGCTCTTTAACAGCTGGATAGACTTTCTACCTGCTATTGTGGGAGGGTGTTTTGCTATCTTCCTAGCAGAAGCAAGGGAGGAAACAAGCAGATTGAATGGTTCTACATCTGCTGACATTGCCTCTCTTACCTGTTGGTTCCCAGTCTCTCCTTCATTTCCATCACTTTGCTTTTGAGCTAACACAGAAGTTTTTATGATGTTTGACAGAGTTGCTTCAAGACTTTACCCGTTGTATTTGAGGTGTTTTAATTTGAGCTGGTTGGTTTTCTGACAATTAAAAGCTGCTGCAGTAGTTAGTGTGAGAGAATGATATTGTTTGTTGGCTCAGAGTGCACTGATACTCAAACCACAGGCTTTGGAGAGCTGCTGACAGGCATAAACTTCAGCTCCACCCAGTATCTTAGACATAAGGCTGGTTGTCCTGCAGGGATAAATCACAGATGAACTGTCCAACTGGAGTCTTTATAAGATTTACAATCACCCTGACCTTGTGGTACCACATACCGACACCTCTGAACATGCTCCTGCTTTGTGTGCCAAAATGTGCCGGAAATACAGAAATTTAATTATTTGATCTGCTCTTTACATTGAGCTTTAGTGAACTTTATACTTGTTTTAAACCATCAAGTCAAAGAAATTAGTACCTCTGTTAGGAAGAGATTTCTAATTTATTTTGGCTATAATTCCACAAGGACTTGAAAGCATGATGTCTTTTCTAGTGGTATGTCTCTCAGATTTGTTTTGTGGGAGGGATATGAGAAAGCTCAGTCCTTTCTTCCAGATGCTGCTTTTTGGTAGATTTTGTTTGCATGCAGCAGGTTTATTTGTCAGTTTGTTCTTACCAGTTAAATAAAATGTCATATGTGGGTTTGGATTTAAAATAAGGCATAGGCCCTCTCAAAAGTTTTCCCAAGTGATAGGGGCTGTTTGGTGATACTTTCCTGTTTATGCTGTAAGCTGTCACCATGTAGAGCTAGTTACCATGTGGCTTATTTCTGACTTATTTGCATGTGGCTGTGGGAAACAAGGCTCAGGCCTCCCTCAGGAGAGCCTGGAACAGGGATGCTATTGCTTCTAAGGACTAAGGAGAATGACTGAACTATCCAAGTGTAGCATCTTTCTCCTTACCTGTATTTTTTTTTAACTTCTCAGACATGTCAAAGTGCAGCATATTTCTCTGGAAGATCGTGTTTTGGCACCATGGGTATCTATTGAATGTAAGCCCAGCAAATCAGGCCATGTTAATATGTACAGTATGGTGTGGGTTTCTTTTAAATTTGAATCTGTTTTTTCTTAAATCATAAAGTAAATGCAAACTTAGAGTGTAAGCCACTGTGTAGATAAAATGAAGTACATGACTAAACCTTTATTTCAGGAGCAATTTCAGCAGTCAGATCTCAGTTCTTTCTAGCATAGTCGTAACCTAAAACATCTTCAGCTGCACATTCTCTCTTCCCACTGATAACACTTGAATTTACTAGTACTCCTCTGAGATTATAGTACTTTTAAAAGATAAACTGGATGTTTTGAGTAGCAGAAACTCAGCTAAAAAGATCCAAAAAAAGGCTTTATGTTGAATTCCCATTGAACTTAATACAAAAACACATGAGAGAAATGGTTTAAATACTAAAATTGGGGGGAAATGAGCACACTTTATTTTTGAGCAATGTTCTGACATCTCAGTTAACTATGAAAAATGCATTAAAAAAAAAAGCTGGGGGTGGAGGATGACACTGTTGGTTGTGATTCTGCTAGAAATAATTAATTTTTCCAGCAGATAAATCTATGAAAACACTTTCTGGAAAGACAAATACAGTCTCCAAACCGGAGAGATTTCAGCTTGGCATATGTCCAATCCTTATTACTCTCCTTTGTACACAGTAAGAGGAGATAAGTTTTAATTGAACCTGATGGTTTTTTTCTGACATAAATTAACTGTTTCTGCCTTGGCATTAGGGTAGAACTTTAAATAAAACCACTAACTGTTTACTGCTGATAAATGCCTGGTTTTCCAAAGAGTTTAAATATTGTTGACTTGCTTCTAATCCCCTGAGACTGTTCATCCATGTGGATTTCTGTGGAATTCCTCTATGAAGCACAGTGAACTGACAGCTTAAAAGTTCAAGACGAACTTGAGGTCTCTCAGATGTTTTTTTATGCAGTACAACCCCATTAGCATACAGCTGTACCAAATTTACACTTCTCTTTTAAGAATAATGTAATGTAAAATGTTCTGTGCTTTGTAATACTGACAATTGCCATTTGGGGTTTGGAATTTTAAAAAATTTGAAACAAATTACTCTTTCATTAATTTCTTGTCAAAACAAGAGATGTTATGGTGCCATATCCTAAAACAGTTCAGTTGGGAATGGATTGGTGCTGTGCTAAAGGCTTCCTGAAGCTCACACCATCGTCACCAGTAAGACTGCACGTGAGTCTTACAAGAATTTCTGCAGAATACTAACAAGGGAGGACATGTGTCCCTTTAAAAATGCAATTTTCGGCTGCATTTTCTAGTATTGTGATGTAAAATGTTCTTTGTTTTCCTGGCACAGGAATAGTTCAGATGTTGGAGAGCCATGAAAGGGAATGAACTGTACTAGTACTGTACAAGATGGACAGAGTTGCCCTTACATGGTTACATTGCACCAAGTCGTGAAATTCTTTGCTGTTACTTACAAGGACTTGGCAGTGGCATCCTAAAGACATCTGATTTAACTGGGGCTATTTTAGTGTCTTTGGCCAAAATTTTGCAGCTCAGACAAGAGCCTATCCACTCCTGAAAACACCTAGGTTTTTTGTAGCTTGTAGATGCCTCACAATACTGATTTTTCTTTTAAGCCTTGACATTCTTCTAATGAACTACACGGTGTTGAAAAGCTGCTTTAGTCCGTCTCAGCTGTGAGCCTGTTGTGATCAGAGACCCGGGGTTAGGAGGTCACTGCTTCTTCTGTTGCCGTGGGCACAGAATCAGCAGCTTTGATAACATCACCCCTCTGCAAGGTGCCAAACAGGCACAACGCTGCCAGGCTGGGAGAAGGCAAGAGGCAGCGTGCTTCCCTGGCATCCTTCCTGCTTCACTGCAGAAGAGCACTGTGACTCAGGAGAGGCATAAAAAAGGCTAAGTATCCTTTGCCTTCATGTGTGTCCATCCATTGCTGCTGCCCTTCTGCCTGGCTCAGGCTCCTGAGGAGGTTTTCTGTCTCACTAGTGCTCCCTGCAGAAAGGAACCTGGGACAGCTGTGTGGGATATAATTTATTTTCCTAAAGCATGTGGTGATGCTGGAGGTTGCTGAAAGCCTACCTAGAGACCTGAGCTAATCTGGTTCCATTAGATTTGGCAGCAGTTTTGTTTTTCAGTTGGATGTCGTGGAAAGCTGTCTATTCCCACCTCCTGTTTTGTTCAATTGCTGTCACTCTTAGTGATGCACCAAGATAAATACACCTCTGCTGCAAGTATGACTTTGGACAGGTAAAGGGAGGTTTTGATTTTAGTTATTTCATTTATAGCTGTTTGCATCTCAGGGGAGGCAGCTTCCCTGGATGTATGTTGGACTAATCAGCCATGGAAAAAACAGAGAAAACTAATTAGACATTTCTTTTCCTGCTAGGAAACACACTATTGTTTAATATCAAACAGGAGTTCTGCTTGGCTGAATCCTCAACAGGAACAGCAGGTACTGAGATTTTAAGAATTAAGAACAATTAATAAGGCCAATGTGGTGGGGTTTTTTTAATGTATTATGATGAAAAAAAGGTATTATTTTAACATCTATTCTTAGATAGCTGATAGTAAAATTAATATGGCCAGGCTGAACCAAGCATGTTTTTCAGTGTACACACCTGAGCTTTAGTTTGTTAACAAATCCTGTTCTTTGGTTTCTTTCTACAGGACTGGGACAGTGTTGAACAGCAGGTACCTGCCTGTTCTGCTGAGGATTGGGGCCCCTGGGTTTGGGAGCTGCTGCTTCCAGCCCTGGGGCTCACCATGCCTGACCAGTGCCCACCCAGCCACTCCCCTTCCACAGCAGGACAGAAAATAGGATCGAAAAGCACATGAGTGACAGCAGGGAGATCACTTCACAGTTACCAGCATGGGCAAAACAGGAAAATCAATTTATTGCTTATTAAAACAGAGTTGGATGGTGAAGTTGGAAGCCCCACGTGCCCCCTTTTCCCAGGCTCTGTTTCAGGGGACACACACAGCTCCCTGGCCCCACTGCTCACAGGGCTGTCCTTCACGATTTAATTTTTATTTACCTCACTCATTTTCCCCCTCTTGCCCCCATTTTCCCCCTCTTGCCCCCATTTTCCCTCTCTCGCCCCCATTTTCCCTCTCCTACCCCCATTTTCCCCACCATGCCCTGGCCCTGAGGGGCTCAGCCGTGCCCTGTGTGGGGCAGCCAGAACCACCCAGAACTGGCCGTGCCCCACATGAGGTGGTCGTGCCTCCCCTCACAGAGACCCTCCTGCACAGCTCTGCCCCACACCAACAGCTATTTAAACCAAAAAACTTGGGTGCTACAGCTCCTGGTGGGTTTCAGCAACCCCTCAGGTTTGTTGTGCTTCTCCTGTGGCAGATTTTTAGGGATATTTGTGTATTTATCCGTGGTATTCACCTGGGAAAAGCGATGTCACTCTGAGGGGGAGGCACGGCCGCCCATCAGACACCTGATAGCACCAGGATTAAACTGCAGGTCTTGAAGGCCCGGGGCTGTATACTTATATTATCTGTTAATTCAGATGTTCTTTCAAGAGGATGGAGAGCAATCCTTGTGCTGGGAAAGTGGTTTTGTGTGGGATTGATTGGGGGTTACTGCCAGGTTGGAAGTAGAAGTCACATGCCGCATTTTGGTGTGCTGATTGTAAGCTGTGCAATGGGACACGCCACACACATCAAAGTTAGGGTGTTACTTTAGCTGGCAGTAAATGCAATAATCTTTTCACTGTTTCCCCAGGGCACCAGAGTCCTGAGAAGCACCTGGATCCATCCATTGATGTGTACCAAAATGCAATGTATTGGTGTCCTTATGTGAAATTACTCAGGTTGTCACCCTCTCATGAGCTGCAGTGCCTCACAGGTAAGAAGGTTAAACAAAAATATTAAGATACTGTGTGTTGTATTTCACAAAACAGCACTTTCATGGAGTGTTTAGCATAACTCTGTACAGGTTGTTTAGCTCAATTCTATACAGGTTGTCTATACAGCTTGCTCATTGAGCTGGGAAATGTGATAGTTCATGCTCTAGGCAAAGTGTTTCGAATGTCTGAGGCTAAACAAAAATAGCACTTCAAAATAAATTGGGTAGTGCACTGGGAGGTGGCAGAGATCATTACTTACTGCTTGTCCCTGCTTCATTCAGTTTTTTCCCCTACAAGGGCTAGAAAGGCTGGGGATTTAATTCTCCCTTTGACCAGTTTGAGGCTAAAAGAAAGGGATTTACATGCCTGATTTCTGTCCTGACCAATGGAGCCATGCTTACAGCAAACTCCTTTTGCATTCCTGGGAAAATGGGGTCATTTGTGCTGGATCACTCAGCCAAGCATGGCTCTGTGACTGTACAGCCCACGAGCCAGCTGTGCCGAGGAATAACAACCTTAAAAAGTTGACTCTGCAGTTCAGTTCTGTGTCTGCTGATGGGACACTTTTGCTGCTGTCCTGTGTCTGCTCTCAAGTGCCTGGAACCATCATCCCAGAGCTCAGTGTATTAGCTGGTAATCTCAAACCTGGAAGAGTTTCCAGGCAGGCTGACTAAAATCTGAGGATCTAAGACTGCCCTGTACCCAAAACAAAGTACATAAAAGGAAGCTAATCCCAGACAGTGCTGATTAAAACATTAACTACAAAGGGAGATTTAAGGAAGCGGCTTTCAGGCTGCAAAGTATATTACCTGAGAGGGAGCTTGGTCATTGTGCACAGAGCTCATATCTCTGGAAACCCAGCACATCTTGACACAGCACTGCCTTTGGAGAGCCTGAATCCTCCTTCAGAAGATAACAGAGCCAAGTTTGTGTCTTCTGATTACAGAGGGAATTAACATCTCTCAGCAGTCGCCTTCTTGACGAGTGATCCAAGCATGACCACTGTGGGGATAAACCCCATTCAGGTTAAAGGGAGGCAATTTCATGAGATTTTTCTGACCTTCCCCCAGATGCTGCACTTGTCTAGGGAACAGAAGGCTTTCCAGGTGTAGGACAGGTGACAATGAACCTGCCTGGCAGTGACACTGTGGCCAGCACTCACCTCTGATCTTGGTTGAATGGTTGATATCAGACCTGCTTTGTTCTTAAGCCTTAGATGCAGATTTTTTGTTTTTCAAAATATATTAATTGTCACATATCTCTGTGGGGTTTCTTTTTCAAGCTTGTTTGAGACTATCCTGACAGGAAGGTTGAGCCTTGCCTTAGCTGGAACAGTGCTGACTCACTGCTGTAAGTCATAATTCCCTAAAAACTTCTTCAAATACACAGGAAAGTCTTATACACACATATGTATAACAGCTTTCCACATGGTTATGTAAAAACCTCAAATTGTCACTTCACCAGATACCTCGTGGCTCATGTCTGCTCTGTTACTCAGCCCTCATTGTTTTCAGTGCCTTTAAAAAGAAAGAGGAAAAAAAAAAGTGCTGTTTGTTTCTGCAGAGCACAGAGGTGCTCCTGGCGTGCTTCCCATGAAGTGTGCATCACAGGCATTCCAAAAAATCAGAGCACTGGGACCAAGGCTCAGGAGACACAGTTCCTACTTCTGACAGTGGAGTTTGTTTTGAGCAAGACCTGTAGATTTTACCTATACTAGATTTTATCCTATACTAGAATTTACCCATCTGTCATGTGAATGTGATTAAAAAAGTAGGAATATTTGAATCAGTTTAAGGAGTGTTCAGAAAATGCAGTATGAGGTGGTACAGTTCTTTAAATAACTTATACCAGAAGTATAAACTTTGAAGAAGATCCACAGTGAAATCAGTAGAGTTGAGCCAGAGGCAGGTGTCCTAATTTACTATTTTAACCCCTGGTTTTATCTGCTATTCAGCAGGGTAAGTTTACACCACCAATTTTCTGAACATTCAAATATAATAGTGTCATTTTCCCTTTTTGAATCCAGTACCATTTATGGGGGTAGGACCCTTTGAGTGTTTTTTCTTCCTTTAGGGAGTGGGTAAGGAGAGGGAGGGTCATATCAAAGGGATTACTCTGATTTACAGTGCTCTGCAGCTTGAGATAATGCCTCTGGTATTTGGAGACTCTGAAATGCAAAAAGCAATGCTTATGGGGAGCCTGCTCTTCACGTCACCCCTTTCTTGTATCAGTAGCTGGGACCCAGGAGTCACGAATAGCAAGGACTGGTCCTTGTGAACCCACTCCAAGCTGCAGCTGCCACGTCTGCTCCTGCTGCTCTGGCCCAGGCTAGAGACTTCTTGGATCTCTGAGGTCAGTGGAGCCTTTAATGCAAATTCACAGGATAGCATTAGCCTTAGATTCCCATCTTCATGAATTTGCAAGAGACACCGGACACTCTCCAGAAGTGCTCAGAGCTGGGAACAGAACAAACCAAGATAAATTCCAGCAAAGGCGGGGGTGACTGATTCCAGCTCCAGATAACAGTTGTTATCAGAGAAGCTCATAAATCCACCCAATTTAAACAGTGTCAGGCAGCATCCCGTGCTGTATTGTGTGTCCCCTCAAGGGATCTACAGCTGCTTGTTCTAATCAACGACTTCCATTCTATCTTTCAGGTTCCCAAAAGTCACTACTTCCTGGAAAATGTTTGTGGGAGTGCTAGCTCTGAATATCTCTATGGCCTTAGGGAGAAGGAGCAGAACATGTTGTTGTTCTAATAAACAGCCCCAGATTACTGTTTGGCTGTCACTTGGGTGGCTGGGAAATGCACTAGTGATTAAAACAACATATATTGGCAAAACCAGCATGCCAGAAGTATGGAGGTTGTTTAAATGCTGGGACATCCTCTGTTGGGATCTGATTTTCAAGTGTCTGGTGGAATACGAAGTCTTCGTTAAGACACAGTGTCAGTGTCTCTTCTCAGAATTGTAAGTAGACACCAAATAGCCCCGTGCTTTGGGAAGAACAAACACATGGATAACATCACCTGTGCATCACTGTCACCCTTCTGGTGTCATCACTGCCATTGCAGAGCGTCCCTTCATCTTGGCAGATGATGATTACTTGAGGAGAAGACATAAGACATGGTAATACATGTATCTTAACTCTAGTTTTGCCTCAAGCAATTGTTCTGAGGTAATATGGCCTAATAAAAATGAGGCAGACCTTTGGGAGAAAATATACGTTCACTGTTTGGGGAAAAAAACCAGAAAACAATATGCTTTATAATGGAAAACTTTATAATGGATTTGCTGTTAAAGAACTATGTAGATGTGAGAAGATGAGCATCCCTGACAAGGAGTTGGTCCCAAGTACAGTGTCAGGCTGACACTCATGTGCTCCAAGTGATTTCTCAACGACTCCATCCTGCTACATGAAAAAAAAAATATTTGTATTGTGGTCAGCCATCCTTTTTAAGGATGTGCTGCAGCAATTATGAGCAGCAAGAGGGAGTCGTGACCTTGCTATTATTCTAGCAACTCAATTAGGGGAAAATCTGTGGGTTTATTTGAGCCATGTTTTGTCTCTTCCAGCAAACAGCTCAGTTTCCATTACACCAAAAAGAGGTTAAGGGGATTCTGCCTCCACTGCCTCACTTTTGAATGACCTTGCTGAACAAAGGTTAGATGATGAAGTGACCTCATAATATACTCTTTTAGGAAAACTACTGGGATGAATTCTCCAGAAGAGGATACTGGGAGCAACCTATAAAACAAGACTGGACTCACCCCACAAAGTGGAGAGGGAAAGACACGAACCTGTGGGACTTGGTGTCAGTCAAGCAGATGCACGAAACCTCCACGGCATTCTGCAGTGTAAGTGGGGATGTGAAGGGGGGAAGATTGTTTCTTCTGCCAAATGACAATGTTCAGCATTTTGGCTACCTTCACAAGAGTGTAATAGCCATTCCCTGACCTCTGTGGTGAGGAAACTTGGGTCACAAAAGCGGTGTTCTACTATATAACCAGGTAATTTCTAAATGGGCTGTTTGTGCCTAAGCACAACAGTAGCTGGGCACTGAGACCCAGTGCTGTGACAGCTCTGGCACCAGGGGTGATGCAGTGCAATGTGGGATTCCCAAGGAACATCTGGGGAGCAGCATTTAGGGGAAGAAATTGATAAAATGAGATAATAGTGACACAATCACCTTTTTTATCCCTTTACTATTGTAAAAAGTAACTGAAAGAAAGGAGCAGATGAAAATGTTTGGTGTTTAGTGGAAGGTGACTACAGGTTGGGCAGCCAGCTCTTCTCACTGTCCTGAAAGGAGCTGCTCACCTAAATGCTGAGCCTGTGATCCTGTGTGTGTCTTCCTGCACTGTTTAGAAATGTGTTGCACAAGGTGCACAAGATGTTTCACAGCTGGGTCCAACCCTCTTTCATGGCCAAGCAGACAGGGCAGATGGACCCCAGCAGAAAACAGTAGGTGAGGTGTGAAGAGAGACAGAGTGGCTTGGTAGTTAAAGAACAAGGAACTGTGGAACTAGAGCTGATGCCACCAGAACAGGAGATGTCTGAGCATCTGTAGTGGGTCTGCTTGTAAGGAGGGATAAAGCAGGATAACCACAGGAGCAATGGACACATTCAGACAGGAGGAGTGGGTGAGGAAGGAGTGAGCTGCTGGCAAGACTGAGAGGGTGCTCAGTGGTCGTGACTTGGGAGAAATTTCAAGAAAAGCCACACTGAGATCTGGAGGGAGGCACTGCTGCTTGCTGGGAGAGATGGGGAAGGGAGAGAGTTTGTGTATTTATACGCTCTGAGGGGCCCAGCCATTCAGATCACTGTGCAAGCACTGCACTGCCATGTGCTCTTTGTAAATGCATGGGCAGCTGGATGTGTCCTTTCTAACCAGCAGCACCATGTTCATCTGCACTGTCTGGGACTGGCTAATCTTGAAAATAAGTAGTGCTTCCCTGTCTGTTCCTTGGAAATGACCTGAGCAGCAACAGCGTAATCACTTGCACTGAACACATGGCTGGAATCCTTTTGATTTTTTTTTTTTTGTCCAAAACACAGGACAGTTTCCTACATGCTGCCTGGAGGGCAGACCTGACTGTCTGGCTCCCATTGTAGTGACATTTCAGAAGCAATTTTATTTGTTCCGGTTGGCTTTAATTGAACATCTGGGTTAATGACAGGGAGATTCCCAAGGCTGGAAAAAGAGTCGGGAAGGAAAAGGAGTAATTTTGGAGTTCTTCCTTAATCCCAGCTCCTTTGTTAGAAATGTTGGTGTTATTTAATTGACTGTTAAATCCCAGTCACATGAGCACCCTCGAGTGTAATCTCCTGTGATAAATTGCCCAGTACTTGTGTCAGAGACACATTCTGGTCTCCAGCCTGTGCAAGACTGAGTGCCCTGTGATTACAGCTGACTTTTGGAAAGGGAATGGATCTTATTTCAGGTTGAATTGATTAAAAAAGACAATTGACTCCAGATTTGGATAAAGGCACTGTTCTCTAATCTGCTTGAGGTCTTTGTAGATGTAGTTATTTTTTCCATTCTTTTCAGAAAATGCTTACAGGCTACAGGTCTTATCAGACAAAGGCAGACAGCCCTTAGGGGGGAACAGACTATTGTACAAGGTCTCATCTCACAGGTGGGATGGAAGGAAGGGAAAGGGCTTGGTTAGGGTTAGGTGGGAGTTTGTTACCTGTTAGAAGCAGACTGCACACAGTCAGATCTCTAGGATCGGGAAAGAGAACTTGAAGGTGGAAATGGAAACTAGATATGAAGAAAGAACTGAGCAGATAAGAGGAGGATGGGAAGGAAAACCTATAAGTCTTCAAGAAAACCTTTCTTGTCCTACAATCCTCTAATATTTCCACATTTTATTCTGGTCATTTTCCCCCATCAGAGATTTCACCCTGTGTTTTGGCAATCAGAGCAAGGTTCTGGCATCCCTGGGGGGCACAGATGCGTGGGGTGAACATGCAGGCAACAGTAAGTGGTTTCTGGGATGCTCCTGACTCCACTGACACTGCATTCCCCAGGCCTAGGGAATTAGGAAGGTGGCAGCATCTTTGAGCTGTGCACCAGAAAGGTGTCTGCTCTCAGACCTCCACACTTGCACGAGGGGCAGAATTTGTTGGCCTCAGATGCAGGTTTTCATCCCACTGTGAAGCCACTTACATTTACACCCAGCTGAGGGGGCAGGTTCAGCTTTGCACCAACCTAGAAGTTCACTGGGAGCAAAGCCAGGAAACCAAAGATCTGCAGCAGGAGAGGAGCAGCCCTGTGAGAGGCAGATGGAGCATGGACACATCCAGGTAGGACAAGAGGTCTGGCCCAAACTGGCTGCACCTCTGTGCCCAATGCAGGCAGCTACATCTGGCAGAGGCACGGTCTGGAGTGACTGCTCCTGGTGTCAGGCATCTGTCTCCCTTCTGGAATGCAAGGCTTGTGCTGAGACCAGCTTATGGGGGCTGCTTTCCCCGTAATGTTAAAGCCATGGCACTGGGGGAAATGGCAGTGTGTGCTGTGGTGGGCTCAGGACACACAGCCTGGCTGAGTCCCTGGGCTGCCATCCCTCCTCTCTGCTCCAGGCGTGCTGCCTGCCTCCAGCCCAGCAGCAGCTGTGACAGGACCCCTTGTCCCACCACACACACAGCACGTCCTCTGGCATGGCCCTGCTGATAACAGCCTGTTCCCTCAGCCCATCACAGGCACATCTCATTTTATCCAAACACCACTTCCCCCCCAGTCCTGAATCATCACCAGGCTGATATCAGTCCCTGTGTGTCAGTACCAGAGGACTGCCTGATAACATCCCTTTTTTCTCCTCAGTTTTTCCCAGCTCCCTTTAAATCCAAAATAATTTGTACTTCCTTACGACCCCAAAGGCACTACTGAACAAATGCATCGACATGAAAGTAAGCACTTTAATCAGTAAAATGCATGATTTAAAAAAAAAAAAAATAACAACAAGACTCTGCAGGGAGAGAGACTGAGAAAAGAAGAGCAAATAAAAAGAAATGCTCTGTATGTTCTGGCTGGGAGCCAAAGGCCCTCTGGGCCAGGTTTGGATAAAATAGGGCTTAATTTCTGGTGTGAGAAACCGCTAGAGTGAATATGTAGCAAACAAAGGGCAATTCACAAAGGGACATAGGCCTGGGCTGGAGGAGGAGAGGGCAGTCTGCCAGTTCTGCCAGCTCCTGTGATTTTATCATGTCTTGCAATATCAGATGTTTTACTTGCAGCTTCCTTTTCCACTTGCATTTTTTTAAAAAAACTGCATTTCTGCTCATGAATCCTGTAGAGAAAAACATGAGGTACCCTCCAAAGATAGCCCAGAAAGGAAAATGAAGATAAAAAAAACACTAGAGTTCATTAACTTAATGAAAATTAAATTGAGATTCTTAAACAAGACTCAGGGAGAGGAGGGGTTTTTTTCATGTTTGGGCTGGGCAGTGTGAAATGCTTTCTTGGACCATGAACAACTGTTTAGATTTGAAAAGAAATGCTGTGTCAGCAGTGCTAGTGGGCTCATCACTCAGTGACAGCATTATCTCCCTGGAGAGCTTCCAGTGCCAGTGTGAGATCCCCCAGATCTCACAGGGCTCGGCAGTGCCCTCTTCCAGAGCACCACAACCTCTCCTCTGCACATCACGGGGGTCAGAGAGGTGATAAAGCCAACTATGGTAACAGGGTGGTACAAACCTACCAAGGGAATTCTCTTCATAGTGGGAATCTTGCCCGATTCTTAAAGGTCCACTTTTTCCCTTGGGAGCAAAGCAGAGAGCATGTACCCAGAACAGTGGCATTTCCATCACATCCCACAGTACGGGTGGTACCGACGGGAACGAGTCGCGTTCCCGTTCCCTGATTCTTTCCAATAAACAGAGCAGGGAGAATGGCTTGTTCTGAAAATCTAAAGCTTTTCTATTAGCTGCACGCTGTGCTTAATACCCTTGATAATTAAACTGTTGGCTGGTAGAATATACTTTATTTTTTCGCTAATTGCACAGATCCAGGCGGTGTGTTTGGGAGTCCACTCTCAAACAGCAGCTACAGAAACCAGTGGCTCTACGAGCAGCAATGACAGCTTTACAGTCCCTCTCCAGAAGGCTGTTGGGGATGCAGGATTGCTTCCCCAGGGGTCATCCCTGTATTTTCCCATGATATTATCTGATTTTTGAGGCCAGTTGTGGATGCAGGAATTCTGCCCACGCACATTTCTGGCTGCTGTAGGTCCTGGGATGACAGTAGGTCGGCCCACACAGGGCAGCCTGTGGCCACTTACCAGCCCACACCAACATAAGCTCAGCCTTAATTTTTGACTTTGAAAACACCATTATGGGAGCCTAGGGAACACAACTTTTGTGTCATCATGTCCACTTTGGGTTTACCTCAGGCCACCATGACTTGGGCTTTCCCCATACGATTTGTGATGGAACACAAGCAGTGTGGGGTGCATCTGTGGAGTGGTCTTGGCTGTTTTGAGGCTCAATCTCAAAGGAGGCACTTCTAGAAACTGTTGTTTGAGTTGTTGCTGCTTTAGCAGACCAAATAATTAAGTTTTCAAGAAGACATTGAGCTAAAGAGCTGAGGTGTCATGATGTAGTTGGTTGGGAGGAGTATGGTGAAGTTGACATCAAACCCTGCTGTTTGTTACTGAAGGATTTAAGCCCCATCCCAAAAGCAGGGACACCAGATATGCATTGGGAAGGTGAGGGATGAAAGAACACTGCAGTTTGCATGACAGCTTGTAGTAGAAATCCAAACTGCTCCATTCCTTCTGTGCTGGAAAGGTGCTGCCAGGCACACATGGATCCAGACTTTTATACACCCAGGGCATCAGCTCCAGTGACAGCCAGGCTTGTAGGACTAGTGACAGATGTGCTACCTTTCAATACAAGTGTACTGGGAGTGATGCAGGTTTTCCACTGTGGTACACAGGCTCAATGTGACTAATGGAAGGGAAACGAGGAGTATTTAACCCTCGTTAGTGTCATAATTTCAAGTGATGCCCACCCTTTTCCCATTTTACAGCTGTGGGGCTCTGACAAAGGGAGCTGTGTTCTCGCTGTGTATGATTAACTAAATCCTCTGTTAGATGTAACAGGCTGAATGGGGAGCTGAGGACGCTGTTTGCAGAGATAAAAGATGTGCAACTGTACTGGCACAGGCAGTGCCTCTGCAGGAGTGGGTTTTGAGAGGAGAGAGAGGCTGGGTCTTGTTTTCATCTTGTTTGTAGCTGTGGTACTTACAGTACATGAAATCTGAAAAATCCCTTTGTTTGGCCACCCTCAGGCTTCCCACGTGGAAAAAGGGTGTGTGTGGGGATGGGAGTGCCAATACTGTGAGCACAGTGTGCTCTCTGCTGCTCACATTGCCCAGGCTGATCCAGGCAATGGGGAGGGAAGGAGAAGTCACTCACCCACACAATGGGAATTGCTTGGTTATCACCACCGTGGAGGGGAGCCTCTGCAGGTCACCCATCAGGGAACACCCCAGGGATTGGGTTCTCCTGTACTAAACCTATTCTGTTCCCTACTGTGTTTCCCACTGTTTAGATACAGACGTGCTCAGACACTTTTTTCCTACTGTTTCCACTTGCCTCTGTTCTCCTGAACCAAGATCACATGTGTCAAAATATTACAAGGGTCAGCTGCTTGCAGGATAAGGAGTTACAGAGAATTCCCTGAGATTTCACATGCTAATTCATTTTGGTATCACCTGTCTTCTTTGCTCATCATCTAACACTGTTTTTGTTACTCATAAATTTTCAAATGGAGTAAAGAAGTTTGGGCAGCTCAATTTGACTGCAAATGATTTTGGAGATTGACAGGAACAACACTTATGTTGTCACATTCCAGCATAAGCATACCTTTCAATTCAGATACTGGGATAAAAATGATATATTGTGATGGTGTTCCAGGTTTAGTTTCACCTACAGCTTCTGTACATTATATGGCAGCAGCCATTAGAAATGAGTGATGCCAGAACCAGACAGAGCCTGTGCTCTTAATTGTGGGGGCCATTTGCTCTGCTGATGACAGACAGTGTCTGCCTGTGTACATTGACTTCACCTGCTCATGTGTTTCTGATTTTGCTGCAGTATTTGGTATAGAGGCAAGTGAGAATATCCCTTTTGTACCATCTGTGGTGGGTTTTTTCCCCCTCAAATATTCTGAAAGATCAACTTGTACTCAGACGAGTATGATGCCTTTGAACTGATTGGAGAGACATCCACAGGAATCCTTGGTCACTTCAGGAGCTGGTGTAGGGGACATAGTTCAGAAATATTATAGTGCAGAAACTTCTCCGCCTCATCCTGGTGTGGCTGTGTCTTAGCTGACATTGCTGCCCATGGCACAGCCCCTTCCAAGCACGTTTGCTCAAGGGAGAAACAAGTGTGGAGGCACACATGGTACAACAGCCCTTGCACTTTATTGCCCAAATATAAGTCCTGCGCATGTAGGAGTAGCTCAGCACGTCCTAGTGTGGTGTTTAACAAACAGGGCATCACTTCTAATGGGTTTATGTTGGTGTAAATATTTGGCATGAGTTGGGGTAGCCAGTGGGGTTGGGACAAGTGTGAGATCTGTACTAGACACCTTCCAAAGGTGTCATTAGGGCAGCATATTTTGCCTTTTTTTTTTTTTCTGTTTGCAAATATCTGTGTGTCTGTGTATGCACATGGTGAGTTTCTTTTGAAATGAGTCTTCACCTGTTTGCTAATTGCTGCAATGCAAAGCCCTGCTGCATTTGGGGTCTGTTTCCCTATGAACACCTTCACTTCTGGATAGTGCTTTAGTAATCCCAACAAAGCCATCCTGACAGCTCTGACTGATTGTCTCCATTCATAAAACTGCATCTTAATACCTAATCCTCACCACCGCTGCCAGCCAGGCAGTTTCATTGTTAAAAAGATTAAACTATTATCCCATTCAAACACCAACCTCTAATTTTTAAATGTTAGGCTAGAGTCTTCCAATGATGGAAAATGCCAGGATGCATGGGATACTGTATTCTCTGGAGTTTCACAGCCCACATGTTTAAAACTCTGTGAAATATAAGTTACTGCCCCATTCGTTACTTCTGTAGGTGAATTAGTGTCCCTTCCCCCAACCCAAACTCAGCTGGTTTATAACTCAGAAACGAAAGTGAAGCATCTTTTGTTTTGCTTTTAATTTTTTTTTTTTTTAAATCCGTTTGAGTCACAGGCTAAAATTATAGTTGATTTTGGACTATTTACAGCACAAGGATTTTAATAGCAGGCGCTCACTGAAAACTCAAAGAACAGTCCCCAGACATGGACAAGTTAAACTCTTTGCTACTTGTACTAATACCAGCTTTTTCCCATGGATTAGTATCAGACAGACATGATCTAACTGAGGTGCATTTTGAGTCAGATTCCTGCTGCCTCAGAAGAGCAGGCTGCTTGGCTGACATATTCAGGTGGCTTTCATGAAAAGTCATTTGTACCACACAGGGGTTTCAAGCACCTTTGGGTTTTATCGGGTCCGCTTTGAAAGGCGCGATTGCACCCCGACATACGTTTTAAATTAAGCCATTTTGGCTGCCGAAAATCTAATGTAGAACAGATTTAAGTAGTTTGAGTTACAATCAAAGATCCCCATGAGATTGTGTTTGGCCAGCTAAACACTTGCTAAAGCATGACTCATTTAATCTTTGTCAGCATGGTAGATGGTGCATGTTAAACCGCACAAGCGGATGTATCGAACAGAAAACCTTTGTCCAGGCAGCCCCTGGCGTGGGGCACTGCTGTGAGCCCTGATGAGGCTCACAGGGTGGGTGCAGATGCCTGTTCTGGCGTGTGAGCAAAGGCAGCAGAGGCTCAATACAAGGGGGTGGTACATGGGGCCGTGGGGGTGGTACATGGGGCAGAGCATCCGTTCACGTCACTTGCTGGAACTGCTGAGCTATTCCATGAAAGACCTGGAAAGCCAGCATGGTGTAGAGAAAGTGATTAAACAAAGATACGGGGCCTAAGGAAACGCCCTGGTTAGCTGAGATCTATGAGCCATGGTCAGATATGTCACTTGAAACTGCCAAAACAGAGGGGGATGGGCCCTGGTCCTTCTGGATGTGGTGGAGAGCTGCAGGCTCTACTTTCCCATCCCCTTCGTGTCTGTGCTACAATACAGCTGTCTCAGTGATGCCTTTAGCTTCAGGTGCTAGGCTTTCTCTTGGTGTTTCTTGCCTTGGCTTTTTTCCATCAGTAGAAAGAATTCTGCAGTCTCGCTTGTTTCTCATCCTCAATTAAAAAAGATTAATATTTTCTATGTGGGCCTGGCTTTTTTTGTTAATTTTTTACTGAGCAGGGGAGCAGAGTGTGATAGAGCAGCAGTACGGGCTGCAGGACAGATCCCTAGGTTTGATCCATAGTTGTTGATGTGGTTGGAGAGTCTTGCTGACAGTGTGCCTCTATAGCAGAAGGGTTATGTTTTCATAAAGCAGCATCTCTCTGCTTGGCCTGAAGTAAGAGGGTGATGAGTTAATGGCTTGTGCTTTGGTGATTTCTGCTCCCACCTGTTCTGGAAATGAAGGGTAACCCCCAGCCTGCAGCTCCTGAGTCTTCTTTTCAGAGCTAAAAAGACCCAGTGTCCAAGCTGAAAAGAAGATAAAGCAGATATGCACTAACTACAGTGCTCTGAAGAAGCCTGAGAGTGGTGTCTTCATCTCAAGGAGGGATCCTCTGGTACATTTTGTCTTGAAAACAGTTTATTAGGGGGGAAAAAAGAGCTGCAGGGGCTAGAAATGGCAGGCAGGCAGGGGAATGATTTCAGAGGAGAAAAATGCTCATGAACCTCTCTGCTCCTCCCAGGCAAAGGAGCTGCCAGCCTTCATGTGGCATGTCATTTGTCAAGCTGTCACCCTGGGTTCACCCAGGAGGGAGCGTGGGGCACACCTGTAACCTTTGCCTCCAGAGCTGTCTGTGTTGTCCCCAAGGCTTGTTTCTGACTGCAAAGGCAGCAGTGGGCTGAGGGCGAGGTGGGGAGGGGCTGGGGGTGTTCATACCTGTAGGGCTGGGAGTGGGGACTGAGCTGAGTGCCCTGGAAAGCTGCAGGGGTGTGTTGTAGCTGAAGGCACACTCTCCCCTCACAGCAAGCAGCAGCACAGCTCATCTCTGCCCATCACTGCAACCCAAACCCACAGAAGATCCATTTTTGGGGAGGGATCCCTACTGCTGGATTCCTTATGCTGAGGAAAGATTGCTGGTCACCTTTCAGGATGCAGAGCACCTCCCAGACCTGCAAGCAGACAGCTCCTGCCTAAAGGCTGGGGCTCTTGGGTTCTGTTTTGAAGTAACTCTTCCTCTCCGCATCAAACACCTGGGCGTGCATGTTCAGATTTTCTATTTAGTGCTGGTTTCCAGATGTTATAGTTGCTCAGTTCATGTGGTTTACCTTGCAGTGAAGCAAAAAGAAGAGCCAAATGCCCATTCCCGGCTGTGCAGACAGGACAGCTGCTACCCCACTCCGAAGGTGGGCTGGGCAGGGTTTGTGCCTGCTGAGGATGTGAGCTGCAATATGCCAACAGAGGCAATAGCTAGGCAGGAGACCCAAAACACACCTGGTAGGAAAAATGAGCGGGTGCCAGCTTTTTTTGAAGCAACATGCAAATATCTGTATAGAGGGAGGGGTCTTGAAACCAGGGTAAAGGCCTATCAGGCCACTAAGTCCCGCTCTTCATGGCTATTGTATAATTTATATGGCACTTCAAAGGCATCAGGGCACTATGTAAGAAAATACTGGGGGGAAATCCACTCCCCAGGAAGTCTGCACTGTGACCTTACAAGCTCTAAATCCCCGACTCTCCCTTTCTGCTGTAATCTGGAACCCCCTTCTACTCCAAAAAGTCTCCTGAGGTCCCTTTTCCTTCCCTTCATCAGTTGCTTTGTTCTTAATACATGTCAGTTTATGGATTATTTAAGAAGATGCTGTTGTGCATCAGGGAATCAATTTCATTTCTTAGCCACTGAATATTTACAGATACTTTATTTTTCCAAGGTCTTGCTTCTCCTTTTGTTGTTGTGCTGTTTTGTTTTGTTTGTCAACGTTTGTTTTTTATAAATATTTTCCTTTTAACCTCTCAGATCCAAAGGGAAGTGGAATCTGGGTGGCTAAAGTATTTCTGGTATCAGGGCTGTAGTGTTTGCTGAAGATCAAAGGAACCTTTCCAAACATCATCATTACCATTAAGAGGTGGCAGACGCGTTTTAAATAACCAACCTTTTCATCCAAGGAATTGTTGATTGAGGCACACTAAATCCAGCGGCATGGGCTGGACTTCAGCTACTTTCTGGTCAATTTGGGCAGCCCAGCTCTTCTCTTGTAGCTGAGCTTTGGCCGCACTGAGCCCCCAGGGGATGATCTGACCTTTAGTATGAATTTAGATCAGTGCTGTGACTTCTCTAAATTATGACTGCCAGAGGTCTTGGGGTCACAGCTCTCTCTCATCAGAGCACTCCCAGCTCCCAGCACACTCCTGGCAGTGTAGGAGAAGCACTGGAATCATTCAGAGTGATTTAAAAAAAAAAAAACCTGGATGTAAACTGGGTGTAAAAATGACAATCTGCTGGGGTGTGTGCTTGTTGTGACTGCTGTGTATTTAGAGATGCTTCTGCTGATATAAACAGCACCACCTCAATTACTGGTGTAGGACAGGAAATTAGCTCTGCACATGTGCCAGATGATGTTTCTGCCACCTTATAAATGGTTAAAGTAGAAGAGCTGCTCTCTTTCCTTAGATAAACAGGGTCTCTGTGTGAATAGCTTGCAGCGCCCAGTCATAATCCCCTTCTGATCTCTTGTTATAAAAATGATAGATGGAATGTAAACTCCATAAAGATTAGTAATCACCAAAAGGGTAGGAAAAAATATTGGGAAGAGTTGTAAGGTTTTTCTGCATTCCTGAGGAATTCTGCAGGGATTCTTTGGTGAATCTTGTGCTTGGAGGAGCATCTCTCCTTTCAAACTTGTTGTCTGGAGACAGTGGAGATGTTTGTGGGGGATTTTCAAGTAGTTCTAAAGAAATCTGGCATGGATTCATTGTAACATTGTGCCTTAATTTCTGCAGTTGTGAATCAGGGTAACAGGATGTATGTACTTGTCAAAGAATTTGGGAATTTACTGCTGGCTCAGATGGTGCTGTGGTGTTCTTAGGGAAGGAGTTCTGACTGTGAAGCATCATTGCTACATGGCAGAGCAGCAACATTTCAGCTTATTCATGCAGGATCCCTTTTTCCTAATCTTTTGTATGCAGGGCAGCACTTCTGAGCACAGCTATTGATCTTGAGTGTCTGCTGTAGCATGTTTAATTTTCAGAAGTTCATAGTTTACCTTAAAATGTAAGTGTACACATTTTTACAGTGTACAAATGTGGATGGAAAGTCGCATCTCTCTCAAAAAAAGCCCTCAAACTTGGTCCTTCAGTACACTTTGTGAAATACCTTGGAGTTAAAAAGACTGAAGGTGGATCTTCCCAAAACCTGAATACTTTGGGAACTGGGTTATGACAGATGCAGGCTTTCCAGCCCACTGCAAAAATCCAGCCCACTGTGCATATGGGGGATTTGCTGGGTTTGAAATAAGTTTTTGCTAATTCGTGACAATAAGGTAATTTGGAGGAGGGGGAAATGCATTCAGGTTAGTCTTTACCCACACTTGTGAGTTAGGATACTGTTGGTCTTGAGATCCATCTGTAATAGTGTATTGAGAGGTTCATGGTAGATTGGAGGAGGTTAATAATTGATTGCTACTGCACAGGAGTGGTGAAACAGAAGAGCTGAGTCTCTGCTGGCCCCTGCTTTCTGCCCCCTGGGTGTAAAACCAGTGAGAATCATGGGGGTCCTGGATGGATCAGCAGCATCAGGTCACCAAACTTGTCATTTCACAGAGCTCTGCTTTGGGGAGTCTCTGGATGTACTCAACAAGAGACATGTCCCCATCCTTTGGGATGGGAAGGGATGGAATGGGGTGAGGGGATCAGTGGGTCAAGGAAGATCTGCTGGAAACAAACCCATCAAGCACCTGTGCTGTGGTTATACCACCAGTGCAGAAGCCACACCTGGGCTGTAAGCTGAGGGATTTGGGGGAAATGAGGAGGTTTTTTCACTTATGCTTCTTCAGGGTTTTCCCACATACCTCCCACCCTCTGCAGGGTCCTTGGACTGTGTTCAGAGCAGCTGTGTCAGGTTGAACAGCTCCAGGGACAAAAGTTGGGCTTTCATTTAGTAGAAAGGTGTTTGTGGTATGGTGCCAAGACGGTGTTTTATTGCATATTATCAATGTAAACTGCATCAGAGACCACCCAGATCTTTCCCTGAGAACATGGCTGGGCTTTGAGACTCCTGTCAGGAGATCCTGTTGCCATCTTGTCCCTGCAGAGGTACAAGCTGCCTGTCCTCTGCTGATGTCATGTGCTATTAGGTGAGTGGTTTTTTCTGTTATCCTGTGACAGTGTTTTACTTCAATGTGTGGAATCTCATCTGCTGTGTCTGCAGTGCTATTGTATTTGTCTTACAGCTGGGAAACTGGGGTGCAGGCAAGCAATTCTGCCAAGAACATGTAGGAAACTCATGCAAATCAGGGGCTCAATTCAGCAGCACCCAGATAAGCATTTAAAATATTTTGGGTTTTTTCTCTTTTGCTGCTGATTACTGCAGCTCATTTATCTTTCTTCACTAACTCAGCTATACCCATTGCAAATCTGGATTTGGCTGGAGACTACTTGAGCAAAACATTTGGGATTTTGCCCTGACAAGATCTGTAAGGCTGGCTGAAACAGCACAACTTTTGCACGTTCCAAGAATTAAAAAATATAAGTGCATTGAGCTGTCTTTCTGTCCCACCAAATGGATGGATCACTTTCAGTTCTGGCCTAATGACACTCCACTTTGCTATACATCATTGCTCTTAATATTATGAACTGCTGTCTTAAATCAGATGTCACTTTCAGCAACTTGTAGTGTTTACCTGTGTTAACAGCCTCACACAGAAATAGTTGTCCTTCTCTGTGCAGTCTCACGGAGAGGGCTATTCCTTAAATGGGTTAAGATAGCTAAAAAAATAAACTGTAAAAAGATTGTTTACGCCCCCTTTTATAGCTGGGTCAGTTCACAGCCTGGTTGTACAAATGGTTCTGTTGGCACAACCAGAAGGGGAAGGAGGGCAGAAACTGATTAGGCCAAAGCTGTTGCCAAAGACAACATGTTGTCAAGCCACAGCCTCGGTCCCTCCTGTGTGGGGAGCAGGTCTCCTCCGTCCCCTCCTGCCCTAAACGCCATCAACAAACAGCAAAAAGGAATCTGATGTGTCCTCTCCCAAAGCCAGTGAGTGCCTGTAATAATAAGGATTTGATAAACATCCCAAAGCGTTTAATCTGCTTTTTCAGTGAGCTGCAAGCCAGGGAACAGCCAGGGAGACATTAAAGAGCAAAAGCAGAGTAGATTGTAATTAACTTTAAAACGCTGTGAAATTCGTGCTGCTGTGTGTGGCAGGCTCACTTTGGAACAAAGCTGGGTTTAGTTTTTAAGTTCTAATCTTGGTATCAAGTCAAGACTTGTCCAGAGAAAGTGTATGTGCCTTTATTAGCATGCAAATCACATACCCGCTTTTTTACACTGTCTCTGCATCCCTCCCTCTAGAGTTGTTTAATAGAATCAGGCAAGAACTAATTAAATTCCTTTATTCTTACCTCATCCTTGAAGTGCAGAGCTCAAGGCAAGAATGCCAATGGGCACACGCCCATACCCACTGTGCTTCCAGAAAGAGCGTGGCATGCCTGACCTTCACCTCATTAGGGAAGGAATAAATCCTCTAGCATGAAGATGAGGGTGTCAGGCACTATATGCATAAATCACATAAGGATTTTCCAAATGGCTTTCATCTTGGGAGTCCTTAAAAGTTCAGAGCTGTGGATCAGTCCATAGTGGATACCTTTCAGCAGCAATTCCACATCTGAAGCACTTTAATAATGTGGCTCCTTTAAATAAGATTCTAAAAGCCCAATCCAGCTGAAATGGTAGCATGCAATCAAGTTAATTACTTTAATTACTATAAAATTATCAGACAGTGTATTTGTAATTTTAATCTCCTAATCCGCAAAGTACTTTTTTCCCTTTAGTGTTCCTAAACAAAGTAAAATAGCTTTTGGTTTCCTTGCCAGCTTTTCAGGGATCTTTGAAAACTGCGGAGAAACCTTCCACAAACAGCCCAGCTGTGGTTAGGAGGGTTCAGGTTTTTTATTTAAAATATTATCCTTTATATGAATGCAAAGCATTTAAAAGCAGTAACAGAATCTATCCCAGCAAAGCCACCATTGGAGTTTGAGAAGATTTCTTTGGTTACCTGAACTGTACAAAGGTAATGCACAATATAAACCTTCCTTAAGATGCTGAGGTTGTGGCAAGGAAGGAAAATCCCATGCTGAAAACCAGTAGTCAAAGAATGAACCCAGGGCTACTCTGTTATGTTTCCAGCTACCTCATTTGAAGTGTTATGGCTGGAAATCTGCACTCAAAATTTTGCACTGAAGAATCCCAAAGTGCTTCCCTGTGGTATAAACAAGGGTTCCTGACCTCTGGGGCTGCAGACAGTCTACATACCAACCCATCTTCTGGGAAGACCCAAGATTCTCCAGCACAGCAGGGATGTTTGTAGAGAGGCTGCTCCAGCATCCCGCTGCAACCTCTGGAGCTCCCAGCTTGGAGAATCCCTTGGGCTGCCCAGTGATGAGAGCTGGTGATGGCTTTACCATTCACCAGCCCTTGGAGCTGAGGTTGGGGCCCATGGTGTTTCTGATCTGTGTGAATCCTGACACACTGTCAGTTTTTGTGCTTGCCGTTTGATCTCCTGGAAGGCGAGCTGGAGAGGCTGGCCAGAATGTGTGGGATTTTATTGAAGTTTATTGGATCTACAGGGTCCAAGCAGGGCTTAGCTGTTAAATCCATTTTTTACAGACTTAAAAATGCACGTACATTGGATGGTTGAGCATCTCACAGCTTTTATTATTATCATACCCCATGACTGCTACTTCTTTTCATTTTGAGTTGATGGAGGCAATGAGTGCCAAGTGATATGTCCAAGGTCATGCAGGAAACCAGTACTGAGAGAATCTGAGCCTCAGCCATAGTCTAAGTTCTTGGCTGTGGTACCATCTCTCTCTCTGTGATGTCTAAAACAGGCTCATTGCTCTTCTATTTTGGAGAAAGCACCTATTTTCCTATTTGCTACCTCTTCTTACTGGGGGGAATTATTTTTAAGCACAAAACAGCAGAGTTGTTGCTATTGAGCTACTGTAGGAATAATCTTAATGGAAAAAACCTCAGATGCTTTCCCAAATAGGAAGTAATTTAGATTGCAGATTAATGACTGTGACAATGGAAATATATAAACCCTTTTCCTGATGTGGAGCCCAAACCATGGCTCGTTCTTATCTGTGGTGGACACAGGTGTGAAAATTCATTTGTGCTGCACATGAGGAATACACACTAATGAAAGGCACAAATATCTCTGTTACACAGAGCTTCCAGCCTGCAGTTTGAATTTAAAGGGTGAGTTAGCTGGTTCTGGTGAATGGCTTGGTAGCAGGCAATAATATGTTTTCCCATATCCCCTATAAACTGACTCTTAAAACCTGGTTCACATGCAACTTAGTGCAGCACAAAACCAAACTAAGAGTCCTTAGTGCTGGCAGAGACTGTGCTACTATATTTATTCTTTCCTTGCTGTTAAAGAAGCCAGTTTTCAGGAAATGCTGATCAGAGTCCAGGGCAGGCACCAGGAGCTTCGAGTACCCCATACAGCACAGCTGCCCTAGTCCTTACCAGCCAGTCAGGCAAATATTGCAGCCTGAAAGGAGCTGCTCTGTCAGTGATCTGGTGCTGCTTCTTTCAGAGCTTCTGCAGGAACCACAGCTGTGGACTTGCAGCAGCCCTTTGTTGTGCACCTTGAGCTGTAGGATGGAGATCCAAAACTTTTGTGACCTTTTGCTTTCACCAGGAAAGCAAGGCCTTATGTGGCTGATATTAATCCTGAAGAAGATATGGGTCATGTCCCACTTGGAGATAAAGATCCATGGGCAGGTGTGGAGAACCAAGTGATCTTGTAAATACAGTAAGAAGTAGGTCAGTGGTTACCTTGTAGGAGCTACGTGGTGCTCACTCAGTTGTGCTCAGTCTGTCAGCTCAGAAGTTTGGACAGCTACTGGCATCCCCCCTTGTTTGTCTGAAGAGAAAACACATCATCACCTCTGTCTCTGATACTGCAATCGCCCCCTCTCACATCTAGAGCAGTCTGTGTGCTGGACAGAAATATGGGGATCTGAGAAGATTATCTCATAAAGGAAATTATTTTGTGCATTTCCAAAAAGTTTTAAATAGATGAGAACTCTTTGTCTTGCAAGTCTTCCTCTCTTGCAGGCACTCTGCCCTGATCCCACTCAGGGAAATGAATCGTACTCCTAGAAATACGAGCAAGAGTGAGAAGTAGGGAGGATCAGGGCATTGAGTCATTCTCTCTGGGACCTATAAATCCTGAGTCCTGACAGTGAAAGGAGCTTCACAAAAGGAAAATTGAGGGTTGGAGTGGACAGCTGGGATGGAGGGAGCCAGCACAAGGAGCAAGCCCAAGTCTGGAGCAATGATAGAACTCTAGGTTGTCAGCTGCAGTTTACAAAGGAACTGCTTAAGTTTCCCCCACTGTCGCTGCCTTGTGGGTGGGATGGTGCCAGCCTTCCTGGGGACAGCAGGACTGCAGTCCAGGGCTTTCTTTGCAGGCACCTGCTCAAGCAGAAGAAAATGTCTCTTTTGTGCAAGCCTTAAGCTGTACATGGTCAACAGCAATTCAGATTCCATACAGCAGACAGGGACCTGTGTGGAGACAGACCCAGGGAGTTTGGGAGGGAAGTGAGGGGACAGAAGGTTCAGATCTGGATTTTGAGGCAGAGGGGGTGGTGAGGTCTGCACATGGAGTGCTTCTTGCTTTGCGTAGCATGAAGACCCTCTGCATTCCCCACGTGTTCTGCTCACTGCTAAGGTTAACAGGATAAAGAAAATGTTATCCAATGCATTTTAACAGGTGACTGCAATTTGCACTCAGCTCTTAGGCTGCTGGTTTTTTGTGTCTCAGGAAATGCAGAATGGAAACCCCCAGCTTGAGTTATTGAGAGGGGCGAGATGAAAGTGAGGAGCGAATAATGATTGCAGAGTGAATCTCTGCAAATTTCTCTTGCACTTGGTCAAACTACAAATAATCAGATTAAGCCATAACTGTATAAATGGGGCTTGAGTGTGTTTGCTCTGCTGACTTGGTCATGCATTCAGGACGTTCAGAGTGGTGTAACTACAGCCCAGGAGGTATTAGTCACGCTGGGAGAACTTCAGTGAATATAAGAGGGCTTCATTTGGGCAGTTACCAAGGCAACTCTTGCTAATATTTCATTACAATGCTTTCTCCCTCTGCAAGTCCCATGGATTAGGACTGGGAATCTCAGAAAGAAAAGTTGATTGTCAATATTGTGCTTGGATTGAATGTGTCCAGAGGGAAAAAAAAAGAAAGGTAAAGCATTTCCCATAGGCAGAGCCCACAATGCACAGCTGGAGCTAAACTCCATCTGTCATCCAGCACTGCCTTGTGCCCTGAGGAGAATCTTGGGAAGTAACTAATCTCCCTCTTTCCAGCTCTGAAATAAGTGGAAAATGCAGGTATGGGCTCATCCTCAGCTGTGTTGAGATGATGTTAAAACACCCTGCAGCAGAGCTGTGCCAGGTTCCATTGAGAGTGGCTGCAGCACAACTTGCACCAGCACGGGGGAACAGGGTGCTCCAGATGGGCCACCTCCACACTGCACTGCTGGGGCTGTGACCAGTGTGTTTGCTGGAATCGTGTCCCCAGGGCCAGCATGTAGGGGTATGCAGAGGCTGTTTGACCTTCCCAATTTGTGGGGACTGAGACATTGCACATGAAAGTCTGTTGACTTTTTTTTCTTTGCATTTCAGCTGCTGCCCTGCTAAAAAAGGGGACTGCTGGGCAGAGTTAATGGTATCACACTGATGTCTCCTCATGTGCTTAAATCAAACAGTGCAAACACGAGGGTGTTTGACATTGATGGTGTGTATACCAGCTCCTTCCATGTGTCCACGCTGATCTCTCTTATTCCAGAAGAGTTATCTCTTCCCTCACCTTTGTTGCCCTTGCCCCATCTGAAGCGAGAAGAAAACACAAAACTTGTGTGTTGAGACTGGTTTTTGTTTTTTATGGCTGGAACGTGTCTCCACTGATTCATTCAATTTTGTGCATTTCTAAATACCAAAGTAAACTGCAGATTGGAGGTAACAGGGAAATTCCAAATGCAAATGTTTGTTCTGCTAAGTCCTACAGGTCTGTGGGTTTGCTGGCTTTGTGCACCTTCCTCTAAGTGTATTACTTGTGACTGACAGAAGAAGTGTTGCTGACTCCTTTGGGAGCCACAGCCACTGTGTGTGTTGGACTGGGCAACCCCTTCATCTGAAAAAAACACACATGAAAACAAAAGGGCATTTCCTTGTGTAGGATACTGGTTTGGATGCTTCTTTCTCTGGGGCTGGCTTGGCATTTGTAATGTTGCTGTTCCTAATTACACTTCTCATTAACTATGCATTATTTCTCATTAATGAAACAGGACTTAGGAAAATGGTAATACTACTATCCTGTATGGCAGAGAAGATTAGAAGTACTATGGGTTTTCTTTTCTGCCACCAGTAATTTCCATCTAGACTTTGAAAAACTGGATATGATGTGATCTTAGTGGAAGCCAGCAAGGGTCTGTCATGACCAGTGCCTGAAGGATATTTTTGCACATAGCCACAGGGTACAAACCCGGGTGAAGTAATCTGTGGGAGGATGAACTTCCCGGTATTCAAAGAAGCTACAGTGACATAGTAGGAAAAGTCCTATTCTCTGAGTCAGGCTTGAGTCAGTTTCCCATTTGCAGTGCTGCATGTGTCCCACCTTTCAGACAAGAAGCAAAAGCATGTTCTGTCTCTGTGTCTCCGGCTTGACCCCACTGCTCTTTCACACTCGAACGGGTGCATTAAGTCCCATCATTGCACTGGTTTTCATCCCAAGCACATTCACTCGTCCCCCTGCTTCCTCCATGGATTCAACTTGACACGGCCGTCTTCGTTCTCCTGCAGTGCTAAAGAGCTACCAAGGCTCACCCCAGGAGTAGCTGCACTTTTCTGCTGGGTGAACTGATCTCTGTTGACATGTCAGCTCGTTAAATCTGCAGGGCCCTCCTGGCTGAAGGCAGAGCTGTATGGCAGACATCTAAAGCATGATTTAGTTATTAACATAAAAGCAGCTGTGTTCCTGTTTGAGTTGTGCAAAGAAAAACACGTAGCTAATGATGGCTGAGCCTGAAGTGTGCCTGGGAGACAGCACTTGTGTATGTTTTCTGTGCACCCCAGAATAATACGGAGTTTAGGCTTTAAAAGAAAGTATTTGGGTCCTTGCCAGTTAGACAGACAGTATGAATGAAACACCTGTTCGGGCTTTGGGAGGGTTTTGGAACCATTTGATTACAGGGAAGGTACAGGCTGACCTTAAAGTGAATTGAATTCTCTGGTGTAGAGTAACATGTCCCGCTGCATTATGAAACTTCTTGATCTCTTCGTGAAAATGTCCACATCAGACAGAACACAGATGTGTGCTGCCTTTTGGTTTTAACTAAAAGTTGCTGCCCAAGCATGGCAAATTGACCAGCTCTGTCTCAAACCAGTCTTTTTCGATTTTGACTATATGTTAAAGGAGCAACAACACTATAAAGAAAACAAAACACATTAAAGTAATTTTACCAAGAGAGGAAAAATAACTGCCTGTTCCAGATGTGTCCTAATTCAGCTCTTGCTAATGCTCATTGGCACTTGGCAGTTTTTTGGGGTTGTATTTTCCCATAGTGTAATTCAATTCCAATAAGATATACTAGGATCCTGTCTTTCCTAGAGCTGCTTCCTGTTGCATCGCTTTATCAGTCTGGTCTGTATAGCTTTAACTATTTCTGTTAATGTGGCAAAACCAGCACCAGGAATACTTTCATAAGAGCAGAGCTGTGTTGGGTATAACTCCATGGGGTAGAAAGTTATGGCCTGTGGCAAACAGCAGATGAGGTAGTGAGATGAGTGTGATCGTCCCCTCTGGCTTTATGCATTTTCAAGAGCCAGTCTGAGAAACCAAGGCAGATCCTGGTCAAATTCCTCACGCCTTCAACAAAACTCAGTCCTTTCCCACTGTGGATTCAAGCTGCTCCCTAGTTCCCTCAATGCAGAAGGGTTTAAAAAGCTGTAATTGAGCTGTCAGTTTGAAGAACAAATGGAGGAAATGTACTTTGGGTCTCTGCTTGTGGGCTGTTTGCAGACCTGTCTGTATGTGCAAGAGTGCAGGGGTCTGTATGAACAAGAGGGGAACTCCTTTCTATGCCTCTCTGAACTCAGCAAACTCAATGCAAACTCACATGGAACCTGCTTATGCCTTTTGTGGTTTTGTTTTACAGTCTTCTCAGGTAGTGAAGACTGTAAAATTATAAAGCTGGAGATGTGCTTGAAAGATATTGATTGTACTTCTGGCTCGTGTTGGTTCAACTCCAGCTCACGTGGAATTAGTTCTTAGCTTCTAGTAGCTGTTCTTGACACACTTATGTCAAGACACGACATGCTTATGAAAATGGTGAGCTTGGTATAATGTTCTTGGATCACCACAGAGCACAGCTCAGGAAATGCGTTCCTTCACACGGCTTGCAGCAGGGTAGCACAAAAGTAATTAAATCTTCCGTAAGATAACATGTTCCTGACCCTATACCATACAAGAACCATATGCTCACTTATTTTTCTTGGCTCAGGCCCTGCTGTTACTGACAGCTCTGACTATGGTGGTACCTTGGTAGGAAGTACTACATATGAAGGCAATGGGTCTTGTTCCATTGCACATATGTTGGTTTTCCTGCAGTGAGAAGTCCTTTCATTTCTCTATGGAATAGACAACACAGACACAGAGAATTTGTTCACAGTGAGCAGAATGTGTCTGTATCACCACTGAATTACTAGACAGGCCTCGCTTCTGACTGTGGGATGCTTCCCTTTGCTTCTGCTGTATGTTAAAAGGGTCTTTGTAGGCAGAAAAACTCTCATTTGTAAGTTGCAGAATCTTTGTTCAGATTTAGGAAGTGGGTTCCCTCATTGAGGTAAGCTGTTGGGAGCCCATACACTGAATTTGTTCTCAGATCTTATTTAAGTTCTTCCTGGCCCTCCCCACTCCCAAACCCCTCCTGTCACTCTCGAGCTTGCTTGAAGAAAGGGCTTGTGGTTTCTGGTGGCAGCTTCTGGCAAGCTCCTCAAGGTCCTGTAGTTTTCAGGGAGGCAAAAGTAAAAACTTGAGTGGAACTGGGCTGCCTTTAATGGATACAGAGGGATAGCAGCACGGTTGAAATCGTGTTGCTACACGCAGGCTCAGAGAAGACTGGAGTAGGAATGCTAAAGGCTGGATTTTTATTTATTTTTTTCCATTTTTTTCTGCATTTACTGGTAGTGGATTGGATTTAAATGGAAAAGTCTCTTTTGCTTCAACACCTCCTATTTGAGAGCATGTCACTGTGATCAGTAGCTTTGTGAAGCCGAGCCAAGAAGCACCATTGCTAGGCTCAAGAAACTAGTAAAATTCAAAGAGGGATCAGAGCAGGTAGTAACAGGAATGGCAAATATCCAGGGATGTTGAAATTAATGCTTAGAAAAACTTCTTAAATGGAAGAAAGGCTTCAGTACTCAAGTTCTAGCTGTATAGATCTGGGGACTTCTTTTTTGGAAGCAAGGTGTTCCTTGCCCATCCATGGGATGTTTCACCTGAAATGTGTGCTTCTAGTGACTCTCAGATGAGACATTGGACTAGATGGGACTCATCTCCAGTCTAGATTACCAAACTGGACTTGTTTCCTCAGTGTGCTAAACAGAGATCAAAATAACCATCAGGATAAGAGTTCAAGTTGTTACCCTCAACTTTTTGGTTAACCTCTAAATCACATGTTTAGCAATGTTAGAAACCCTATATCCCTTTTTTTCTATCCTGGAAAAAGACCTGCAGAATGCTCTTTCTTTAAACCATTTCCACTGTTTCTCAGAAAGCTTCAGATCCTCTCAGATACAGAGCCTGAGTACGATTTCAGTCTTCAATCTGTCTTTGAAAGTTGCTCTGTGGTTGACTAGAGGCTGGTTCACACTACAGAAGGGTCATTTTTCAGCCTGGTGCTCCTGAGTCTGTGCCACAGAACCCACGTGCTAACTGTGATTTCACTTTCCTTAATTGCAGTTTGGAGGGGAGATTAATTACGTGCCACCACGTTACCACTAGAGGGATTACGGATATTATCCTGGCCCAAGTCTTTTGCCTTGAAACTCTTGTGGGGGTGGAAGAAAGTTATTTTCTTAATCTGTGCCCTGCTTTCCTTGTTAACTCTTTTTACATATTCACAGGTGCTGTGGGGCGCAAATAGCTAATTAAATACGGCATTTGATAAAGTTTGAGGAAGTTTTAATTCCTGTCCTGTGAAGTATCGGTCTCCTGTACATAAACATGTTAGTTAACCATTACTGCATAGCACAAGTATTTTCAAAGGTGGCTGTTCCACCTTCCCCAGAGGAACTTACCCATTTTCAAGCACAGTTTAAAGGGCAAAGACTGCCTGTTCTCTTGATAAGAATTTGTTTTTAAAGGTTCTGTTTCGCTTTTAAAGGATACATTCATCCGCGGAGCGATAAGATCTCGCATTAAGTGGGGAAACCAGGGGAAAGGTCTTCAAAGAGACGGGCAAGCAGGAAGGGGTTAAACGATGCCTGAAAGCCCTTTAGGAAGTCTTTCTAAGTGAATGGGCTTGGCGGCCGTGCTTCAGTGCTCCCTCGACATGTGGAACCGGGCACCTCTCACCGCCCCGCGTTCACAAGCCCTGATGTCATGCTAATGCATCCCGGAGGAACAGCTGGCACTGGATGGCTCCCCGGCTCCTCATGGCATGTGGGTCTGCCCTCCTCATGCTAATGCATCCAGGAGGAACAGCTGGCACTGGATGGCTCCCCGGCTCCTCTTGGCATGTGGGTCTGCCCTCCTCATGCTAATGCATCCCGGAGGAACAGCTGGCACTGGATGGCTCCCCGGCTCCTCTTGGCATGTGGGTCTGCCCTCCTCCGTCTCCTGATGCCGAGACCCGACGGCATCCCCAGGCAACAGCTGGCAGGAGGGCTGGAGTGTCGGGCTGCCCGGGGCACAGGGAGCCAGGGCTGCACCCCATGGTGTCTTACACTATGTCAGTGGATGTTACCCCACGTACAGAGACAGCAAAAGGGATCTTTCAAAGGAATGAGTGTAATTGCACAGCCTGCCAGATACATGCCACATGCAAATGCAGCCTGTGGAAACTACATACTGAACTACACAGATCACAATGCCTTTTTTTTTTCCCCTTTTTAAATTATTTTAAAGAGCTTTTCATATTTAAGACTAACTTTTCCAAGAGGGCTGATTCCTGATAGGCTGTCCACACTAAAAAGGAACAAAGAGGATGATGTTTAGCAAGGACCAAATGACCAGCAGCAGCCTGTGAAGACCTGGACACACTTAAGAGTTTGTTTTGCTTCCTGTGGGGCTCAAATAGTGCAGCAATCCAACTGTATGGAGTCCAGACCTGGTCTCTTGGTATCTCCCAGTTTAAAAAAAGTCTTGTCCAGTTCAGGCACAGCATTTTGTGCATATCATTTAAATTTAAATTTTAAATATTTTAGATTTAAAAAAAGTCTGTGTGTGCTAGAAAATCACAGCAGTGATTTGATGGATTGTGTTCATATATTTATATATATAAATTTATATATATATATCTATGTGTATATATATATGTTCAGTTTCTTCTCTGTGAAGTGTCTTCTCTCCAAGCAGTTATATAAAGACCAGACAATGTGTGTATCCTTGCAAGTCACACCACGGAGGGACTGTCCGTGGGCAGCAGAAGGATGGGAGAAAGCTGGATTATCGCTGAGCTGCTTCCTTCCCCCTTAGCTGAGAAGGTAAAGTCATTTCCCGAAAGCCCTCCTTTCTGGGGAAAGTGGAAGTAAAATTTTCACTGTCCGGATTTAATGAGAACCCACATCATACCTCGAGGACAGTGAACTGAATTTGTTGGGTCTTCCGCCGTGTTGTTAATTAGTAATAGAGTTTTTCCTGTAGATAACCCATCTATCAGTTAATGGAGTTGCGCGTACCAAAACACCAGCGGAGCCGCCGGGCAGACACAATGGGCACATTGTTCCCCGGGGCATCCCGTGCCCTGTATTTGGGGAGGGGAAAGGGGGCAATCCCTTCGCCCCCCTCACCCTGCGGGTGGCCGGGGCGAGGCGGGGCAGGGGGAGCCTGGGATTGCCCCTTTTGGGGGCGGTGAAAGGGTTAAGGCGGTGTCGTCGGGGCCCCTCCCCGCGGTCGGGGCTGAAGTACCGGGGCGGTGCGGGCGCAGAGCCGGCGGGCTGCGGGAGCGGTGCGGGGTACCGTGGGCACTGCGGGACCCTGCGGGGTCGGTGCGGGACCTGCAGGACCTGCGGGATCGGTGCGGGACCTGCGGGCTGCCCCCGCCGCTCGGGCAGCCCCGGCGAGGATGATGATGATGATGATGGGGATGGCGGAGCGGGGCGGTGCACGGCCAGGGCTGCCCTTTCTGGTGATGATGATGATGGTGGTGGTGGTGCCCGCATCCGCCCCGCCGCCCGCGTCCTTCCCCGGCGATGTGAACGGGCACAGCCTCCACCCGCCCTACTTCAACCTGGCCGAGGGCACCCGCATCGCCGCCACCGCCACCTGCGGGGAGGAGGCTGCGGGAGCGGGCACCGCACCCCGACCCGTGGAGGATCTGTACTGCAAGCTGGTGGGGGGCCCGGTGGCGGGGGGGGACCCCAACCAGACCATCCAGGTACGACCGGGGAGAGGGATGGGGGGAGAGGGGATGGGATGGGGGGCGAGGGGAGGGATGGGGGAGGGATAGGGGTAGAGGGGAGAGGGGTGGGGGGCGAGAGGGGCTGGGGAGAGGGTCTAGATGGGGGAACGGGGCTGGGGAGAGAGTCTGGATGGGGAGAGGGTCTGGATGGGAGCGCAGAGCCCGCACAGGGAGCGGAGCATCGCTGGGGCGGCACGGCCGGGGGGTCCCAGCCCCGCTTTGTGCTCCCTCGTCCCCTACCCCGTTTCTCGGGGTCGGGAAGGGCAGAGGGGTGTGTGTTTGGTGGTTCTGGTGGGATCTCGGGGCTGGGGGGGCCTCACGCGTGTTTTCCCACGCAGCCCCGGCCGCCCCGCGCGGGGCTGGTCCAGCGGCGCGGGGGATGCGGAGGGAGGGCAGGGATGGTCCCAGCGCATCCCCCTGCCCGCATCCCCCCGGAGCAGCGGGGACACACGTGCTCTCCGCCTCTCCCAGCCCTGCAGGGAGTTCTTCTCATGAAACTCGGCTCGCTGAGCTCCCTGGGCCTTATTTTTAAAGCTGTGGGTTCTTTATTAAAAAATCCCGGGCAAACCAGCTCCCACGTTCCTCTGCTAGTCAGAGAATCGTTTTGGTAAACGTGATAATATTTACTTTGATGCGTCTTAAACGTGATAATATTTGCCTGGATGTGTTTTAACTCCGCGGTTCCCCTTGTGCTCACTGGGGCTTTGGGATGAGCAGAGGGAAAGCAACGAGGGTGGATTTTACAAGCGACTGTCAGGTGACTTATCTCAGGGGTCCCATTTTAAGCTGCCCAGAGGGAGCTTGCAGCCAGGAATGTGGACAATAAAATCTGCAGTGTAGCAGCTATGGCTCTCTTGGACAGGGGAAAGAACAGGCTCGTAAAACACCAGTTTTAGCTGGGGGGAACATGTGCCCCCCTCCTCTCAGCACAGCCCAGGCTGGGAAGGGCAGCTCTGATTTGAAATGCTCTCACAGCCTGAATCCATCTGTGGAGCCACCAGTTGCTGCTTGCCAGTGTTTTCTGCGTGTTGCTTCCGAGGGTTGTGGTGCCAGGTCACCTGTTGCCAAGGAGCAGTGGGGTTGTCCGTGTTGTACCTAAGGATGAGCAAGGGAAAATTGTCAGGTTCTTGGACTGAGCCTTTTCTTGGCCTCGTGGTAGGGGTGGCTTTGTTGTGTAGCTGTCTCTGAGGCATTTTTCTCATTCTGGCCACATTCTCCTGAGTTAGTGCTGTACTAGGAATTTTCCGACTATTGTGCGGTTCTGACACGGAGTTTTGCTCTCTACACAGTATAAGTTTTATTGAAGATGTTACTGAATGGCAAAAACCTGACGTATCTTCCTCTTGAGTTTTGCCAGCCTTTAAAGTGATTTGTTTCACTTTGCTGTACTGTAAAATAATGTAAGTTGAAGAAGCTTTGCTTTAAGTCCCAGGAGCAGGGGGCTTGCAGGGACCTCACTGTAGTAATTGTGCCTACAGGGAGGCAAAGGAGTAAGGAAAGGTGAAGAAGTGCTACTATGTGCACTTGCAAACAAGTGTGAATGATCTGCCAGAGCTAAACTGGGAGGACTGAGAGTGCTTGGAAAAGCTGGCAAATGTGGGCATGCATTTATCACTCTGCATGTGTCCATCTGTGCTCTGGCCACCCTGCTAGCTCAGCATGACACACAGCGCTAAGGATGCTGGTGACTGAAAGAAGCTCTTCAGGCTGTACCAGCTGTGGGGGCAGCCCTGGCATCCCCCTGCTGCCAAACACAGCTCCCCAGCTGTGAATCTCTGCAGTGACCCCCCTCCCATCCCCTCTGCAGCCCTGGCACAGGGTGGCTTTGATCTGAGCACCACTTCCCAGGGCAGCGGTCTGTAGTCAGTCTGAAAGCTTTAGAAAAATCCTTTTGTAGTGGCTCCTTTCCGTGACCACAGGCAGCACCTAAAAGGGAGGGGAAGAAACAGGAGGCATCACAGCAGAGGTCAGAGTTCCCAATTCATCCCCTTTGGGGGTTTCAGCACCACCCGGTGACTAAAGCGAGGAGGGAGGTGGGAGGGAAGTGTTCAATTTGAGCAGACTGAAACAACAATAATGAGCTCCACAGGCATGTCCTTGCTGCCTGCATGTCACACCAGACCAGAGTCCCTTCACCTGCTCAGTGCTGCTCGTGTGTGGTGTGGCCGTAGCATAAGGAGGTTTGGTCAGGAATTTTGGAAGAATGCCTGTTGGGATCCTCCCAAGAGACTTCCACGTGCTGTGGTGGTGAAGGGACATTTGCTTGGTTAAAGATCTAGGATAAACATTAATACAGTCATCTAATAAATTAGTTCAGTCAGTGCTCTGTTTTCTGCTGTTTTAATTTGAGGTTGTAGAAGACTTCAGAAAAGGGAGTTCACTGACTTTAAAATATGGATGGTCCTAAAATGTCAATAATCATTAAGCTTTCTGAAATAATGCTGCTCTAAAGACACTTTGCAGTGGTTTTGGCACAGCTTGTGGGAAGGCTGTAAACCTTTTCAAGGAGTTTCCTTTGCTTTATTCAGAGCTTTTTTGGCAGAAGACAGCATTTCCAACCGTGGGGGGCTTTTCAGTGTGGAAGGATGTGATGCACAGCAGTGCTGAGGTGTGCTGAAAGGGACTTGCCATGGAGGTTTGCTTCCCTTATTCAACTCACTCTTCAGCATGGGCAGTCCTGCCTTAATGATCTTGTCTTGAAGATGGGACAAAAGAGAGGTCATAGGTTTCTTTTCTCTGATCAGGCTTTACTGGAAGTGCTTGTAGCCATCTTCCAAGACCGACAGCTCTGCAAAGGCATAGCCATGTGCTCCTGTTCCCCATCCCGCCCTTTTGCCTAGGGGGCTGTTCCAGCAGGGCTTGTACAGTCTGCTTGGAGTGAGGCAGGGTTGTAGAGGATTATTTCAGGAGATTAGGAGTATAACAACACGGCAAGTTCCTAGCAGTAATTGAAGGAATTCTGGACCTCAGAATTCAAGAACATACTACAAACCTCACTGATTTCAAGTCAGTGCTACTTTTGCCTTCCTCTGAAGCCTGCCTTCACCCAAGCTGTGTGCTCAGAGCACTGATGGACATGCTGGATTGTGGTGCTGAGCTGTACCTGTCCAAGCAGTGTGGGCATTGACCAGAGGTCTGGTCCTCTTGCTCTTCCAGGTGTTGATAACAGATGAAATCTGAAGCTGTTTCACACTTGAGTGTCTGAATTAAGTGGAGTTCTCTTTTGCAGTAGTCAGTGGCTATTTGGCCCAGTACTTCTTAATCCCACCATGTCTCTGGCACGTGGTGCTGTGTGGCAGGGGGAATTTGGCTCAGCCCAGGGCTCTCCATGCTGCAGGTAACAATTGATGCTGTACCTCTCTGTACGTGACTCTTCTGCATGCACATATATGATAGAGTTGGACTTCAGGGGTTTAACTGTGGCTAAAAAATGCAGTTTTTAGAACCAGGTGCTGTTGCCCATAGAAAAGACACCTGGTAAAACAGCACTGCTTAACTTAACTGCCCTGGTGGCAGCTTGAATGTGTGCACTTTACTTGCCTGAAACAGTACTTTTTACCCCCTCATTTCCTGCCCCTTTTTACCCCCTCATTTCCTGCCCTTTTTACCTTATCCCCAGCAGCCCAGGCTGCCCCATGCTCCCTGTGGTTTTCTGATAAATCAGGTGAGGAGAGCTGATGTTGGGTCATGGCAGGGCCAGATAAACTGGGACAAAGCCACCTGTTTTCCCCAAGGCGAGTGGTGCCAGTGGGGTGCCTGGCTAGTCTTCATGCTCAGGGGAAACTTCAAAGTTCCCACTGACTTGAGCAGGAACAGGATCAGGCCTTGCAGGTCTCTGGAAGCTGCCCCCCATTCAAACCTCCTCCTTATCTCTCTTTTTTTGTAGTTTGCTCTGATAGTGGCAGTTTTATGTTCTCTAAGCTGCCCTGTAACTTTTTGCATTGCTTTCCTTTTGCAAAGCTCTTTCTTTGGTGTACTCAGCAGTGCCCACACCTCTCCTGCTCTGGCAACCTGCTGTCTTCACTAAGCCTGTGGCTCACAATTGCATTTTAATTAAAATCCTCTGCTGATGTCAGAACTCCCCTGTAGAGAACCTGACACACTATGCGGGAGCCTGAGTTTCTCTGAAATACAAATAGCTGGAAATGATTCTCACCAGGTTTAGGTCTGGCTCTAATTAAACAACTAATGAGCAACTGGTGCATCAGAGAGGCTAATCACACTTCTAGCAGCACCCTTGGTTCAGCTGTTGGTGTGTTCCCAGCTAAGGCCCCACAGCAGTGGGCAGGGACAACATCAGCATTACAAATGTGGAGCAGCTGACCCTGATTTTTAGTCCCCTCTTACTCAACTTGAGTTGACTGTTGCCCATCAATGTGAACTTCGGGTTCAAAATGGGTTTTACATCTGTAGCAAGAATTTAAACTATGAAAACACTTTATTTTTGTTATTTATCCCCATTCTGTAACCTTGCCTCACTCCCCCCCCCTTTCCCAGTGTTGTGCATTGTGCGGCAGAAATTTCCACACAACCTGTTGCACCGGTTCCTGCTGAAGGTTTGAGCTGAAGAGTTGGGTCAGTTTTATCTGGTCTGCTCTCCCTCCTGGCTCAAAGCATGTTCAAACGAGCCTTGTCCTGACCTCTCAGTACAGTGGGTGCTCCCTTCATGGCTCTCAGGGTTACCTGGATGGTTTCAGCTGCCCTTTTCTTTTGCCTTGTTCTTGCCTGTGTGCTATTTTCATATCTCCAGAAGACTTAATGAAAATGTGTTCTTGTTTCAGGACAATTTGTGTTGCATAATTGCCTGCAAATAACATGGCTGTGGGGAAGAATGCTGTGAAATCTGTTTTCCTCTGCACTGAGATTCCTCTGGAGTTTGGAGCATCTGGAAAATCACATGCTCTGCAGTGGCTCTGTCTTGCCTCAGCCCTTGTAGGGGTGCAGATGCAGTGGGCAGGAAGGGGATCGCCTGTCTTGAGATAGTGTACCTGGTGTAATATTAACACTGGCTGTAGCTGGGACAGGCAAGGGCAGCATTCCTGCCTGGGGATAACTACGCCTTTAAAAGGAAAGCTGCCTGTAGCAGAGTTCCCTTCTAGGCTGTAGAAGCAGCAATTCAAGTGACAGAGCAGTGGCTCCACAAAAGAAATAACTTGCCAATTTTCAGGGCTATTTGCAGGGGTTTTTTTTAAGAGTGGGTCAGATTCATTTGTCCCTTAATAGGAAAGAAAGAATTGCCCCTTACAGCTCAGGTCTTTGTCTGATGGTGCTGTTAAAGTTGCAGGGCTGTTTTCTCTGGCACCGTGTCCATGGAACTGACAAAACCACCCGCACCACAAAGGCAAGGCAGAGAAGGGATTGCAGTGAGGTCCCTGGCCAGCTGACAGCTGGGGCTGTCCCTTTTTTCTGGCCTTGCATTGCAGCATCATCAGCAAAAGAAGCTCGGCTGTGAGACTATTAAGCTTGAAAACGTAGCTGAAAGGACTATATTGTGACATGAATAGGTGGACAAGAAACAGAGTGCAGGGAATTGGGCAGAGGAACCACCAGTCTGAGTCCCTAGAAATGACTGAATGGCCTGGGTCATGATCTCTGGGCATCAGCAGGGGTGTGAATGGCAGCCTCAGCAGAGGAGCTGGTGGCCATGGAGCTTGAGCTGCTGCTTTCCACTGTGGCGTGGCTTCTCCCTCTGCAGCTGGTCACCAGTCCTTTGTGTCTGGGTTCCTTTGCCAATGCTCAGAGCATGTCTGAAATACAGAAGGGATGATGCTTAGAGCAGCCCAAATCCTACACTGGGTGGTTGAGGGGATTTTTTGAGCCTTTTCATGTTCCTTTTTCATTCACGCTTTGAATTGGTGCAAACAAAAAGTTTATATGTTAGTTTTCATTAGTAGGCTTGCACCGTGTATTTTCAGAATTGCTGTGATACCTGTCTGCTTTGTACCACGTTTTTCTGGCTGGAGTTAAGAGCTGATTTTGTACTTTCCAACAGGGCCAGTACTGTGACATCTGCTCCTCTGCAAACAGCAACAAGGCCCACCCCATAACAAATGCCATAGATGGGACAGAGCGCTGGTGGCAGAGCCCCCCTCTTTCCCGGGGACTGGAGTTCAACCAGGTCAACGTCACTTTGGACCTCGGACAGGTAACCCAATTCCCTTCTTTGTTATGTAGTAGATGATGCTGGTGAGGACCTGCTGCTCTGCTTCTAAAATCCTTTAGTGGACCTTGCTGGAAGTGTGGAACAAAACCCACTCATTTAGTGACAGGGCATGAGGTTCTGGTTAAAACATGGAAGGGAAAACCTCTTGCCTATTTTTAATATTAACTACATTATGTGCTATTGTTACTGTTTAGATTCTCCCTAAGAGTTGAGTCATTCATGGAAACCTACCACATTTTGTAGGTGCCATTCCCCTTAGAGGGTACCTGCCTCTTGAAGGGGGACGGGTAGCAAGGCTTCACCCTGGGATGGGAAAATACAGCCCTGAGAAATTCATGGTTGTGCTCTAAGACTTTTAACTGGTGCATTTAAAACTTTAAAAACAGCGAGACCATGCTGAAGATCTTCCTGTAAAAGACAAAGAATGTTTGGTCTCTAAGGCTGGCAAGCAAAGGGAATTAGCATTGTAATAGCAGGGCTGTCAGCCCCCACTGCCTCCTCTGCTGCTCCTATTCATCCACAAAACTGTCCCTCTGGAAATGGAGTGTTCTCTCAGACTTTCCTCAGCTTAGAGGGAAGCAGCAGCAAAGATGTCCTGGCTGGAGTACAAAGGCAGGAAGGCACTGTAAGCCAGAGATCTGAGGGGCTGAGAGGTGTGGGTCAGCTTTTTGGTGTGGAGCCACTACTCTGGCTGTTGGATGGGGGAACCCCTCAGTCCTTGGTTGGGACAGGGGGTGTGTGAGACACTCCTTTCTCTGCAATGCCAAACAGTCCCAGCTGCTCCCTGGCAGCCTTGGCCCATGTAATTCAGGATTTGGGACATTTGCTCTGTAGTCTATAGCAGGTATATACTGAAGTGCCCCATGAACAGGTAGGGATGGGCTCTCACCTCCTCTTTGTGCTTCCCCAAGCCCTGTGGGCCACGTTTGGGTTGTCCTTGGCTGGAAGGTCCATGGGCTGAGGCAGCTGTGGAGCTGTGGACAGCTCACCTCTTGCACAGGAAACCTGGCTGCTGTGATTGCCTTTCAGGGGCTGAGTCACTGCCCCTTTGGGAGCTGGCACTGTTTGCAGGGATTCTGAGCCTTGTTGGACACTGAAGCTTTGCACTGGCCTCAAAGGTAGCTTTTTCACTCTCTCTAATGGAGTGAAGGTTCTTTTGTCACTGTGGTCTGTAAGGTGTCTGACTCCACGTTTACAGCCATGGATACCTGGGCTGTATTGATGATGAACCCTTTCTGTTAGATGCCTCCAACACAGACTTTAGTCCCAGGATTGTCTCTGATCCACTCCCTGCCCTGCTGTAGCACTCTTGGAGTCTCAAACACCCTCCACGAATTTATTCTCTCCCACAAGTGCCAGCTGTCTAAAGCTGTGCTGTGCACAGCACCAGTGAAATATCTGCTCATGCCTGGGGCTCACCAAGCGTGGCACAATAGCTGTGTGGGCAAAGCCTCCCGGGGCTGCACACACTGTGCTGAGCCCTTTCCAGCGTAGGTGGCATCTGCTGTGTCTCTCAGAAACATCCCAGCTGGCAGGGATGGGATGTGCTGGTGGGTGGGTGGATTGCTTTGCTCTCTCCCTCCGACCAGGGGTCAGCCTGCAATGTGCCTTTCCCATCTTATGGAGAGGGATTTTCAAAGACCAGCTTTGCCTGGGAGCTTCTCCTCCCCTTTGTCATTCTCTGTGGCACCTTTCTGGCTTCAGGCCAGAGCTAACCCAGCTGTTCTGTGTTCCAGCAGGCTGCTGCCTTTGGCTCACCTGGGAGTTTGTGCCTTTCAGAGCTGCTGTGCTGGGAGACAGAGCCTGGAATAATTTGGAGGGGGTGCAGTTCTGTTAAAACTGAGCTGGTCTAAGCTGCCGCCTCTCCCCTGCCCTCCTCTCCCGAGTCTGTTTGCATGTGGTACCCAGGGAGGAGGGATTGCACAGTTGTTTTGGCAGGATTGGTTCCAGAATTTGCCCTTGGTCCTGGAGGCAGATGCTTCACCTGGTGTGGGTTTTCTCTGGGCTCACAGACTTCTTCCCTGCCACCTGTGCAATAAATACATCATACCCAGCTGGTCTCAAAAGCAGTGTATACCAAAGGCTCCAACCCATTTTTGATGGCTTCCCCTTTATATGTGCCCTTATTGCATGTAATTGCTATAATAACCTGTTTATGCTCCTGGTGAGAGTCAGGTCTTTGCTTTTGCCTGCTTTGTTTTGGTAGGTCAGGAGTAGAAACAAGATGAAATGTTACAGAATTGCTAATTTCCTCCTTTTGAAGTTGAGTCTGGTTCAAAGTATGGAAGAGGGAAAGGGGAATTCTTGGGACCCAGCAGGGCGAGTGCAGGATCAGGCCAGCATACCTGGCAGCCAGGCTTTAGAAATTCCTTGGATACCTGTGAAACAGCACAGGTAACAACACCCTCAAAGGCACCTCTGAGAGCACAGCTTTATTTTGGCTGGCAAGCAAGGCCTCTCCTTGCTCTGTGTATTCCTTTAGGGAGCTCTTGGACCAATTAAGATTTAATTTAAGGGACTCACGGCCACTAAAAGCTTTTGTCCCTTTGGGGGTCATGAGTGCCTGGAGTGCTGGTGGTGTGGGAGCACGGCAGGGGCTGGCACAGGGGTGATGGTGTCAGCCCCTTCCTTTGCTGCTGCACTTCCCTGCTGGCTTCATCCCTCTTGAGCCAAAAGTGCTTAATTACCAGTTGGAATCGGGTTTCTCCAGCATTTGGCAAGGCTGTGGCAACTGGGAGAGGGGCAGTTAATTAAGCAGTCTGTTGGTCTTAGCTTTTTCTAGCTGGGAGCTTGCTCTCCTCACGGGGATGTTAAAATCCTATGGGAAGGAGGGAAGGAGGAATATTCACAGCCAGCAAATAAGTTAAAGAATGGCTTGGGCTGGCCACCCAGCTGGTGTGAGGGTATTACACACTCGCCTCACGTCATCTTAGTGCCAGCAGTGTCCTAATCTTAATGGCTTCATCAGCAAGGCAGAGCAGAGCTCCCACCATGGCTTGGGAAGAGGCTGTGCTGGGGAGGTTGGATTGGAATAGCTCCTGCTGGAGCTGTCTCTGTTCCTCCCTCCTTGGGGAGGAGGGTATTTTCTTTTTGTCTTCTCAGAATTCGTGGGGGAAAGGCTAGAAGAGGAGAAAAATTCATTTGAGGAGGGTTCCTAGGTCTGAGCACCACAAATATGGCAAACAGCTCCAAAGAGGAAAGTTAAATGGCTTTTAGGGCTGCTGAGGAGAGGAGTATGAAGAGGAAGAGTTTTTTTTAGTTGCTTTTAATCATGACCTTTGCTTAAAGATTTAGTGTATTTAGGATGAATGGCTGGGCTGTTGCATGGATTTGCTGCAAAACACATCATGGCATTGTGATGAAGCACAACTCGGGTCTTGGAGGGTGGAAGAATTGAGGGTGCTGAGCTGGGAGGACACTGTTGTTGCTGGACAGTCTGGCCTTGTCAAAATCCCAAAACTGGCTGTCCTACCTGCCTTGAAGGGCAAAAGTCCATGTTGTGATGGAGGCTCCTAAGCCTGCCCCACTGCTGCTGAGCTCCAGGCTCTTCACTATCCTGCCTGGAGCCTCCAGACCAGCTGGAAATGGGAAAATGCCTCTGCTGCAGAGGGGCAGAGGGACAGGACACCATGAGTCACTGCCACCATGGGAATTGTCCCCTGTGATCCTACTGTGATTAAGTGCCACAGTGGGTGGAGGGGAGGAAAGGGTGTGATGGAAGATTCTTTTTTCTTTTTTTTTTTTTTTCCAAGGAGGTCGTTTGAGTCAGAGCTGACAAAAATCAGGAGGTTTAAAGAAACATGAATGGCTGGCTTTTTGCCAGGGCCTGACATCTTCCTTGCGTGAAGGTGAACCCAGGCCAGCCCTTCCCAGAGATGTTTATGGATAGCTGGTGCTTTATGATAAACTCTGTGGGGAGGAATGCTTGCAGTCATGCAAGAGCAGGAGCTTCGTGCCAGTGCTTGCTTGAGGTTAATTACTGCAGTGAGAAGGTGGCTGGATACATCCCCCATCTCCCCCCACATTGTCTGCTGGCCCTGGTGTCACTGGAGAACTGAGATTTTCAGACAAGCTTAGCAGGGAGTTTTGATTAACACCCCAAAGGTATTTAATCCCGCAGTGCCTCAGGGAGGGCACAAAGCCTCCCCTACACAGTGGTCACCATCAAGGAACACTGATGTCCACCCACCCTGCTGCCCAGGAGAGAAGAGAAGCCTCCTCCTTCGGAGAGCTCCAGGGTGTTCCTGCTTAAAATGCAGCTCCCTATAGGGTTAAAAAGAAAGGGAGGGGGGAAAAAAGGGGGTTTCATTCATTGGTAACTTATGAAGATGGAAAGGAAATGAAAGGGATTGTGAGCCAAGCCCCTGGGCCAATCTGAAGGTGTGTTTGTAGTCACTGTAGGATGTGTCTCGGCAAGGGAGTAGAATGGTAACTTACTGGGTGCTTTAAGAAGCAATTCTTGAGTTTTTTAGTAATGACAATGCCAAAGCTGCTAATTTTTCTGGCCTTTGGACTGATTAACCTACACTTGCCAGTCTCTTCTAGCTCTGCAGTAAAGGTGCTGATACCACAATACACATGGGGTGCTTCAGCCTTTGGCCAACAGGCTGCTGGTCTTTCAGTGCAAAACTTTGCCCCAAAGGAGATGGGTGTTTTTCCCCTGATGGATTTTCAGGGCATAAACTTACTTCTGTTCCCTCTTGCACTGCAAATGTGGTCCCTCAGGACTGGCTTTGCAGGATACCTACAAATGTGCAAATGTAGTGAAATGCCTGACTTGCATGAACAGCTCAATCCTCTTTTTGTGAACTGATTTTTTGTTAGAGTATTAAATTCCTACTAATTTTTGACAGATCTGAGCTGAATTAAACCTGGCCTAATGCTAAAGGAACACCAGTAAACCAGAGCATGGTACCTTGTGTGTCACAACGTTCTGAAAACTTTCATCTCAGTTTCTAACCTCACACTTATTTCCATTTAATTGAAATAGTAGTGGAAGCTTCTGGTGGAGATCTTCAGGGGTGCTCTTTGAAAGGCACCTGGAAGGAAAGCCTGGCAAAGATGGGACAAGGCTTACCTCACTCTCAAAAGCCTTTAGCATGCAGATGAATCTGGCTTATTCCCTGGCTTAATTAATTGAAAAACTCTTCTTGATGAGAAAACTCATGAAAGCAAGAGAAAGCTTGTGATTGTTCCTGAAGGGAGCTGTTTCCTGGTGGCTGCTTTCCCTAGGCTTAGTGTGGGACAGGGGTGATGATCAACCAAGAAGCATTTTCAGCTGAAAACTAGGTAAATTTCTGCCTTCTTTCACCTTGTTCCTTTTGCAACTTCATTTCCGTTCCTGTGAGAGCTCTTACTGCCTCTGGGTGATGTCTTTGCTGCCTGCATTTCCCTCTGAGGCATCCTTCCTGTACACAGGGGGGAAAATTGAGATAAGTCTCTTCCTTTCCTTCCCCTTGGTGGGCAATGTCTTTTGCAGTGTTTTCCCCAGCACATATAGGTGGGAAATACAGTGTCCATTTCTCTTGGGGACAGAGGCTGTCTTATCTGCCTGATAGGTTTGTCATGGAGCATTGCAAAAATGGGTGAAGATTTAAGCTTGCTTTTTTTTCTGTATGTAGTTTTTACTTTTCTTAACTTCTCTTACTGTTAAAGACTACTTGGTCTCCACTGTGCTGAGGCACTGCTGTGGGAAAGGGGTAGGAGGGCTTAGTGACATTTATTGTGAGCTTTTGCACCTTAAATAAAGGGCTGGGGCGTAAAATCTCTAACAAAGACGTTCTTTCTCCAAATTGTTCTCCAGCTCTTGGAGCAAAAGCAGTATTAAAAATAAAGCATGATAAGTAGGCTGAGCAGAAATCCTTTCTACTTTGAACAGCTGAGCCTGTGGTCTCTTCTGTGTAGAGTCCTCTGCAATTGCCATAAAATCCTTCAAAAGTAGATCAAGATCTTTATCTGTTTACAGACTTCAGAATTGTAGTTCCCTGATCTGAGATGGTCTCTGGCTCCCATTTGACTACAGAACCTTTTCAGTGCTGCTGTGCTTTGCTGTGGAGTGGAAGTGGGGTGCATATTTGTAATGCTTTTCTGAGAAAAGCAGAAAAGGTGTGACTGTGGGAGTGTGCAGCACTGGGAGCTGGCACCAAGCCCAAGTGGATGGATCTTCTCTTCTCTCCTAATTTATTTTCCCCTCTACTGTTTAAATTAACTTAGCTGTGAAGGCTGTTCTGTTTTCTTCAAAGTTGCAGTTCCCCTGACCCAGACCAGCAGCTGTTTATTGGGGATTTTTTTTGTGCTGATGAAGGGTGATTTTTGCCTTGGCTTGGCACTTCTCGACCTTTCTGTGCCATTTGCCAACTCCCACCAGATTCCTGGCTCCAAGGGCTGTGCGGGAGCTGCTCAGGTGAGCGGGAAGGGAGTTGTCTGGTTGTTAATCAAGTGGGGATCTGTCTCCTCTGGCAGCAAGAGCAGACCCATCCTCTCCTTTTCAAACAGCCCTGCCAAACCAGGTGCCAAGCTCCAAGATCCAGAGCAGCCAAGGCTGAAATTTCTTTCCTCTTTGTTACTGCTGCTGTGGGTTGCTGTAAGGGAAAGATACACAGAATACCAGTGTAGGTAAATCATGGATGACACATGAATTTTAATTGTATGTTATGTTTACTCAAGTCATGAACCAGTACTGCTTAAAATAAGTCTTCCAAGGCTGCAGTGAGAAGTATTTCCCTTGTAGCACTTGATTCCTGACATCTGCCAGGCTGTGAATACAGAGAACACCAGAGCAGGAGGCTCTGGGTGGGTCACTCAGCATTGTGGCACCTTTTGTGGCCTCCAAGAAGGGAGTTTCTGCCCATCCTTTGCATCTTGTACAAATGACCCTTGTGCTTCAACAGCTTAATCTTCCCAGAGGCTGTGCTTGCTCTGCCTAGACCTGAACCAGGTGTTAAAATAAGCCTCAGCCTCCCCCCTCAGAACAGCTCCAGGTAATGACTGATGAAAGGATAATTACAGTTTCTAAGAAGTGCGTGCAAGATTTCCACGGTAGTTTTCCCCTAGATATCGTTGCCTATTTTTAATTTTGGTGTGATGAGAAACAAAGAGGCTGATGGCGAGGTCTCCTGCCATTCCCTCCAGGCTGTCCCTTCCTTCTCAGCTCCCTGGGATTCTTCAAAGATTAGGAAAAAGCCTCTGGGCGAGCACAGACTGGGGAGAGGTCAGGCGAGCTGCAAGCTGGCGTATGGGAGGCTTTAGTTTGTAATGAATAGCTGGAAGGCAGGCCTTGTAATTTCTTGCTGTTCTCCTGGAAAGTGTCTGCTTGGCTGGGCTGGCAAACAAGAGCGTGCCTTGAATCGGGTGTGAATGTGCGTGGATACACGTGCTGGGGGGGTCAGCTGTGTCCGGTCTGTTTGTGGTTGTACCAGGCAAGTTAAAACAGAGCAGAACAGTCTGGGTCAGACCCCTGTTCACTGGGGAGTTGTTTTCCTGCCTCAGGCGGATGTTACAGGGAGCATTTTGGGAAGGTCAGGGTGCCCAGTGGAACTGGAGAGGTTCACAGCTCTGACATGGAGCATGCTGGCATCTGAATAAGTGAGTTAGGATTTCCTGTGATTTGGCTTGTCCCATCTCCAAAATGGGGATACTGCATCCATCTCCATCGTTTTCTGTGCACAGCCTGTGTGCAGGAGCCTGCACAGCACCAAACCAGTGAGTACAAAAGAGAATGACTTATGGAATCAAGCTCTTGGCTTGGACCCTGTGCAGCCCTTCTCTTCTGTTCATCGTCTTCCTCCACAAGTGACAGCATCCCTCTCCCCCTTGGGATGCTCTGCTGTCCATGAACTCATGTCCTGCACACACACCTCAGTACACACTGCTGAAAGCCAAGGGCTGTGAGCCTGGAGGTGCTGCCAGTCCTGCTCTTCTTGATGGACTGGGAGACAGGCTTATCCTGTGGCATTGCACGGTCAGTTCAGTTCTTGACGCTTGTCCTGGTCAAGATGAGAAGCCCCTTAAGTGAGCTTTTCCTGCTTCCTGGGGCATGTTTCCAGGAGCTGTCCTTGCACTCCTCAGCTCCAGCACAGCTATGTACTGGCTCAGATCCACTGGGCTGGCAGGGAGGATGCTAAACACACTTCTGATCATCTGCCTAGTCAGCTTCTCTGCTCTTTCAAGCCTGTTCTAGCCCCCTACACCTTTCTTTTGATGCTTTACCAAGCCTGGCTCAGCCTTGCTTTAATCTCTGCCTTATCCTTTTATTATAGTCATAAACGTGGGCCTCCAGGCTGTGCCCAACCTTGATCCTCAGCTGTTTCCTGTTTTCTGGATTCAGTGCTCTCCAAATTCCAGACCTCCCCTCCTATGTGTAATGCCAAGCAGTGCAATAAACAGTATATTGCTTCCCATTTGATAGAAATGAAAAGGGAGACACAAGGTGAGGGGCACGTGCCTGGTGTGATGGGTTAGAAGAGTCTTTATAAATGGCTTATGAGGGGACTCAAGGTGAGTGACAGCAGATTAGGAGAATATGGCCTGTTCACACAGACCTGGTAACTGAGGTTTTGCTTCTGGAGGTGAGGATGGATTTTGAGGGGATGGATAGAGAGGAGAGGTTGGAACAGGGATGTGTTGTACTGGGAGATCTAGAGAGGAGGAGGAGGAGGGCAAAGCCTTGATTACTCTGGACAAGGTGAAGATTGGGCATTGGTTTGGGGCTACTTTGATCACCAGGTCCTGACAAGAATGAGGGGAATTATGCTGCTTTGTTCTCCACAGAAGGACTTGCCAAGCATTACTATAAAAAGCCTTTGTTAACATGAGGTCACTGCTAGTGGAAGGTGGGTCTGGATGGTGCCAGCTCCTGTTTGTGCAGCATAGGAAGGCAGGGTTCCTGTTTCCTCCAGGAACCCCAGCCTGGCCCCACACACGCTGCTTTGGCAGGGCAGCCAGCCAGAGACAGGGAGAGCAGAGGTGGAGCTGGTGGTATAGTTCAGGGACTCAGCATATCCACCTCCCTTCTCAGTCCCCTTCTGAGAAGGTTTCTGTTCTCTGGATGCACTGGGTGTCACCTACTCAATGGCAGCAAGTGTGTGCTGCAGGCTGGATGTGCTGCCACTGCTGGGTTGCCAGGTGGCTCTGGAGCAGCAGGGATGGAGATGTGCTGTTCCTGACAGGTCTGCTCAGGGCTAACAGCTCTGGCAGAGGGGATGAGCAGGTAATGGGCCAGCAATTGCTGCTGCAATAAGACTTGCCTGGGCTTGTGAGTCAGAGCTCCTGGAGGACTGTGTTAGGATGGTGGTTTAACTGTCTTCTCCTTCCTTCTGTCAAACAGCAAAACATTCATGGGAGATCCTGTGGCAGGAAGCATCATGCCTCCTGCTCCCAGCTGCATCTGCCTGGAGAAGCTGGGGCTCTTCTTGCCAGCAGGGTCAAACTAGCTGAGCTCCTGTTGCATGGTGTACATGGTTATTGTCTGAAAGTTAGAACAACTTCCCTTAGAATAAGTTGCCTTTGTCCTAGAAGATTAGCATATCATTGATGTCTTTTTTCCTTGTACCTGTGTGCTGGAAACTGCGTCTTTGATGGAGCAGATTTCCTATCGAAGGCTGTGTGGGTAGCTTGCTCTTGTTGGTGTGCTCTGCCTGAGAATCATTTTGCATCTTCTGCTTGGCGTCCTGAGTCTTACCAGTCTTTGTTTGCATAACCCATGCAGGGACAAGCAAACAGCCAAACTGAGAGTTGCCACAATTTTTTTAAGTTGCTCTTTCTCGTTTCTTTCTCTGCCTGCTTTGTTACAGAGCTCTCCCTCAGACAGTCTCAGCTGAGCTCTGTTTTTGGGTTCCTACAAGTTCCTGTCACTGTGGATTGGAGCATGCCCTGTGACCAAAATCCAGCTGGCATGCTGCTGTAGGCATCTCTTGGATCTCGTTAGATGTGTGTGATGCCAAGCCCTGATGGGAAGAGGGAAAGAATGGCTTTCTGGTATTTGGACATAGTTACAAACTGTAATCACAGACTCATGACTGCAAACAGAAATCTGTATCGCTGGCTTCATCATGACTTCACTGTTGTTTTCCTGGCTGTTTGCTAAAGCTGTTCCTTAATCCTTTTCCAGGCTTTTGCAAAGTCTGCATCCACCCAAACTTAGTGGGCACAAAGGTTTTGAATGGATTCCAGGATGAGGTTTGTGTGTTGTTGTTTTTTTTCTTTTCTTTACCAGTCATTGCTTTCTGCCTCAGAGTAGCCTTGCTTCAAGCCTCTGTAAATGGGGCTGTAATTATGAGGAGGCCTTGGGGGGTCATGAGGGCAAACCCCATGTTCTTGTGATCCTCATGTGTCCAAACAGCAGAGAGAACTCCACACAAACCCTGTAGCTGCAGATCTCTGCTGGTGTTAGCAGTGCTTTGGGAATGTTAATCCCGCTGTGACCCTGGTATGTGCTGCTGTTGGGTCAGCTAACCCGGCTATGAATGGCAGTGTCATGGTGGGGAAACTTGCTGACAAATGCTAACCTAGTGCGTGGCTGTAATGCAGATTTTCAGAAGAATAAACCCTCTTGCACATGTGGGGATTGGCTTTGTTGAAATCTGCTAAGGACCAGAGCTTTAAACCCAGCATTGTCAAGGCTTGCAGGGACCATGCAGAGGAGTTGCAGAAAGGTGATGCTGCTGAAATGCCTGGAAGGTGGGTTTGGTGTAGGGACCTAATAATGTGGTGCAAGGGGCACTCTCTTCCTCTTGGAGCTGGCTCTCCTCAGTCAGTGGTCCAGAAAGGGATCTTCTGAAACCACTCGACCCTGGGAACCAAGGAAGACGGAATGGAGAGTGGAAAGGAAGTGGCATTTGCCACCTCCTAAAATTGGGTTCAGAAGCAGACAGAAATAAGGTGTCAGAGCTGGAGTATCTGTATCCTTTTCCAAATCCAAACGAGGAAGGATTTAGCTATGCTGCTCTTGGGAGCCAGAAGGCTTGGGGTTCCTCTGAGGCTTGTGTGAGTCACTTGTCTTTGGCACTTGGCCATTTGAAATGAGAAGCCTTTCAGGAGTTCTGGTGGCAACCTGAGACCTCTCACGTTGTGCCAATTTTTAGCTAATTTGTCCTCTTCCGTTTCCTTCCCCTCCTCACCCTTCCCATGCACGCAGGTTTGTGACAGGATATCCACTTCATTCAAGGGAATGGGGGAAATATTTGCTTGTAGCGTGGCCAGTTGCCAAGGTTGCTTTGTTCTCCTTGTCACTAAAAGAACGGCCCAAGGAAACCCTCAGAGCTGAAGCTGGCATGCGACCTGGGGTGGATTTCCTGCAGCTCTGGAAGTGAAATGTATGACATGGGAATTTTTTTTTATTTTTAAATACCGTAAATGCAAGGAAAAAGAGAAGCTGGGTGGGTTAGGCTGGGTCTGAAATTCTGTCTTTGATGGGAAATTGCTGTGTCACAGCTGTGCAAGTTTTGCCTTGTCAAGAATAAAAATCAGTCTTGGGTTTTTTAGTTGAATTAAATAGCTGAGCTTGCAAGAGGACTGGGTTTGTTAGTAGAATTCAGTTGTGTGGTGAAGATGATGGTTTCCTCTGCACCATTCAGTGCATCGTAGCTGAAGGCTCTGCTCAGTGACACCCAAATGCTGCCATAATTGCAAAAGGGCTTTTTGTCACAAATTCAGAGCTGTAGTGATAATGGCAAGGAAAGGAGTGAATTGCAGTGTCTGGAGCTTAACTCCTTGGTGTGGTCCAAGCAGTGATGTCCAGGGCTCTGGGGTGTTGGGCTGTGTAGGGAGGGTGAGGCAGCTCTTTCTCATTGTGATGAGGTGACAGCTGGGCTGGTGCTCTGACACCTTCCTGTGCCCTGGAAGACAGAAGATTTGACTCCTGTTTGTCATAGCAGATCAGGTGGCATTTGTCTGCATGCCTGCTGTGTTGTGGTGGGATCATTACATCACTGCCCAGGACCCTCAGAAAGCTCTGAGAATGTCACAGACATCTAATTTACTGTTGGCCATAGAAAGAGCAGATGGTGTTTCAAGTCTCATCCAGTGTCTAAAGCACAAAATCCTATTTGTATCCTATGGAAGGGGAGTCAAGGGTTTCTTTTTTCAGCCCATGATTTAACCAAGGGCTTTTTGAACAAACTGAGAAAATCAACAAGGCTCTGGCAATATTGAGAAGTCTCACTATAGCTCTTTTATAGTATTTCTTGATTTTTTTGTTCTAGTACTAGGGCCTGGGATGCCTGGTCATGGAGCAGGTCCCAGATTTGTACAGCTCCTAGCACACTCTGGAGAGCCCGTCCCTACAAGCTTGTGGTCCTAGCTGGTGGAGCTGTGCTTGTAAAACTCTGGGTGTAAAAACCAGCCTGCAAGCTGTCTAAAGCACAGACAAGTATTCTTTTGTCTGGCTTCTCCCTTTCAATTTCAAACTGGCCCAGGAACTCCTAAGAATATTTAAATACCTTGTGCAGTGAACCTGTATTGATATTACTTGCTGCAACTCAAACAACTCATAGAATGTACAGTTGGGAGCACTTGTTTGCTCTGGATGGTCGGAATGTCCTCTTGAAAATATGCTATGCTTTGGTAAGTATGAATAGAGGGTTTTTCCACCCCCCTCTCCAGGTTTCTGAAGGCCAAAGTCTTGAAACGGCTTAGAAAGGCTGCTGAAGCTGTGCTGATAAGATATGCAGCAAAAGTGCTTGAGAGACTAATGCAGGAACAGAAATGTCTAAGCTGTTTGCTTTCCCCTTAACAGTGTGAAAAATTAATATGTCTTACTAAGGAGCCTGGGGAACTGTGTGCTCACAGCAAGGGCTGCACTGAGATATTATTCCTGGCTTAAGTTATCCCTGGGGCTGGCAGCTGAAATGCTCGGTTCGGAGTTACTGGGTAGGAAAGTGGAAGTGCTCTGGACCCTGCAGAGCCTCATTGCTGCAGTTTCATTTCTAGCAGGCTCCCTCTGGCTCTGAGGTTGCTGTAGGGATGGAATGACTGCTTCATACAGCAAGTCCCATGGTGTTTGGAGATAGGATTTTTCTACGCAGTTAGTTCCTTGGGTTTTTCCACCACTTTGTTGTTAGCCTTCTTCAGCCTGGGGGATACATTATCAAATTATTTTGATAGCAGATCTGTGCACCTCTTAGAATGGTGTGTTGGGAGCTTTTGGAGAGGCTGGATTCATATGCCATCAGTTCAGGGAGGAGGCTGCTTTACCTCTGTTTTACACCAGTGCTGCTTTTTGTCTGAAACGCCTGAGTGTTACCCCAGGCCATGGGGCAGAGGAGCAGGACACTCAGTGGAGCTGTGGGATCCCACCCTGCACACCCTGGGCTGCTCTGACATCCGTGAACCATCTGCAGGGAGACACTTCCATGAAGGCCAAGTTGGACATATTTCATCAGTCTGTGGCGCCATGAGATTGACAGTGCAGTTATTGCTTAAGAGCTAGATTTTTAACCTCTGAAGTAAATGACATACCTGTGCCATGCCCCCACCCTGGACACATGCCATCCCGTATGCCTGCCCTTCTTTCAGCAGTGGTCTTTATTTCAGTGGTGTGTACTTACTTACCCGGACCTCTTATCTCCACTAAATCAGAGGTTTCTTAAGCCCTTGTGTTTTCTGTAGCACTCCCCTTATCTCTGTTCCTTCCCAGGGCTGGGCAGTGGGAGCAGGGAAGCAGGAGGGGCTGAGCAAGCTGTAAATGCCTGTTTGCCCTGCAGTGATGCTGTGTGGGATACAGCAATGCTGAGAGCAGTAAGAACACCTGTAGGACAGTTGGGTTTTCCCAAATTGCTGGGCAGTTGGGGGTTCTGCAAGGCAATTTCTTTTTTCAGGGTCTGAGGCAGTAGGACTTGTAGCACATTAACGCAGCATAGAAATGAAGTCTCTCATGTGGATGGCAGATCATAGAAAAGGAGTGGAAACTGGCTTGAAGGTTCCTGTCAGGTGTATCTATGGTCTTGCCTCTGCTCTCTGTCCCCTTGTCCTTTTTCCCAGCCATCAGAATAAGGGTGCTGTGACCCTGGGAAGTGCTTTCAGTGATTCCAGCCAAACCAGGCTGTGCAGCCCCATACACACTGCTATGCCTTTTGATCCCATGTGGCATCGTCTGTAGGACAGTGTGGCTGGTGTCCTGCCCAGCTCATGAAACCACTGTTCCCTATGAGTGTTGTGGCTCCTTCTGTGTTTTCTTTCCCTTTTCAACAGTAAGCATTCAGCCAGCAGTGATTTCACAGCATGAAGTCACCTCCTGGTAGCTGCCAGGCTCTGGATCAGCCCTGTATGCATGTGTGTATGTAGAGAGGTGTCCATAGGTGTGCATGTGCTGTTTTCCTTTTGTGGCTGAATCTGCAGGAAAGGTGGTGGGTTTATGGCTGTTCCTTACAGGGACACCTTGCTGGCTTGTTGACCCTTTAGGCTGGAAAGTGCCAAGTCTGAGCTCCACTTCCCAGCAGGTTTGGCTCCTGTGTGTGAGTTTGCCATACATAATGATGGGCAGCAGCTCCACAGCTCACCCCACCTTTGCCTCATTCCATAGCCAGATAAGCCAGATAAGGTGTTGCATCAAGAATTGCATTTTCATGTGCTGTTTTGGGGGAAACCTGTGCAACATGGGAGCACGTGGATGAGAAATGATGCCTGCTGTGGTGCAGGCAGCTGTGTGGATGTGCATATCCTTTGAATAATGTGAAAATAGTTCTATGGCACTGTGGGTTCTGCTCAGTTTATAAGGCATCTGACCTTTCTTTTGCTAAGGCTTTCAACAAGTCAATTTACAGTCTTGGCAGGGACCACCCAGAGCCTGGCTTTGTGGCCAGGGGAGAAGGAAGGGAGGAAACTCTTCAAAGAGCAGAGGAGACGGAATTACTACCGTGGCCTGTATATTGATTTCATGAACCGTGAGGCTCTGAGTCAGATGCCAGTCTGCTTTACTGTGATCTTGGCAGAATGTGACCCGTGTCCCTCAGCAGCAGAGGAATGGAGGTGATCACGTTTCCCCAGGCAGATCCAGTTTCTGGAGGCTGTCAGGGCACTGTACCCTGTGCCTGGGAATGGTGCTGGGAGGCTTTGGCTCTGCCTGGTAGACACACCATCTAGTACAAACACCCACGTCAACAGCTCTGGGGGCGAGTGCCAAGCTGGATTGCTTGTAGCTATCCTGTTTGCATGAATGGCTTTGCCTCCCCTCCTTTGAAGATGATGACTCCTTTGAAAATAGGTGATCAAGAATCTGGTATCAGACATGTTGAAAGACGCTGTTTACAAATGCTTATCGCGGAAAATATTTATAAAGCTCCTCTTGGGAGCAGAGCTGTACAGTACAGTGGCCTCCCTTGGACTGAAGTACAGCTGTCTAACAGCTCATGACCCAAACTGCTCAGGTTAGCATGCATCCTGATAAGATCCTGCTTCTTCACAGTAGCCACTTATTGCAGACCCCGTGGTGTTTATGTTGCTGTTAAACACAGTGCTGCATTCAATGCTAAATTTCCCTTGCAAGGGCCATGCTTCTAGAATAACTTGGGTGTTTAGGAAAGGATAGATGGAAGTTATGTGACTGCTCTCTGCAGCTGATCTAAAGGTGTTTTGGGATGCTCACATCAGATCATTAAAAGCTTCTTGTTGATCTCATAATAGAATGACATGCTACAACGATGCTACTACCACCTTGAAAGTACTAGCCCTGTTTCCTTGATTCTTCCTCCAAGGAGCAACACAGATTCTGGTGGTGGTCAGCAGCAGTGCAGGGTAATGTGCATCTCCCCACCTTGTGGTTATGGCCACCCTGCTTGAACAAATGGCAGAGCCTGGTGGAGATGAGTTCCATGTGCCTGCAGTGCTGGTGGTTCCACACCTCTCTGCTGAGGACATGTGCTGGGTGTTCCGGGCATGCTGAGTTTGTAATCCCGTGCTTACGCTGTATCCATAACTAGTACGTGAGTTCCAGTCCTTTTCACTTGTGTTGAGGGGTAGTAAATCCTCCCAGTGATGCTATTTTTTGGGCAGGGAGGGGAGCTAAGGGCTTGGATTTCTGCCATGGTGAGACTGATCAGTTATCATGTACATACACCACCAGGAAGGAGGGAACATGAGACGGCTGCTGTGCAGGCTGGGGTGTCGTATTTGGTGCGGGTCTTGGAAAGGTTTTGGGGTTTATTTTCCCCACATCTCAACATCCACGTCAGCAGTGATGCTGGTGTGGTTCTGTGTCCCCAGGGCTGGGACAGGATGTGAGCGTGTCTGTGGCGTGTCTGCCCTGGGGTCAGGTTGCTGAAAGGGAGAGGGGGTGACAGGTGCATCACTGGCAGTGCAGCCAGGACTGTGGCACAGCTCCCTGAACTCTGCAAATAGAAACCACCCGGATTTGAAACTGGGTCAGGAGCGTGACCTGAAACACACCGATGGGCTGGAGAAGTTCTGGGCTGCGCCGCTTCCTCCTGTCCCTGGCCAGAGATTTGGTGTTAGAATTATGAGCAGGTGGGTTTGTGCTGCTGCTGGCTCAATGCTGAGTGAGCGGGAGCACTTAGTTTGCTGTTTGCAGTTGGGTGTGCTGAAACCTTTCTAACCAAGATACCTGGTGTTGTGTTGAAAGCATCCATCCTCAGTGGGGTGAAGCTGTTGTGCTTGGGCTGGGCTTCTCTGTCAGCAGCAAGACCTGCTTTGGGCAGCACAGAACCTCCAAGGCAGGTCAGAGAAAAGTGTGGCTGCACGGTGAGCAAAGCAGAGCCACTGCAGATGTCTGAGCCACTGGGGCTGGAGAGCAGAGTGACCGCACGTGTCCGCAGCGTGCTTCATCTTAATGTGTTGTTTATTTGATGTGCTGTTTGTTCTGGCACAGCCCCGTTGCATGCTGAGATAGATAACACTGGAGAACAGCATGAGCTAACTCTGCTTCTTCACAAAGAAATGTCTTGCATTTGCCAGAAGCATCTTTTCTTCCAGTGGCTGGTACGTGGCAGCCAGGGGTTCAGGAAGGGAAGGGAGTTGTCTTTGCCTGTTCCCAAGGCAGGGGAGGTAGCACACTTCCTTTTTTTGGAAGTGTCTTTGGTGTCCAAGGTAAGTGCACCAAACCCAGACAAAGGCTTTAGTCTTCACATGCCCCACAGCTATGGGGGACAGAGTGCACTGGATGGGGCACCTGGAAAGGTTTTGACTCTGGATTCTGCCTTCCCTCTTCCCTTATATCTGCTGCTTGTCCTTTGAGGGGTGTGTAGTGCTGTCCCTGCTTCACAGCCAGCACACAGGATAGGGACACGATGGGGACAGTCAGCAGCCTGCCCCAGGGAGCCTGCCATGTGTCCCACCACAGAGCAAGCCATTAATTTCCTGTTATTGGTTACAATAACACAGCACCAATTTAAAAACAATGCACATTAGTCCTCCCTCTGAAAGAATTCGAACCTGTCATGGAAGTTAGAGGAGAAGCTTTTTCCCAGACATCCCATCCAAAGGGGGGCAGTTCTGTTCTCACCAGCTGCTCGTGCTTCTGGGAACAGCAGTGGGTGCACCCAGAGTGGGGATTTCCTGAATTTCCTGAGGTGTGGGGACAAGGAGCACTGTCCTGGGGAGGGCTCATCGGGCAGGACCTGCTGTAGCCTCTCCACCTGGAGTGGAGGCAGGTTTGGGCAGCCTGGCACCAGCTTTAAGTTGTGATTCAACCGTGGTGAAGGGCACGGGTCTGTGTCAGCAACTACTGTGTATTCCTGTACCCCATCAGTGACTGGCTCCAGGCTGTGGGGTGCACTCAGGGTGCAGAGATAAGTGGTGTGACAATGAAAGGAGAGGAATCTGGAAGGGTTAGTGTGAGGGTCTGGCCTGGACAAAGCAGTTTTCTGCTTGCAAGAGTGTGTGCCATATGTCATCCCCTGCGTTCATGCCAACCCAGGCTGGAGGAGCTGGTCCCAGGGACAGCTTGAAGCTGAGGGAGTGAAGGAGGCTCATTTGCCATCCCAGGGAGACAGGAACATGTCAGCATTGCCCAGCTGAAAAGGTGTGGGGTGGAGAGGAAAAAGATCCCTGATATTTCAGTGGCTGAGCGAAACCATACTGAAAATCTCTGCCTGGAGGAGTTGCTGCATTTCATTAAATAAAAACAGCCTCTCTCCATCCTCCTGGAGTCGAGCTGCCAGGGCAGACAGAAAACACATTGTTGATATCACACTCACAATATGATCTTATCAGCCCCTGCCTCTGAATTGTGACCAGGTTTAATTGACTCTTTCCTTGGGTTGGTTTGAGAGGGCTCCTCTTCCTCAGAAATGAGTTTTCCAGATGCTTACTTTAATGGGGAAGAAAATAGTTAGGGATTTTCTTTGGCCACCTTTCCAGCTTCCAGCTGTTAAGTACTGGAAATGTGTTTTTCATTATGTCTGAGAGAGAAATGTTTCTTTCTTCCGATTGGGGAGGCAATAAATATTTCAAACATAATATGCTGTAGACAAGTGAGTTAGGATCGTTTGTTCTGGGGACAGGACCAGCAGCTGCTGTGTGATGGACGGGCCAGGGAGTGGCTGTGGTCCTGCCTTAATACATCAGCTGTGCACAGTCACTTTGTTGGGTTATAGATTCAACAATCGAGTATCTGGTTCTGCCCTCAAACCAAACCCCAAAGCAGAAATCATGAGCAATCCTTAGCACCCTCTTTGTGTTAACCTTCCAGCACTGCGACTTCCAGCCAACACACTGCTGCCTTCTCAGCACATCTCCAGCCTAGGACTCCTTTCTCCTTATCTGACCCCAGAGCAGCGAGTTCTGGATTGAGGCTGATGAGCCAGCAGTGGGGCTATTTTGGATTAAGAGGAGGAGGGGTGAATTCCAGCTTCGTGGAATATCTCCTCCTCTGCCAGTGTTGGCTTTGCTCCTAGCAAGGATGCTCCAGCTTGCTTCTAGTGATCTTTGCCAGAGTGGCCAGGGCAATTAGAGATTTGCAGCACTTAGTCCATTTAATTTTAGGCAATTAAGTCTCTGCAGTTTGGCACACAGTTTCCCTCTTTGGTCAAGAAGGTGCATGGAGTTAGAGCTGATAAATTTGGACATCTGAAAGAGTTTGTCTGTAGTTGCTGCATCCAGCTTGGTGGTTATGCCAGGGACAGCAGTGACAGTGTCTGGATCTGATGGGATCTTCTTGGAAAAGGCAGAGATAGAGAGAGCTCTCGTTGATGGAAACAGCAATCCATGATCTAAATCAGTTTATGAAAGTGGTGTTGTAATCAGAGTGCACTTGTGAAGGAGCCCTTGGAGCAGAACAGCAGTGGCTGATGCTGTAGATGATAATTTATAGTGTGAAAGAAAAAAAAAAAGGAAAATTTTGCTATGGGCTGATTGAAATTTGAAGGAGTATGAGCCAGCATGAGCCCCACAGGGAGGTGAGATGACTGAAAGAAAGAGTAGAGCTGGAAAATGGGGCTGAAGTTTTTCTTGGACAGGAAAGAAGAAAGAAAGGAGTAGCCCAGTGGATGGGAAGGTGGTTGAGCCATGGAACTGTAGTTTCTCCCAGGGCTCTGCTGTGGTCCTTGTCTTTTGGGGATGTAGGAAGGCACAAGTACCCACAGGAACGCTGGGCAAGTCACCAGTTGTTTGTGTTGTAGTTGCCATCTCCACAAAGGCTAACCTGAAGCTTAAATCACCAGCTGTGCTCCCTCCTGACTATGTGTCCTTAAAAGTAAACATCCTTTTTGCTTCTCACGTTTTCTGTGGTAACAGCCCAAAGCTAATGGGAAAGGCAGGATGGGACTTTTCAAATGTTCTAGACCTTCATTCCCAATGTGGGAAATGCTTTAAAATATGTTTCACCCACAAGGACTGCAGCATATTTTTCCCTTTAAAATAATGTTTAATAAGATTCTTTAGAAAGAATTAAAATACCAATAGGAGCAGGAGGGCATAAGCCAAACATTAAGAAAAAACCCTTGAGGATAAAATGAGTTTGTGAGCAACTTAAGTCTTGAACTCTGTGGGAATGGGACTAAATCTGTGAAGTCTTCCCGGATATCCCTACATAATTTGGAGCCCTAAAAATAGCCTAAAACTTGAATAGCCTGTATGACCTCGAAGCTGCTTTTCAAGAGACTTTCAGTGTAGCCAGCGTAGGTGAACACCCTGCAGCACATCTAGTTTTCAGGAACCCCTGATAAGTCACTTGGGGGAATGCTAATTGGTTGCTGGTCTTCGTTAGCATCGGGCTTTGATTCATTGGGCTCCTGGGTTTGCTTTCTGCAGAGTGGTGGGGGACAGTGGCCTCTTTTGGGAACGTGAAGCGAGTCTAAAGGGCCCAATTAAGCCTGTCCCAAGGAGGGCTGTTTGACAGGAGGCTGCAGCCCTCAGTGCTGCTGGCAGGGAGCCCTCTGCAGTGATTTATTCCTCATCTCCAGAGTGACCCATGGGGGATGAGCAGCGTAGCGGAGGAGATGCAAGGCTATGCAGAAAGGTGCTTGCAAGGGAGCTGTGGTTTGAAACAGAGCAGCCAATTTCCTTTCACCACAGACAAGCCTTATCTCAGGAGATTACGTTTGTCTCGGATGGAGCCTCTGGTGTCATAACTGGGCTCTTCCTGGGCAGATAGAGAGAGGCTTGCGCAAAAATCCCACAGCGGCAGGCTGGGCTCTGGTGTGGCCGTGACTCACTGGGCTGTGTGGGAGGTGCTGGGACCAGGCAGTGGCAGTTTGGGGCTTTTTGCTTAGTTTTGGGTTTTGTTTTTTTTGTTGTTGTTTTAACTGGCAGATGAGAAGGGCTGCAGGACCCGTTGTCCTGCACATTGCCAAGAAGTCCAATTTGGGTGCCCTTCCAGATACCTCATCAATTCCTGACTGCTGTTATGGGTCTGTGCCCCTGCAGATGTGAGCATCCTGCTGTGCTATTGGGAGAGGGATGCCTGCTGCCTGGCATCTGTCTTGCTGCTCTGACAGGCATGGAGTTTTATCCCAGTAGTCATGAATGAGCTTTATTCATGAATAAAAGTCTTCTCTGGGGCATGGTCTCCTCAGCCAGGCAGAGAAGGTTTTCTCCAGCTCCTCAGAAGCACTTCCCAGGGCACTGTCACAGATAAAACAGCAGGAATCAACTGCTGCATGGTTTGTTGTCCAAAAGGTTTGCATCCTGGATTGCAGATGGGCTGCTTAGTTAATCCATCATACCCAAGAGTGTAGACCAAGTTTTGCAGTCCTGGCACAAGTGTAGCCAAGGTGTATTTGCCTTTTCTCCTCCTCCTCTGAATCCAGAGGATGCTGCCTAGCTGGAGATTAGTGATGGACTGCAGGTAGGTTGGCCTGGTTTGACCTGTGCTTTACTGAGCTGCACTCAAGGCACTGGGAGAGTTTTGTGGTTGCCCTGTCCTCATCAGCCAGGGGAGATTGCTTCTCCTCATCTCTGCAAGCAAAACACCATCCTGCCTCCACAAGTGTGCTGGGTAGCCAACCTGATGAAGAGTTTGGACTGGGTGTTTATATATACTCTTTTTTTTTTTTAGCTCATTCATATTGTTCTGTGATGCTCAATGTTCTTTTTGAATCTTGGCCAGGAAGAGGCTGGAGATAAGACAACAATAAAAGGCTGGAGTAAACCCTGCAAGCAGAGATAATGCACTTCAGAGAATATGGGTGAGCTGGCAGACTGGAAAGTTCAAGGAAGTTTGAACTTTTGGCCAGCCAGGATGATTACTTTTCCCACCAACAGCTCTGCACAGTCAGCTTGGTTTGTGGTGTACCTGAAACAGCTTTTAGTTTTGCTTGGACCATCTGTTTAGATGCAAGTTCATTATGTTCAGAGCAGTATGACATCATGTGTATTACTTCACTGAATTTTTTTTATTTCATATTAGTCCATTTTGCTCTTAATACCTGGTCTAAATCAAAAGGTTTCTCATGTGCCCTCCTTAACTTTGCCTCCCCTGCATTCTTGTTCTGTGAATCCATCTTGTGATGTCGGACACTTCTGCAATGAGAATCACTGTGCATTTTGTCGTGATTTTCCACCTTCCTACCCCAGCTTGTTGGGAAGTCAGCATTATATCATTAGGGATTTGTTAGCCCAATGGAGAGAGGTCTCCTTCCTGCCTGCATTGCAGGTTTCTCTCTCTGACTCCCTGGGATTGGGAGGTGTTGAAGGCAGAGTGATGACAGGGAGATAGAGTGAACTACAGAGCTGGTTGCAGGGTCATGCTGGCTCCAGGGGGTTTAAGACACATTCAAACAAAACTCCTTTCTTGAGGGTGGTTTTGAAAATTGCTGAGGGCCTTGGTTCTCAGGTTGAGCCCGAACTGAGAACCAGGCAGACTCTTTCCTGACTCTGCCAGTTTCTATGCTTGGCTTGGAATTCCTTCAGGAGTTTGACATTGGTAGGCTCCCCATCTTTATTGGGGTGTAATTTACCCACGGGCAGTGTTTGCTGAGCTTAGATATCAGCAGTACAGTGTGGTGCCACATAGTCTGCCACGCAGAGATTTACCTCAGCACTCCCAAATCTTCAGCAGCCCACGCTGCTTCCAGACCGAAATTGTACAAAAATTGATGTCCAGGCTGTGTTGCTTTTTAATTGCAGAGGAGATGAAATGAAGTGGTATGAAAGGTCAGACCAGATTTTTTCAGTGGGGAGCTGTTTGGAGGAAGTTGAGGAATTTTGGCCCAATGCACGCTGAAATTCCTACTCGGTTGTGTGGGAGCTTTGGCTCTGGGGGAGGCAGATCCATTGAGGACAGGAATGGTTTGCATCTTGCAAGCTGTGGTGGTTTGCAAGAGCAGGGCTTGGAGGGGCCATGCAGAAAAGGTCCTTTGCCTCCTTCCAGGAGGGCTCACAAATAAAGGGGCTGTGAGATGGGCAGAGCCTGGAGGAGCCAAGCACACCAGGGGCTCTGAGCTCTGCTGTGCTGAGCCTGTGCTCTCTCACAGCTGTGCCCATACATCTGGGGCTGGAATGTGCCAGGGTTTAATGGCTTGGTTTCATCACGACCGCTGCCAAAGTCACGGATTCCTTCTATATGTTTCAAAAGCAAACAATCCGTGACTGCGGACGCTGTTCTCTGCATCTCAGCACACACTGCAGCTGGTGAACAGTTAACCCAATTAACTGGGAGCTGTTAAATTATTCTCAGAGGAAATGAGAGAGATGGGCAGCAGCCCTGGGCTCCGACTGACAAACTCTGGGTGAAATCCTCTCGTGGTGGTGTCATTGGATGGTAGAGGGATGAACATGGGCTTTTAATGGGATTCTTTTTCTTGTGCTCAGAGTCATAGTTTCTCCTCTGTTAGACTGCACACTGATAAACAGGAGGTACCAGGCAGGGCTGTCATTACCAGAAGTATTGCAGCTCTTGACTTGGAGCCCATTCTCTCTTTGTCCTGGGAGCTGATGCCCAGAGAGACCTTACAGACCATGCCTACAGCTCCTGGTTCAGTTTGGCAGTAGGAAGGGGCTGAACTGGGCTCTCTTCCCAGCTGTCCTGGTGCTTGCTGTGCTGTGATGGCCAGTCCCTGGGGAAGGGAAGAGGGACAGGTTTTTCTCTGAAGTTGCACCTTCTCCCCATGCCACAGCTAGAAGTAATGGATAGATGGGGTTTTTCATCCATATTGGGAGAGGTTGTGGCAGTGTCATCCTCTCCTTCATGCACGTCTGATGTCTGTTGTTTGAGTTTTCTTCACAAAGCAACCAGCTGATGTCCTTGAAATAGCAGTATAAGATGATTCCCTGAGCAAAGGCAGTGCTGGGATCAGCCACTCCTGAGCAATGTGTTCCATGTGAACAGGAGCATTGGAGAATGACCCAGATGGGTGCAGAGTAAAGTGGCTTTGAAAGGTTGGTTTGCAGAGCAGTGCCATGCTGGAGCTTACTGAAGGCACTGAGCCCTTCATCCTGGGCACAGAGTCATCTCCTTCCAGGGCAGAGATGTGTTCCTTGTCTGAAATTTGCCATGGTAGGATAGGGCACTCCAAGGAGATTTTTTTTTTCCTTTCCAAGTCTATCTGGCATTAAAAACTGAGTCAGTTCTTTCCCTTTAGTTACAAAAAAAGCCTTACTCTCCCTGTGTGTGAAGTGACAGCTCACTGAAGAGACTGTTCCTTCTTGCTGTCTAAACTGCAGCTGGGTGACATCCCTCAAGTCAGGCTTTTTCTTAGAAATTTCAGATTTAGGATGCAAGCACACCACTTAGTATTAGCAAGCAGGAACTCCCTGGGTTTTTTTCTATTTATAGGAAAGCACATTTTTTTCTGTATGTTTTTGGATTACTAGAGGTTTTACTGGTATAGTTTCATTATGCTAAAATTAGTCTCAAACTCCTGTTAGTCCAAGCCAGGAGAATCAAGGCAATGAACACAAGGGCCTTGGAAAATCAGCCTTGAGAACAGTGTGGGGTTTTTTTCTCAAAGCCATCATCAAGTAGGTGACAGGATATATTTAGCTGGCTGGATTTGAGTGACTTGTAGTTAAATTCCTCTAGAATACCAAGTCTTCCTGGGGCACCTGCTCACTTATCTACATGAAGCTGCTTCCAGGCACTTTGGCTTCTTAATTTTTGCACATCAGATAGCACAGCACAAGCATGTGTTATTTCACAGTGCGGACCATTAATGCCCACCCATCAGTGCAGTTTGTACCTCTGTGAGCCCAGAGGTGGATGTTCTTTTCCATTTTTCTTAGAGTCACTTTTTTCCTTATCCCTCTTCTCATGTAAAACCATATTTTATTCGCCGGAAGACCCTGGTATGAACTGCTGATCCTGCCAGTAACTAATTATTGATGCAGATATTTTCCCAGAACACCCACTCCCAAAAAAGCATTCCCAGAAGCTTCCTGGAAGCTTTTAACCATCAAAGACAATTGACACCTCAAGGTAAATAGTCTGAGAATCTGAAATCCTGAATATAGTTACCATGTCTTATCTCTGCAGCACCAGGAAGTTTTAAGGGCATCTTCACAGCCACCTGTGTGCTGGGTTTCTGCTGGTGTTTGCAGGAGGATTAAAGCAACTGGGGAAGGTGAGAGTCCTTGTGGTGGGGATATCTGCTCCTTTCCCCATTCTCTGGCCTCAGTCAGCACCTGGGCTGGGCTGGCCTTGCCAGCCAGTGTTTGCACCCCTTTATGGGGTGGCCAAGGTGTCCACATTGTAGTGACAGGAGAGTCACCTTAACCCTTCCCTGAGGGTGTGCTAACTCAAGTTTGAGATGAAAGACCAATATTTGTCTTGTTTTTAATTTACACTTTATGCTCCACCCAGCAACTTAGAAAGCTGCAAAGGCCATCTCAGCCAAGTGCAGGAATCTCCTAATGCACACTGAGAGCCTAGTGTGAGCAAGGTCCTTATCTGTAAGTGACTGAAGCCTCATCCCGAGGAATTCCAGCCATCCCCTTCTGTCCTGACCCACTTTGCTGAGATGCCTCTGGTTACACATGCCCACCTCAAGCATGTCTGGCTGCAGTGACACTTGGGTTTAAACACAGCCTTGTGTTTAACCATGTGCAGGTTGGTGTCTGGGCATCCCTGAACGCTGCACCTGTAGCTCTGTAGCACTTGTTTGCAGCTCCAGGCAGGCAAGGGTTTAATGGGATGCTCCCCAAACCCCATGTCCTGCCTCTCCTTGGTGCCAGCTGGCTGAACCTGCTGCGAATCAGGCTCTTGTTGCTGCTTTGTTGGAGGTCATTTCTGAAACTCAGCTACCCAAATCTTTGGTTCAGGACTGTGCAGGCCACAAGTGATGTCAGTGCTCTGCCCTGCTGTGTGCCAAGTGCGGCAGATTTGGTCCCCCGAGGATTTTTGGCAGGAGGTGTGTCTGGTGCTGGCAGTGGAAGGACAGCTCGCACAGGAGGGTGCTGTGAAGATAAAGCAGTGCTGTGTGTGAAATCAGCAAATGAGCCAAATCCTTCTCAGAAGTGGCGCTTAAATAAAAAATCCATTGTGGAAAATGCTCCATCAGCTGTTCACCTAAGCCAAGCTGCTTAGGAAGGGAACAGGCGCTGTTTAGAAAATACCATCATAAAGCATTGGGTTGCTGTTGCTGCTTGTTACGACTCTGAGCAGGTTTCATGCTGGCTGGTAGTTCTGAATCTGTGTTTTCCTAAAGAGTGTCTTCTTTTATCTCTCTCAATAAAACTCTATAGAGTTTTGAGAGAAAAATTTGAAAACAGGTGGTGAAAAACTCGAGTCTCTTACTTATGTCCTGAGTTTGTGTTTGTCTCTCCCCAGCCCTGCAGAGATGTTTAGTAGCTGGCACTTTGTAGCTCTGTCCTCTCCCCATGGGCTCTGGTCTGTGACCCATGTCCTGGGCAGGGACTGGCTGTCACCTCCTAGGGCAGCCAGGGCACTGCTTTCTCCAAGCCCCAGCCTTGTCCCAGACTTTCTGGAGGAAGGGAAGAGCTAACCCACCTGATTAGAGGCAGTTTTGGTTTCTCTGAGAGCTGTGGGGCACCTTGAAGGGCTTCAGAGCACAAACATGATGAGTTGCAGTGGATGCTGCAGAAAGGGATGGGTGGTTGTTTCTAAAGCTTGGCAATCAAAATCTTGTCTTACAAGCACAGGGATCCTTCTCTTTCAGAACCCTGTAACCCTGCAGGAATAACTTGGAAAAACATAATTTTTTGGAGCAAGGACTTGACACACAGATGTAGGAGAATAAGGCAGGAGGTGCTGTGAGCAAAAGTGCAAGATGGGGGCAAAGTGTGTTTCAGTACCACACCCCTCTTTCAAACACTGACTTCTGTGCCCTTTTTTTTTTTTGCGGGGGGTTTGTTTGCTCTTGAGGACTTGAGTATTTTATAAAGAATGACTGGATAAAAAGCCGTGCCTCCTTGGAGGGGAAGCACATTTTTTTTGCTGCCTAGAAGTGTTGAAGTGGTTCTTGTGTGATTGGAAACAAAAGGTAGGCACACACTTGCCTGCAGCTAAATGTGAGAGATTTTAATAAAGGATTCTGATGGATGGGCTGGGGAGAAATAAATCTGCTGTAGGACAGCAGAAGCTCAGCAGGGGGACAGTCATTGTTAATGAGTAAATCCATTGCTTCCAGGAGAATCAATGATTACAGGCAAAGGATGCAGAAGGGGCAGATCACTGACCTAGAGACATTCAAAGTGAGTCAGAAGCTCTCTGCCTTTCCAGGGCTTTTCCACCTTCCACATACTTGTTCATGGAGATAAAAAGTGCACAAAGAGGCTTGATCTCTTGTTAGCTTTAGCTTCTGCCACTGGCGCAGTGCCAACACTTTGGGTGTTTCCAAGCCTGACGAGAGCTCGTGGCAGCTGAGCAGCCACTTGCCCAAATGCTGGTGACCAGCCTGTGGACAGAGGTGACCTGTGCTCCCAGAGAGCTGCTTTTCCCTGCTGCTGTGGACTGATAACCCCATCCAGGCTCTGACATCTGCCACGTCTTCCAGGTGGGCTTGCTGCTGTAGCAAGGGACCAAGGCAGTGCTTTGGGGATGGATGGGCTTGGGAGGGAGAAAAATCATTATTTGATCACTTTTGAAAGTGGGAAAAACAAATAACACTCCCCCACACTTTCCATGGTGGTTCTTTTTCTGCTTTCCTGCCTCTAGGTTATTGCAGATACCTGGAGCTGCTGTGCAGTGACCCAGACTCCAAAATACTGTGGGTGCCTGCTGTACCTGTCCTGAAGTCCTTTCCTGTGTGTATCCAGGAGGCTTCATGTGCCCCTAAACAGAGGGATTTATTGCCCATGCACTGCCATTGAGCTGCACCTGCTTGGCAGGTCCACCTGATCCTTCCAGGAGTTCCCAGGCAGGAACAAGCAGCATAAACAGTGCTATCCACACACGCTCCACGGGGATGTTCAGCAGCAGTGGGGAAGAGATGAACTGCTTTGTTTTCACATGGTGCTATTTTATAAGTCAATGCCAAAGGTAATAAATCCGTCCTGTGGAATATTAGTGGGTGGTTTGCTGTATAAACTACTCCTGTGTGCTCCAGGGTTGGGAGCAGAGCTGTGTGCAGCTCCTGGCCAGCAGAGCCAGCTCACACCTCTTTGTCAGAGGACCAGAAATGGCCCTTGTTGTTGATCCAAATATAGCTGCCAATATTGGAATGATGCAAAGAATTATTTTGCTTATTGAATGTTACTCTATGGTTTTGTGGTGCCTTGGAAGTATCAGTGAGACTTCACCAGAATTCCGTCATCAAAGGAATGCAGGATATGGCTGGTCCAGCTTGTTGTTTGGTTCCCATGTGTGCCTTACAGAGCTGGAAAATTGGAATCAGCGTCTCAAGGGAGGGAATAGAGGAGAAATGTGCAGGTTTGCCATTGTGTGCTGCTTAGACAGGAGGGTGGATGAATGAATGGACAGAGAACATGCTGCTCCAAAAGCAGCTGAGTTTCTCTTGTCTCTCTGGAATCTGCTTTTACTCTTCAAGTTTTTGCACTGTCACACTGGGCAGTAATCAGAATTATATTTTCATGGGATTTTAGTGCTGTATAAAGCTGCGCAGCATCCAAATATGCACAGGGATGGAGCGTGGGAGATGGAGGAAATGCCCTCATCTCCATCTCACTCTTGGCTCCAGCACTTTCTCCATCTTTCCAGGCACTGAGGTGGCTGCAAGTGATAGTTACTAAGGAAACTTGCTTCTAAAACACTAACAGCAGCATCAGCTAGATGTAGGGATGTTACTATTTTCAAAGAAATGAGGTTGCTAATTAAAATACTGTCAGAATTTCCTGGCTGAAATCTCGTTTCGTGAAATCCCAGGCGCTCATTGAAGGTTGAGTTGTACCTGGCATGCTTTCAGGGGCGGGGAGAGCAAGGAATCTGTGTGCCTGGAGACAAGTTGTGTGCATCAAATTTGGTGCTTTACCTCCTTTCTCCATGAAGAAAGGAAAAAAATTGCCAAAGCAGCTGGGAGCATAGAGGTTTTTATTCATCTGACTGATAATAGGAGCTAAATAAAGGCTTTGGAAAAAACCCCAACCATTTCTCTTGCAATATTGGTTGGGCAGAACTGTTCTGGAACTAAACATGGAATGAAAAGTCTGGCTTTTCTGCCAGCTCTATTTTTAGAGCTACTTCTCCATCTTTGCATCTCTCTCTCAGAGTTTTCTCAGCAGATCCATTTGAACCAGGCAATCTGCCCTTATTTTTTCCGGCAGGCTGTGATGTTCTGCAAGATAAGGATGTTGGATGGAGGGGCAGGAGACTCACCAGACATGACAAAAATCCCCCTGAATACCAGATGTGGGTCCTGTTCCAGGTTTGGGTTCACTGCGGTCACAGACTCCTGAATATTTTCTGTGCTCCATTAGGAATGACCCTCACCCTTCCATGCTGGAGGGGAGTGGTTGTGCAGTGTTGGCTGGCTTCTTTGTGTCCCAGAATTGCAGTCATGATTGGAATAAAATTCAGCAGCAGTCCAACAGCACACAGCAGTGCTAGCAGTGGGTTTGGGTAAGGAGTCTGGAATTGTATTTGGCTTTGAGGGTGAATATCTGCACTGGGCTTCAGCTGAGGTACTGCAGCTGATCCAGAAATAGCCAGCAAGAACCCAGAGGTTATTGTGCTTCCCTGTGGAAAGCAGCAATAAAAGATAAAAAGTGTGCTAGCCCTGGTCTTGGACATCTAACCCTGCTGGTGGGGCTGGGACTGGCCTTTCAGAGAGCTCTGTGTACGTGTCTCCCATGACTCAAAATGTACTGAAACCATCTACATCATCCTCCTTTAGCTGGAGAGGGCATGGATGGGTCAGGAGCCTGTGGCTGCCCAGACCTAAGTACCCCAGGGGCACTTAGCCCAGACCCTGCAACCACCAGCACTGAGTTCTTTTTCTGGCTCTTGTTTTCATTTTGTGAATCACTGAGCCTGAGGCTTGGTTTTGTGTCAAGTTTCAGTGTCTGTGCAAAAGCTGCACCATTTTGACATGGATGGTAACTCATGCTCTCCAGAGAGAGGGGACTTCTGAGAACTAGAAGCATGCAAGGAGTTTGGACTTAAGGACATTTAATTAGGAACATTTATTTCCAGACTAAAACTGGACAATAAGGAGGACCCCTCCCCTCTGAAACTTCACAGGATTTACTGGCTATAAATTTGTAGCTGGCTTTGCAAAAAGAAATGCAGAAGAGAGGGATGCAGTTCACATTTCTAAATTTGTGTTTGTGTTTGCTGTTCATTCAGAGCAGAGGCTCCCCCTGTGCCTGAGGCCAGAACGTGTAAAGGCATTCTGAATCTGCAGGGAGTTTTGTCCAGCTAAAGGCAATGCTAGATTCCAGCAGGAACATTGATTTATTCCCAGCAGAATAAAGCTGGAGGAGGGTTTACAGTGGAGGGAAGGTGTAACTTCACAGGCTGGTGCTCAGCCCTGTTCCCATGCCAAGAGGCAGATGTTAAGCTGTGAGAACTGGTCCTGCAGAGAAAGCAGCTGCCTCTTGGGTTTCACTATCAAATAACAGCTCTGCTGAGAGGGCAAATGGGCAGAAAACACTGTTCCTCCAGGAAACCCTTAGTCTTGTATGCCTTGAAAACATGTAGAAGTTGCAGGGGGAACTTAGGGCAGCATTTAAGTCTTTTCCCTTATTTTTTAACAACTTGAAAAGGTTGTTTGTTTCCCCCTTGACTGGGTTTGCAGGTCTTTCAGCAACAAGGAACTGTGCTGGGTGACCACTTTGGTTTCTTCATTCTGGATGGCACCAGTCCTTACCAGTGCAAACCCTGAGAGGTGACAAATCCCACCCTCCTGCCCATTCCCAGCTGGAGAGCAGCCTCTGACCTGCTGTGCTTCATGATCATGTAGATTTCCCACCTGGATCTACTTAACTCCCCCCAGCATCTCTCTCAAGCCCCCTTAGCCTACACCCAGGTGTGATTTCAGGTGCCACCAGCCTGAGCAGTCCCTGGTAAGTGGAGCAGAGGCTGCCCCAGAGCCGGAGGAGCATTTGGCAGGAGCTTGAGGAGGCTTTTTTTTGTATGTCCCTCTGAAGGGGAAAGTGAGCTGGTGCTGGGTGTTGCTCTTGCTCCATACCCACACACCAGCACTTGGACCCCCTGTCTGAATGACCATAACAAGATAGGTGCTTTTTGGATGACTTGTTAGATTTAAATGCCTCTTCCTTGTTTCTTCTGCCCTTTAGAAAGTCTTCTATGGATTATCAGGGCTGTTTTGGAGGCATATTATTATTAATATTTGCCCTCTGACTCGGCAGTGTGTGTGGCCAGGGCAGGGCTGAGGTGGTGGCTGCTGTTCTGGCCCTCCTGCAGCTGGTCATGGCTGGCACAGGTGGGATGAGATGGGCACAGAGCCATCCTTTTCCTCACCTTGCAGAACTGCCCCTCTGAATACCAGTTAGTCTTTGGGGGGGTATATGCTCATGGCAGCTCCAGTTCTGCATGAGGAAGGACTCCTGAGCTATAAATCTTTGCCTTTCAAGCACTAAACTCCCTTTTGGGTTGTTTTTGACGTTAGGAATTTTCTCTGATAAGGGAACTTTATTTGCCTTTAAATATCACTTTGTGACAGGATGATGGAATGGGGATTCTTGGAGCAAGCTGGTGCCAGCCGGGGAAGGGAAATTCTGCTGGGGCTTTTGTTTCTCTCTCGCACTGACATTTTAGCTCTTTAAAGAGTACGTTTATTTTATACTTGGCAGGAGTGTGTGTGCACATGTCAGTGTCCAGACAAATGGGAGCAGCCCAGTGCTGGGGCTGTGCTGAAGCCAAGTGGGTCTCTTGCTCTCCCCTCCCTGTGGCATCTGGGGAAGGGGAGCTGTGCTGGGGCTTTGCTGCAGCCAGGTTCAAAACACAGGTAGTGTTGGTGAAGCAGGGCTGCCAAATGGAATGCCTTAAAAAAAAGGCAGGATGGTTTAGTGGTATTGTGTGCAAGGTGTTGGATATTGCCCATCTGGCAGGCCAGTGTGTCACCTGTTACCTCCAGAGCAGCCCAAAAGCCACGTCCCCCAGAACAGCATCATAGCTGGTTTATAGTGCTGCCTGCTTAGGTCAAGGCTAAGTCTAAGGTGTCACCCAGTACAACCTGGGTTCAGCCCGTAGCCACAAAGTCTGTGCTTTGTTTACACACGGTGGGAGCTGATCTCCCTAATCTGTCTTCCTCCAGCAGCCGTGTTGTATCACCATCCTTTTAGATATGGAGGATTTTGCTCCACAGGCTGCTTGTGACCAGCAGAACCTGCAAAGCGCCAGCTCTTTTATTCCACTTGGATCCCACTAAGCTCTCCCTGGTTCTGATGCCTCAACCAGCCAGCTGACTCTGTGTTCTTTTCTTTCAGCTCTTCCACGTGGCATATGTCCTGATCAAATTCGCCAACTCCCCTCGTCCTGACCTCTGGGTGCTGGAGCGATCGACTGATTTTGGCCTTACCTATGAGCCCTGGCAGTATTTTGCCTGTAAGTATTCCAGTGTTGCATGGAAGTTGCAGCAGAGAGCTGCAGCTTAGTGCCAGGTAGTGAGGCCATGGTGAAGATGGCTCTTTGTGCAAGTACAGGGCTGGGTTTGGAGCTGTTTCTGTGTCATTGCTGTGATGCAGCACATGTCCTGTGTTTTCTCAGCCCAATAAGGCTTTAATAATTGAAGCTTAGTTGCTCCTAAGGGCAGGAGAATGTTTTTACTCTCTAGGACTAACTGTATTTTTTAAAGTATTGTCATTGATGCCCACCCAGGTCTATGGGGATGCCAAATTTAGCACCAGCATCAATAGTTGGGCATTACTGATCTAGGTCTGGAACTGAGATTTCTTATAATTTCCTCCCTGCCTTCTCTGTACTATCCCAGACTGGTGCATTTCAGCTCTTCTCTAGAAGCAAACCAGTGGTTTGCTTCCAAGTGGCTGCTCTCACAGAAAAGCTTAGAAGCCAAAAACTGTCCCTTGTGCTTGGATACAGCCAGTGCAGGGCAGGGAATCATGTCCTGCCACTGTGTGAGGTGGGATCAGAGACAGCTGCCTGGAAAGGATGGCTGCAGAGGTCCAGTCTGTGCATTTGGCTTCCCCATTCTCTGATTAAAACCTTAAGAAACAGCTGGTTCTACAAAACCCTTGTCCCAGAGGGTCTGTGGGGCAGCCGGATGCTGAGTAACTTGTTAACCACCAGCTCCTCCCAGAAGCAGCAGCAGTAATTGGGAGAAGATGTGAGTTAAGATCTACAGCCAGAGCTTAAAACCTGGCAAGGAAGGACCTGGGAGCACTCAGAGGCCTTGCCCTGGGCTGTCCTTGAGGGCTCATATTTTTGGCTTACCTGTCAGCCTGTGCTTTGGATTCCTGGCCCCTTATTGTGCAAGAAAGAGCTGCAGACGTGTTACCGCTGTGTTGCCTTAGCGTGGTAGCTCCTCTCCACTGCAGATGTTTTCCTCCCTGCTGTGTGCTGGTGGGGAATTACTGCTGTCAGAATTCCTCCTTTGCTTTTTTCTGTATTCTCTGAGAATTTGTCTTCCAGCTCTGAAGCCTCTCTTGGGGCTCATTACAGTTGTGTTGTTGCATGGTCTGGGGCTGTGCAGGGAGCTCTTGCCCAGCTGGTTTGTTCCTGTGTAGTGGCAAAGCTGCAACATCTGGAGTCCTCTTTCCCCCTGCAGCATCAGGCCCTGTTACCACCCCTCTGGAGAAGTGACACAGCCCAGTGGAAAATTCCCATGGAAATAAAGAGGTGGCTGCTCCAAAACCTGCCAGATTTCGCTAGCACAAGAAGTCCTTCTCGGAGGTTTATTTTTGGCATGGGGAGTTCTGTAGGTGGTCTAATAAAAACACTGTTCAGGTCAGTAAGAGGGTTAAAAGCAGCTGGCAGAAATGCAAGTGTTCTCCAGAGACGCCAGCGAGCCTTGCCAGAGGTGACACTGTCCACCCCAGCTCAGCACTGCCCCTTGAGCCCCACTCATCATGGGAGGTGTTTGGTTCCCCAGACCCCCCAGCCACGCTGCTGAGGTGGTTTTGGGTTTACATCTGCAGGAGGAGGGAAAAAGTGAATGCTGAGGAAAGCATCTGCCCTTGTAACTGGTGGATCCTCTCAGGGAGGAGGGCTGGAGGGAATGTGGCAGTGTGGTTCCTTGGTTCATCCCGGAGGGTAAGGCACTGTGCTTGCCTCAGCCACCAAAAGAGAAACAGGAGTGCTGGGGAGAGATTTATGGGGGTGTTTGTCTCCGTGAAAGGCTCTCCACAGTGTTTCAAGTGGGGGCAAGACATGAAAGATGCTTGGCCCCATCTATCCCTCCAAGTCCACAGACCCTCATAGTGTTGTGCAGGATCAGGGTGCAGGATTAGCCCCTTTGGTCTTGCTTTGCTGGGCAGTGCCAGCACAGAGCAAGGCTCTGTCCTTTTCTGTTGTTTCCTTAAAGCACTGCTAGGATTTCAGGCTGATAGGTTACTCTGTTTTAGCTCAGAGTGCCTGTCTTCTGGCTCACAGGGTTGTGTAGATTTTGCAATAACTGATTCTTTGGTTTTCCTGAGTAGCTCCTCATGCTGAGCATCCTGTCTCCATGCCCCGCCATGGCAGCTCTCTGGAAATCAATCATCTTAAGCCACTGATGACAGGCTCCTTGCCTTGGGCTTTAAAAATAAATTGCCTTTAAAAAAGCGCCTGGTAAAGCGAAGCTTGGCGGCCAGAGACTGTATGTTAAGTGTTTCCACATCTTCCTGTGGATGCAACTGAGCCCTTGCTGTTGCCAGAACAGTCTTCCATGGAGTGAGGCTGTGTTGGAGACAAGGTGTGGGTGGGTGCAAGCCAGGGGTGAAGGCAAGGAGGCAGAAGCTCTCTGCTCCCCCTTTGCTGCTCTTCCTGCCTGGCTCAGCCTACCCATGCAGCACATGGACTGAGGAACATGCCTTCTGGAGGCACATTGTGACAGACTTTGGAGATTATTCCCATGAATTGGGTTAGCATTTCCCCATCAGCTTCCTGTGTGAGCTGTACACTGCTGGCAGGAACAGCGGGTTGAGTTGGCTGCCTTTTTTCCCTTCTCCCTGTGGAAACACCCTCGGGAATGCTGCAGCAGCATAGACTTCTGCACACACTGCTGTGAGCTCCTGGCAAGGGTGGCATGGGATGGGAAGGACCAGCAGCCTTTGTCCAGGCTCTCCCTGGGGGGACAGTGCTTGAGAGTGGCACAGTGTAGGGTTTTGCATAGGTGGATGTATGTGCTCAGCACCCTGCACGGTCTGGTTCTGAAGTGCCCCAGTGTGTTCACTGTGGTTTGGTTGGCACTGCTGGCATGAGGATGTCAGACATCCTGGGGACAAGGGTGTTGGACTTGCAGGAGAAGCTACACAGGGACCACGGCATTCCTGAAGCTGCAAGGAGAGTCTTGGCATGCAGTGTGCCCAAAGCAGGTCGCTGAGCCAGCAGTGTGGCTGTCCCCTGCCTTTAGCCAGCCTTGCATTGCCACTTAGTGGTAGGAGCCCTCGTTTGCTGTCCCCAAGGGGTGGTTCTTGGTGGCTTTGGCATTTCTGTTTTGTAGTGTTGGTTTAAGAGCAATTGCAGAGTTCAGAGTGAGGTGGTAGGAGACATCCTGCTCTGCCTCACCCAAACGCTGCAGGTCCCCTCCCCACACCTTGTGTCCACCCTGCCTGGTGGGAGATGTCCCAGTGCTGGCTGTGGCTTGTGTTTGCTCCCATTGTGTGGTTCTGCGCTGGCTTTGGGATTGACCCAAGAAGTTTAAGAGCTCTGTGATACGACAGCACAGCTCCTTTATCAGGAGCAGAGCCCTGGCAGCAAAAGGCCCTTGCACAGTTCAGTGGAAGCAGTGCAGCAAACCCAGTGCCAGCCAGGCAACAGATCCAGACCAGGGTTAGATCTCAAGCTGCTTAAACTGTGAGCTTGATGCCAAAATTAAGGGGTGGGTTCCTCTGCAGGTGGTTGCAGTAGGTTCAGTGGCCATTCTCACTTCCCTCATTTACTGTAGGGAGGTGATTTGGGGGGTTTTCTGCCTCTTGCTGTTACAGTGACTCCCTCCCTTAGTGGAGTGCATGTATTTAGCCATGGCAGAGTTAATGGTACAAAGCAATCTGTATGCAGTAAATGCTTAATGAAGTTTGTGCACCAGTCTCTCCCATGGTCAGCATGGGAAAATCCATACGGGGCTTGGAATTGTTCCTTTTCTCTTAACCACTCTCTCCTCTGGTTGACAAACAGCTTCCAAGAGGGACTGCATTGAGAAGTTTGGGCAGCACACCGTGGATCGTATCACCAGGGATGACCATGCCGTCTGCACTACTGAATACTCCCGGATCGTGCCTCTGGAAAATGGGGAGGTGAGCAGTTACCCATTCTCATCCTCTGGAGTGTCCAGGGTCTCTGAGTGGCTGTAGATACTCGTACTAATTGGTTCCCTCTTGATTTTCAGATGCCACTTAAACTACTCAGTTAAACCAAATGAGGTTGGCAGGGAACTGATTCAGTCATGTTGATGATTGGGTTCAGCTAAGGGAGAGATTAATTTCCTCCCACCCCACAGGATTACACAGATTTTTCTCACAGAATCACAGGGTGGTTTGGGTTGGAAGGGACCTTAAAGACCATTCCATTCCACCTGCCCCGTCACGAGCAGATGCACCTCCTACTAGACCAGGTTACTCAATGTCCCATCCAACCTGGCGTTTTTCCTCCTTCCATTCACAGATTGTTGTCTCTCTGGTCAATGGGCGCCCAGGGGCCATGAACTTCTCCTACTCTCCTCTCCTGCGGAATTTCACGAAAGCCACCAACATCCGACTGCGCTTCCTGCAGACAAACACTCTGCTGGGGCACCTGATGGGCAAAGCTTTGAGGGACCCTACAGTGACAAGGAGGGTAAGTCAGGCCTTGATACCTCTTGCTAGTGAGATGGAGCTATTTGAGGACAACCTCTGGGGAGAAGACATCCCTGGATGTGGGTGTTGCCTGTGGGGTTTATTTTACTGCATAAAGTCCTGCTGAATCCTGAGTAGAACAGTTGCAAATTTTATTTGTAGAGATACTAATGGCCAACTTTTCTTGTGCTCTCCAGTATTACTACAGCATCAAAGATATCAGCATTGGAGGGCGCTGTGTCTGCCACGGCCACGCAGACGTCTGTGATGCCAAAGACCCTAATGACCCTTACAGGTACCTTTTTCAATGTCCCAGTTCTGTGTAAAAGCATTTGAATTACTGTGCTAAGAATGGAGATACTGGTGTGAGTTGTGTCCTGTCCTGAGCTCATAATTGTGTCATCACTGCTGATTGTGGCTCTGCCCTGAGAACGAATCAGAAACTGCTCCAGCCAAAGCAGCAAAATTTAAATGTTTCCTTAGACTATTTTTCATCCAGATCAGCTCCCTGGTCTGGTTTCTCTGCCTACAACTTTGCCATCCATGGGAGCAGAGTGCTGGAATGGGAAGGTGGGATGCTGATGTTGAACATGGAGGTTTCCCATCAAAGTACAGGTCTGGTTTCTGAACTCATTCACTGGAGTCACTGGCTTCCCACATGGATTCTTAAGGACTGGGGCAATGCTCTCATAAATAGATGAGAATTGTCTCATCATAAATAGATGAGAATGAGAGTCCCCATGAAACCAGAGACTCTGCTGCCCATTTCTACTCATAAGAACCATAAATTGGTTATGTACGTAGCTGAACAACTACTCTTTGCAAAAAGAACAAGAGAATGTAAAGCAGTTACTTTTTGGCTTATGGGACTCTTCCCATCTGCCTTGGCAACTCAGAATGCCAAAGAGCTGCTTCCAGCCATGAAAGTTGCTTTTAGCATCTGTTTGCAGCTTGAATGTTGCCTTTATGCAGGGGATGGGTAGATTCAGCTGGACGAGGGGAGCTTGTATTTCGTTCTCATCAGGATCATGTAGAGCTTTTGGATCTTCTAAAATAAAATTCCAGTGAGTCCCAGCCAAGGTTAAAGCTGTTAAGTATTAAAACAAAGATGTATTGGTAAGCAAGTTTGTGCTAGTGTGCCAAACTCTCTGATAAAAGGAAGTTCATAAATACTTGAATGTACAGTTCCTTGTTTTTCACATGTTGGTGTTGCTCCATGCCAGTACACCTGTGTACTGGGGCAGAAGGATTCATGGGGCCAAGTGAATCTTTAACATGGAAATGTCATGACCTTTCTTGGGTGTATCAATGGCTGGGGGCTCTCCAGAAAGTGAGGGAAGATTGAGCAAGGAGAGATGTGTTGGAAATCCATGTTCAATGCCACTTCTGCTTGCAGCAGTCTCTGCCACCCACAATTCCCCTCCTCCACTCTCATTTGGATGCATTTGGCATCTTTGCTCTTGACCCCAAACTGTTCTCTGATGTTGCAGCACATGTTGGTAAGCAGCTGTTGCATTTCACCAAGAGCAGAGCAGACTGGCCTGGAGGAGAAAACATTTCCTACTTGGGTGCTTTGTGTAGTTACCACATAACAGCTGTAAGTCCTTTGGGGTACAGCAGGAAAAGGTCCTGGGTAAACAGAACTTCTCAGGGCATTTCTTTACCCTGTTAGCAAGCCCAGGAGCAGAAATATGATACTTTGAGTTGAGAAAATGAGTAATTGGTGAAATGCTGCCATTTTCAAGGCTCCAGCAGCAGCTGTGTCCAGCCTTCCCACTGAAGTGGGCACTGCTGGGAAGGGATCCCAGCCCTCCTGCCCTGACACAGCACGGACCCAGTTTGGTGATACCTGCTGCAATGCCACATGCCAGGAGGCATTGCTGGGTTAGCTGGGACTCAGACACACTGTCCCCTTGAGTCATGAGCCCCAGCTGACAGGAACATGTCATGTCTTCAGAAATCTGTCCAGTGTGTCCCTCTGCATGTGTCCTGCCTCTTCAGATGCTGATGTGTGACAGCAACAGGGCAAGGAAATGCAAATAGAGGAATGTGGATTGGCCTGGCCCTATTAAAAGTCCTAGTTATTGTCTCAGCCTGTTGGTGAGGTCTCTGCTTCTCATTTTAACTTCTCTCTTCTGCACAGGCCTGTGCTTCTTGTGCCTGTTGCCCAGAAAGGCAGGATGAGCACTTTGATAGAGGTGAGGTGAAATCTTGGCAAAGACTTTAGGACATGATGAAGCATGTCTGTGAGCTGACTTCCTGGCCATAAATGATAATGTTTATCCAGCTTTGGAAAGTTTCTGTGAAGTGCCAAGCTATGGAGGCTGCACATCCAGCTGTTTTAAGCTGGCAGCACGTCTGGGCTGTGTGTGTGTGTGTATGTGCAGGGACCTGCAGTGTGTGGGCAGGTACAGCCTCCTCCAGGCTCATTGCACTTTTCACAACTGTCTCTCTTTGCCCCAAGATGGAATGGGTTGAATTAAGCAGAGGGAAGGAATGTTCTCCTGGTTAAAGATGAACACCAGCAGGATCAGGCACAGCCCTTTCTCCTGGCAAACGCTGGGAGCAGTGAGATAAGCATCAGCAGGAACCTGGCATGGAGAGCCCAGACAGGAGTCTTGTGTTAACATGCAGCTGCTCAGGTGTGTTAACGTGACGTGAGCTCAGGAGAACTCTGCAAGGGCTCTGCATCTGTCTGATAAGAGCAACTGTTCTGTGGGTTCACCCATCAGAGATGCCACAAGCAAGAGGGGAGACAAATGAAGAGTCCAGCTCTGCCTCTGTGCCAAATGCTGCAGATAACCAGCAAGACAACAGCAGCCTGGCTGGTCAGATGCACATCTGCAGATGAGAGATACCTTCCCACTGCTGGATCCTGAACTCCAGCTCCCTCTTTCCCATTTGGAAGGAAAAGCACCACGTGTGCTGATAGATTTGTGCCATCTGTCAGTCTCTTTTTTGCAGGTGGTTTTTCCTCAGTATAGTCAGAAACAGAGGAAGGGGCTTTTTCATTCTCTTGATTATGCTACTCAGATGTCCCAGCCAAATCCAGATGCTGTAGTGCTTGTGTGCTGTTCTCACCTCCGCCACAGCTGCTCACTAGAAACTGTTTAGTCTCTGTTATTGAGCATCAATTCCAGTGGGAAGACTGTGGTTTCATCTCTTATGTCAGGACAACCAGGAAATATGTGTTATGTGAACACAGCCGTTCCCTCTTCTTTCTTGTATATATTCAATCAGTGGAACATGTAAATATTGTGGTTTATGCACATTTGTCCATAACTCATTAGCAGCATGGACTCGGCACAAGGTGCGGTAAAGCCATGATAGATGAACTCTCTGAGAGGTCATTGTTAACTCTGGACAACAGAGACTAAATAAATAACTCCTTCTCCATCTGAAATATGCATCTTTACCCGTGGAGTGCCAACTTTTTGCATTCTGGGAACGGAACCAGTGCTTTTCAAACATCTTGAACATTAAAGAGCCGGGGTGTGTGGCTGGACCCACGTCCACGTCAGGGAGATTAACATTGCTCAGCAGGTTTATAAGTTCCCTGACTCAGTGATCATCTTTCTCCACACGTATGTATATGGATGTTAAGATCAATCTCCAGCTGCTGCCATGGAAAGAAAACGTAAAATTTTGGGGTTTTGGTAGTCAGCCAGGTGAGAGGTCTGTGGGTGGTTTTCTTACAGAGGCACGGCCAGGGTTTGCCTCTCATTGAGTCTCCCCCTTGGGTCTGCAAAACACTGGGAGAACGAAGCTCCTGCTGAATGTTTCAGGGCTCTTTTCTGCCACTTAGACTTCAGCCAGGACTCTGCCAGCCTGTGCATGTGGACAGGGGCAGGGAGTGATGAGTGCTCAAAGACCTGGGTGCAGCCAAGTGTCCCGTGGCATCTGCAAGGGCAGGACCAGCAGCAGGACTGGGAGCAGCACTGGGACCTCCTGCCTCTCAGCCACTCTGGCTGGAGCAAACATGCTGAGTGTGGATCCTGCCTGCATTCCCCCGAAATTTCAGATCTTCCCATATTTTGTTATAATGAGTTCATTTGTCCCAGGCTGCTGCCTCTGTCTGGCAAGGTCCCACATCTTGAAATTACGTGTAGGTGGAAACCCTGGCACTGAGCTCACTGCAGCCACGGAAGAGTGTGTCTGCACTCCTGCACTTCACCCTGAATGACTGCTCCTTTTGTCTCTAATGTTTTAAAAAAATCACATTTATTTTTAAACACCGCTTTTGAATGGAAAAGCATTGGAGGGAGGGAGAGATGGGAGTGGCAGACAGCCCCTGAGGGGAAATGAGTAATTGCACAGATAAAAGCTGGAACATGTTGTATTATCCATAAGTCTAATACAACAGAAAGCGTTTGTGTTGGATGGGAATCGCCTTGTGCTAAGTGGAGGTTTTGGAGATGATGTCACTGATGTTAATGAATCACCGTGGTGGGGCAGGGACGAGGTCCATGGGTTGAGTGTGGACATTTCTTGCTTGGCGCCTCCGGAGCCGCCTGTTTACCCAGCACAGCCCTGCCTGGAAAGCAGGAGCTGCATTTCACAGGGAGCGTGGGGCCAGCAGCTCCTAAAACCCTTAATTCAAGTTTCACAGCCTCCTCTCTGCAGCTCAGGTATACCTGGAGGAGCAGATAGCACCTGTGTGGCCCCATCCCTCTCTGGCTCCAGGCTGTCATTTATTCCTTTCATGCTGCCCCTGCACAGTGATGGGGACATCTTTGTGTCCTTGCACCACACTACACAGAGTCAAGTAATCTTAGTTTTCTACCACTGCCACCTCCAACCATTCCACATTTTCTTGTCTGCAGAGCTGGCTAGGCAGTGGCACGCTGATTTTTCTCTAATCCTTGTCTCCCTATGAAGAAAAGAGTGATGGTGGAGGAGAAGGAAGGGAGAAAATGGCACTGGAAGAGCCAAGTTTGGTGTTCAGCTCAGAAAACAATAAATCAGTGATTAAAAAGCTGAAAAAAATGCTTTAGAAGCCTCTTTTCCGGAATATTTGGATTAGGAAATCTCACTCACTGGTGTATCTGAGCAGTGACAGTTGCACAGGGCAGGGTCACATGGAGGCTCCCCATCCCACACATCCCTGTCATCACCCCAACCTTGTCTGTGCCCTGTGTCTCTCCCTGCAGGCTGCAGTGTGACTGCCAGCACAACACCTGTGGTGGGTCCTGCGACCGCTGCTGCCCCGGCTACAACCAATTCCCCTGGAAACCTGCCACTGCCGACAGCGCAAACGAGTGCCAGCGTGAGTCGGGGCTGGGCTGTTCCCTTCCTCTCCCAGCTGCTTGGCAAAGCACACCTCTGGATGCTGTGGTGTGGAGAAGGGGCTCGCTGGACTGGTGGGGTGGGTGGTGTGTGGGGCTGGGTGGAGGGGAGGTCATTGGCACAGCAGAGAGGACCGTGCACAGTGGTTGATGATGCTCAGTTGAGGCTCACACGGGGGGCCCACTAGGTCTTTGTGGGACTTTGCTTATGTTCCAGTTCCTCCTGCGTGTCCAAGGGTTCGTGCAGGCAAGCCTAGTTGCTCAATTCTGTCTCCGAGATGAATTACGTTTGGATGTGTTTACACACAGGACATCTTTATTTGTCTAGAGAAGCCTTTGGTCAATGCCGGCCGTGGAATTCCTGCTGCAGTAGGAATGCAGAGCATGGAGCATAGCTACACCCCACCTTGTCTTATAAATGTAGGGTGGCAGAGGATCTTAATCCTTTGGGTTTATAAAGCCCCCTCACTGGGTGCTGAATTCTACAGCTCACATCTATCCAGGGTGGGATAAAAGAGGCAAGAATGTTGTTCTCTGAACCAGACTACTTGAGGCCCCAAAGCTGGGTAATTTCTCCTTCTCATCCATACACTCCTGCACATACTTCACTTGTGGTTTTGTACCCACTGCGCTCCCCTGGTTGCAGACCAGACTTTGTGAGAGAGTTGCTGCTTCTGTGCTTTGGAACTAAAAGACTTCTGGGAGCTTGGAATCCCCCACCAGATGCATTCAGGCATCTTTCCACATGGAAAAGTAACCCATCCAACATCAAACCCATGAAGGAGCTTTCACATCTTGAGATGCAGCTGGTACTGAAGGATTTCCGTGTGCTGGTGGCTTAGCTAACATCTCTTTGTATTTCAGCTTGCAATTGCAATGGCCATGCCTATGACTGCTACTACGACCCGGAGGTGGATCGCCACAAAGCCAGCAAGAGTCGTGAAGACAAGTTTGAAGGGGGAGGTGTTTGTATTGACTGTCAGGTAGGGCTGAGGAGTGAAAAAGGCTGTTGCAAATGTTTGTGTTTGTTACCACTGCCAACCTGGAGTTCAGCCTTCCTGGCACCTCCACCAACCCACTCACACACCCTTTGTTTTCTAAATTAGGTCTCTCCCTGGAAATTTACTCTCTTTGATATGGATTAAAGGAGTGTGCACCAGTAATGAAAACAGAACTTGGGGTTCTAGCTGTCCCTTGGTAGTACCATTACCCTTCTGATGCTTTAGGGTTAGGTCTGCTGAGACACTGGAATTGGGAGGGACGGGTTCCTGCTCAGCACAGTGGGGAGTCCCTGCCTGGTTTGCATCACTCAGGTGCTGCCATCTCCCTGGATCTCTTTCTGCCCACCAAAATGTCAGTCTTCTCAGTCTCTGAAGTTCACAGTGAAAGTGGGAAAGTAGCTCTTCCCTACCCAAGGTGACTGTTAATTCACTTGGTTATTCATGCTGGTTAATTGATGCATGAAACTTCGCTGTGCTTTCTTGCTGGGAGGAAACAGGTTGCTCCCATCTTCCATGCTCAAAGTGGTCAGGACATTTTACCATCTGAAGGAAGTGAAATGGACTCGAGGTCAGATACGAACCTGAAACTCACTCTGTGTTTATGGGAGGATACAGTTTGGAGGAAATGCTTTGTTTTCAAATTGTTACATGTGGAATTTTGAGCAGATTTATGCCTTCTGTGTGCTGACACTCCTGAGCTGCTTCCTCTGTAACCTGGGGCTGTTAGTAAATCTGGCAGATGAACTTGAGTCCTGCAGAGGAACTGATGCCCCTCTAACCCACTGTCTTTCAGCATCACACCACTGGAATTAATTGTGAGAGGTGCATCCCAGGATATTATAGATCCCCTGACCACCCCATCGACTCTCCATACATCTGCTACCGTGAGTGTGAACTCCTACACACTGTAGGTGCCCCCCTGGACTTGGGGGTGCTGGGAAGGTGGTCTGGAGGACTGGGACGGGAGGTTTTTATGGTGTAGGGAGCCTGGGGTCTTAGTGACACCACTGTCCCTCTCTGCAGGCTGTAACTGTGAGTCTGACTTCACTGATGGCACCTGTGAGGACCTCACTGGCCGCTGCTACTGCAAGCCCAACTACACTGGGGAGCACTGTGATGCCTGTGCTGAGGGATACCTCAACTTCCCCCACTGCTACCGTGAGTCACCTCTGGCACCCCACAGACCCAGGGCATGTGGGAAGGGCCAACAGCTCCAGTTGTGGCTGCTCTTCAGGTGCCTTTTCACCATGCCACCTGCCACTCCTGTCCCAGGAAGAGTTCTTGCAGATGGGGGACAAGTCCACATTTGGCTTGAGTGGAAGCTGGACCAGAGCTGAACTGGTCTGAACCCAGCTCTCTGGGGTCATTGGGAGCTTCCCCTTTGGCTGGACTTTCATCTCTGACTTTCTGTAAATGACAGATTGACAAGGGCTGTAATGGATCATTGTTAAGTGGGATATCCATGCTTTGTTCCATGTTCCACATTTTCATTCAGCCTGTTCAGCTTTGAGACCATCAAGCCCTTGATATTCCAACAGGATTTCTTTGAGTGTGTGTGATGACTTATGCAATGTCTCTTTCTCTTCTTAGCTGTTCCAGCTTTCACTCACAACGATACTGGAGAACAAGTGCTTCCTGCAGGACAGATAATAAGTAAGCAGTGCAATTCTTGATGTTTTGGCAATCACTGTGATATTATTTCTGTTGTAACTCCCCATCCAATGCACCATCAGGTCTTCATCTTACTGGGCACATACATTGTATGAGACAGCCCTGACACAGAATGGTCTGAGAGAGGAGGCAGCTGAGGATGGGAGAAAGGAAGTTTTATGATTCCTGTTTTTATAGGCATGAAAACTCTAGCTTAGAGTGCCCATGTGACTGTGGGCTTTTTTATTGGGTCCAGGCCACATGGGATGTTCTTTCTGGCCTCACTATGAGAAACCCCTGAAATACCACACGGGCTGTGGCTTAGCTGTGAGCTCTGCTGTGGGTGCCCCTGAAGCGTGCACAGGCAGCTCCTCATGCTGTGTCACTTTCTCTGTTGTTTAGAAAACTCACCCGTGCCCTTATCCCTGCTCCCCTCCACCTCCCTCCTCTCTCATGCTCAGTCCTCTCAGTTCATCTACTCCCTTGTGCTTTTTCTTGTCTCTTTTCCCACCAAATCCTCCCCTGTCTCATGCTCCCCAACATGCTCCAGATAACCTTTTCCTTCCTTCTCATATTTTAAACTCTGTATCTTCCAGACAGGTTTTTTTCTTTCCTGAGCTGGAATTTCTCACTTCCCTTCTCATTTCCCCACCTCCCCCTCCCTCTAGTTCTTGGATGATGTTTGCTCATCCCTCTCCCAGCCCGGCACCCACCCTGTCAGGGATGGCAGGGCAGGCTCAGAGCCTCAGCTCTGCTCACCCAGAGCACCTCCCTGCCCTGGCAGTGTGAAGGCTTCTGTCCAACTGAGCATGGAGTGACCAGAGAGAAAGCTCAAACCTCACCCTGGTTAGCTGAAGGCTCTGATTATTCCCAGCCATCCCACGAGCCAGGGGAGCTGGTTGCCTGGGTAGGGTTTGTTTAAAACATTTGCATCTGGTAGGAAGGTTATCAGGAGGCAAATGCTTGAGCTGTTGCCTCTCATGATGACTCCTGCCCTGTCCTTACGGGACCTCAGAGCTCGACTGACAGCCGTGTGTGGTGTTGCCTGTTGTGTGTCCCCTCCCCAGACTGTGATTGCTACGCCGGTGGGACAGAAGGCAACGCCTGTCGCAAAGACCCCCGGGTGGGGATGTGTGTGTGCAAGCCCAACTTCCAGGGGACACAGTGTGACCAGTGTGCCCCAGGCCACTACGGACCCACCTGCCAGCGTGAGTAGCTCACAGTCAGTGGCCCCAGGCTCACTCTGCTCACCTCCCTGCTGGGCAGGAACGTGCCTCTCCTTTCTGGGGAGGAGGAATTCTCCAGCCCCACTTTCAAGTGACAGATTCCCATGATTTTTGCTCTTGCTTTCCACCCAGCCCTTACCCTCCACCATCCTCCCAGGCTGGTAGGGCTCTTGAGAAATTCGCTATGGATGTGAGCTATGGGCCAGGCATGCTTGTTCCCCAGGGTTTCTCAAGCGACTGCTCCTCTATCCTGGAGGAACAGGCACTCTGATTCCTTTCCTAGGAAGGGGAAAGACAAAGATCTTGCTTATTTACTAGTGCCCTTGTTGCTTTCCAGCCTGCCAGTGCTCCGGCCCCGGCCAGTACGATGGCACCTGTGACAGTGAGACAGGGCAGTGTCTGTGCCGAACGGGATTTGAAGGGCACTTGTGTGACCAGTGTGCTCCAGGCTACTTCAACTACCCTCTGTGCCAGCGTGCGTATCCATCCTCCTGGGGGTACACACAGCCAGAGTCCTCTGGCAGGGGGTTGAAGGGCTGGAAAGTGGGTTTATGGGTGTTTTGGAGAAATGTGGAGTGAGGCAGAGATCAATAGTTTGAATTCTTAGAGCAGTGCCTAAACACCCATCTGAGAAGCTCAGAGAAAAAGACATTGCCAAGAGCTTTGCTGTGTGCCCCCAGCCCAGGACAGGTGGTTTCTCTGTGTTGCAGTGTGTGGTTGCAGTGCTGTTGGGACACTACCAGGAGGCTGCGACTCCGTGGGGAATTGTTTCTGCAGACCAGAGTTTGCTGGGCCACGGTGTGAACAGTGCAGTCCTGGGCACCACTCCTACCCCCACTGCTATGGTAAGGACCTTAATCTTTGGTTCCTGCTGGTCTCTCACCTTCTAAAAAAGATACCTGTTTTTGCAAGGCTTTGGTGTTTCTCAAAATCAAACCCATATGGTTTGCACTGTGAATTTGGCAGGCTTGTTTTGGAGGTCACAGATAATACCAAAGCCTGGAAGACAATGCGGTTTTTATCAGTCACACTTCCTCATCACAACCCTGCTGTGACCTGGTGTCTCAGCTTATGTCTTTTTTGTGTGTCATTTTAGTGCATTAACCTACTAAACTGCTGGGGAACATTGAATGGGCTGTAAAAACCCTCAGTGGTGTTTTCCTGGTATGGCCACAACTCTAGCTGAAAATATTGCCTAATTTGCTAGGGAATTAAGAAATTAATTTACTTCTGATGGAAATCTCTAATTCTTGGTGGGCTGAATATCACACCAGCAGTGGTTGGCCACGGATCACATGGTTCATCAGGCTATTGACAGTCCTGCTCTTACAGCTTGCTCCTGTGATTCCCGGGGTTCAGTGGACAACAACTGCAGCCCAGCTGGCCAGTGCCGATGCCACATGAATTTTGCAGGACACACCTGCAACCACTGTGCCCTGGGCTTCTACGGGTACCCCAGCTGCACTCGTGAGTAACCCCCTTATTGCTCTCTACAACTACCTGAAGGGAGGGTGTAGCCAGGTGGGGGTTGGTCTCTTCTCCCAAGTGAAAACTGACTGGTGGAGTCACCACCCCTGGAGAGATTTAAAAGCCATGTAGATATGGCACTTGGGAACATGATTTAGTGGTGGGTTTGGTTGTGCGTAAATTATGGACTCGATGATCTTAGAGGTCTTTTCCAGCCTAAACAATTCTGTGATTCTGTCCTTTTCCCTGTGCACTGTGTTACTCTTGGATCAGAGCTGCAGGTGCCAGGGCTCAGCAATGCCTGTGGCAGGTGCCTGTGGCCCCAGATACTCTGACCAGCACTTCCCAGCTCTGGGCAGAGCTCCCCATCTCCTTCCCTGTCAGCAGTCCGACTGGAAGCCAGATGTACTCTCATGTCTCCCAGCAAGAATTTACTGCTCATTAAAAAGTAATCCGTGATACAGTTTCCCCGAGGCAAAAAAAGAGCATCATCACCCTCTTGCACTGTACTAAATGAAGACTCCTGAGCTGCGCCAGCTGGCAGAACACTCCTCTCAAATGCTGATGCCGGCAATATGCCTTTGAAGAGGCTGGAGGCAGAGATGAAATGGTCTCACAGGAGTTCAGTAGTCATTTTTTTTGTGTGTCATAAAGCAGTGTCCACATTGCAGAGCTGTAGAGGAGCCACAGCAAGAAAAGAACCACCTGATTTTTATGGGATTTTTAATCTGTTGTTTTATGAGCAGTGTTTTGCTGTTAGCCAGTCTGGGGGTGTCAGCCTAAAACGTCTCCTTTGGCAGGGATTTGAGGCGTGCTGGCTGGGCAAGGAAGGCATGGGCAGCTCCCTGGCAGCTTGGTGACCTTTCCTGTGATAGGGCAGTGGGATCTCTGCGTGTGTTCATGCGAGGCATGTCGTGCAGGAAGCCACAGAGCCATTGCCCTGCCCTTGCCCTCAGCTGCCCAGACTGTGCTGCTGGCCTGGTGCTGCAGCCCCACTGCCCACACACAACACCCACAGGGCAGACCCTGATGGCCAAATGCTGCTCTTGGGTATTTGGGCTTTTGTAGAGTTTGATCTGTCACTGGTAACTGACTTTTGGGGGATGAGATCACACTTTCCACTTCTCCTCAACCAGAACTTCTTCCTGCCTCTGAAATACACATAAATGTATATGAATAGGTGTGATAAACCTTGCGGCTTGTATTGTTTTTCTTAGAAGAAAAAACAAAGGCAAAGAATGAGCATGTATGCTACTTACAACCCACATTTCTGGCTGCTTTGGTGGCGGTGAAGGTCAGGCAGACAAAAAGAGGCTGCTGCTGGGAAGCCTTGAGTGCAGGAGTCCCTGTGCCCTGCAGCTCCAGCAGTTGCTCTCCCCTCTTTTGCAGCTTGCCAGTGCTCCCGGGAGGGCTCCCTGCATGGCACCTGTGACCAGGACACGGGGCAGTGCAGCTGCCGGCCCAAAGTGACGGGTCTGCGCTGTGACAGCTGCGTGCCAGGCGCCTACGGATTCCCCCACTGCGAAGGTAGTCCCCTTCCTTCCCCCCGGTGTGTTGGGGCACTCCACTGTCTTGGGGCAGAATGGTGTGGTGCTGCTAAATGGGTTTATCATCCCCTCAGTAGCTTTGCAAGTGGAGCAATAACCCCCGTCAGGAACAGCCAGGGTGTGAGCTAGCTCTGTAAATCCCTCCTTGTGCCTCTCTTTTCCAGTGGGCTCCTGTAACCCAGCAGGGTTGGAGATTGCTGATCCCTCACTGGCCCCGGTGAGTATCAAATGAACCCACCAACCCCTGCATGTCATTTTTGCATGACCCCTTTGTCTCATTTTGGACCAAGTTCTTCCTTAAGCTCAGCCTGAAGGCAGCCAGAGTACCAAAGCAGCAGATGCCACATTCAGCCACTGTGCTGCAACTTCTAACCTGCTCTTTTCACCCCTCCCTTTCCCCAGGGCTCCTGTGCCTGTCGGGCATATGTTGAAGGCCCAGCTTGTGACAGATGCAAGCCTGGATACTGGAACCTGACTCCAGAGAACCCCTTCGGCTGCCTGAGTAAGGAAATGGCATTTGCACAGCCCCAAAAAGTCCCCTCCATGCTGTAAAGGTGCAAACCCCAAACCAGTGGGGACCATCATTGCTGGATGGAAGCGATGCCCTTCTTTCCATCTTCTCCCAGAAGTGACATGTCAAAGCTGGTGCTGTCTGGGGAACCCCAACATAGAGAGGGGAAGGGCTGGAGCCTGAAGCTTTTTGCTTTGGATGAAATAGTGGGCTCATGCAATGAGTCATGCCCTTCTCAGCCCTCTCTACAGACTTTGCATACTTAATTTTTCATGGCCAAGTGTGCAGAAAAGGCAAATGTCTTTGATCATTTTGTCCTCAACAGTAACTTTCCAAAGTTAAATGTGAGCCCTTGCTGGTGTCCTCTGGTGTGGTGGGTGCTGATCCCATCAGGCTTTTTCTCAGGGGCTGATTGACCTTCTCCTTCCTTGTTCACCTCCCTCTCTCCAGGCTGCAAGTGTGACACCAAGGGCACCATCAGCAGGATTGCAGAGTGCCGGCAGGTGGGTTTGCTCCTCTGTTTCCAGGCTCCTCTGAGTGTGCTATGTTGGGAGAGTTCAGCTCTGTCTCTCCCAGCAGCTGCTGGAAAGGCCTGGCCTGATGCTGAGCTCTCAAAGCTTGCACCACAATCTGGGCTTGCGTGAGAACACAGGATTAAGACCTGTCATAAATTAGGCACCTAAATATTTCTGGGTCTGTCTCAGGATGCCTGGATTTTTGTTTGCTGCATTGTTGGGTAATTTAAGTTATCTGGCCCTTATCTGGCCCACCCACGCGCAGGAAGCCGTGTGGAGCATGAAACTCAAAAATGCTTCTGCAGTGTCTCAGACCAGAACACAAATAACTGAGAAACAGCTTAGCCATGACAAGGAACAGGAGGGAATGAGTTTCCATGCCTGCTTTTCCCTCCTAGGGCGACGGGCAGTGCTTCTGCAAACCCAACGTGTGCGGGCAGTTCTGCTCGGTGTGCAGGGAGGGCTACTTCAATATGGAGAATGCCAATTACTTTGGCTGCCAAGGTGAGCCCCCTTCGTGATGTGTTTGGGTGAGTAAGGGCAGCTGCAAGAAGTGATTCTGGAGCACATGGCTCTGGGTAGACTGACTGATTGCTGGAGAAAAGGGGCAAGAGATGTCCCACCTCCTGCTTTGGGTCGTTTTTGGATGATACAGTTTAGTGCTTTAGGGGTTACAGGGTAGTGCTTGATGGATGGTTGAACTTGATGATCTTAAAGGTTTCTTCCAACCTTGATGATTCTGTTATTCTATACCACGGCCCAGAGCAGGGGCTGGGTCTTGCTGTAGATCTGGAAACTTGAGTTTGTGCTTTTACCACCATTGGACACAGGTCTGGCAGGTTGGGGAGAGAACGTCTCGGAAAGCTGCCCCTCTAAGTGCCAAAAACTGGTGTGTGTGAACCACTGGTCATATCTTTGCATCTATGTCCCTTCCTTCTGCTGGGAATGGGTGGGCATGGACATGTGGGGTTGGCTGGTTTCCATGATGCCCATGGGAAGAGGTAGAGGAGGAGATCCGGCTGCTCTCAGCCATCCCACGCAGTCCTGGCAGGGCTGGGAGGAGGGAGCGAGGCTGCTGCTGGTGGCAGGGCTGAGACACCCAGCCATGAGGGTTTGCAGACCTTGTCCCTCCCGCAGCCGCCTGGAAATAGCTCGGCACTGAGGTGGAAGAAGAGATGATCCAAGTGGGGCCGGGGCCAAATATGAAAACGGATACAATGGAATAAAAATAGATGCCCAAGGCTCCCCGCCCGCTGGGACGTGCCTTTGATTAGTGACCAGGAGCTCGTTAGCATGGCGGGAATGTAAACAGGCTGTTCCTGCTGCAGGCTGCGGGTGCGACGTCGGCGGGTCCCTGGGGCCGTCCTGCGAGGAGCGGAGCGGAGCCTGTCGCTGCCGGCACGGCACGCGCGGACCCACCTGCACACAGTGAGCTGCTACCACCCTGGAGTGCTCTGCTTCCCCTTCCTTCCCTCGGGGGTGGTGTCATCTGCCACCACAGGCACCAGGACCTTGTTGTCTGGGCTGCCACCACACCAGCCACGTGCCTGGTGGAGGTGTCCTCTTGCCTCTCCCTCCAGGTAGCTCAGTAGGTAACAATGCTCACTTTCTCTTTCTCCCCACTAGACCTGCACGGGACCATTATTTCCCTGACCTCCACCACTTGAAATTCGAGCTGGAAGAAGGCACCACACCATCTGGCCGGGCCGTGCGCTTTGGCTACAACCCCCTGGAGTTCGAGGGCTTCAGCTGGAGAGGATATGCACAGATGTCCTCCATCCAGGTACTGCATCCCAGCCCAGCCCCCCCTGGGGAGGATGTGGCCAGTGGAGGACTGATGTGCCTTTGGCACACATGTCTCACCCCAAGTGCTCCTCAACACCCCAAAGTCACATGATGGCCAACATAAACAGCACAGTGTATATATATAGCCTGTTTGTGCAGATATTTCCTGTAGCACTGGGGGTGACGTAGACTGATGAGGGGAAAGATCCTAAATTGGGAATCCCGTGACATCCTAAACCATTTAGACAAAGGTGGTAGCTTGGTGAATACTTAAAGGGATGTCTATAAATTCTCTCTCTTGGTTTCCTTGTTGCTCTTTCGTCTGACTGCTCTTTCCTACAACTCTCTGCATAACCTTTCTTCTCTTTTCCAAAAATAAGTTATCTCTGTCTTAGCTTCCATGTTCATCTTGGACCTCGTTACCCTTCAGCCCCTGCCCTTGCTGTTAGCTGGTTTGCTGTAGTGGTGGAGTTGTGTAAGCCCTAGAAGTGAAGCTATTTCATCTGCTGACCATTTTTTCTCCTTGGTGGATTCTTTTGCATGGCCCCTGCGAAGTGTGTGTTTGGGGATGGGATGCAGGGCAGTGATTCTCCGATGGTCTTGTCCCATGTAAGATGCTCCTGACTCTGGTGCATGTACTTTCAGTTTCTTCACTTTTTCGTGCTTAGGTAAAATAACAGAGGGGCCATTTCCCATTGAATTTGCAAGTAGGATCTAAGCAATGAACTCCTGTGGGCTCCCTTGAGAAAATCCTAGCCTTAAAGCTTAAGGATGGAGCTCATGCTCAAGCTCAGGGCTTTAGAGTTGCATCCAGTGTTGGCATTTGAGCTAGAAAGAGGCCTTAATAGAAGGACTGGCACGTGGCTTTCTGCTGGCACGTCTCACCTCTGGTTTGTTCTCATCAAGATCATTCCAGTTTGCTCTCCGAGTGGGAAGGTGGTGTGTAACTGGAGCTTTGAAGAACACACAGCCCTCATTAGAAGTCTCCCTGAGCAGACCCCAGCTTTGCCCAATAGGCAGAAGGTTATTTAAGCTTAGATCTCTTTGAAAAGGGTCAAACTTATGCATCTTCTTATCTGGGGTCTTGCCGAACAGCATCCAAGCAGGCAAAGGGCTGAATCCCCATCAGTGGCACAGTACCTTAGCCCCACTAGCCCTTAGCACTGCACATTTCCAAGGACGAGGCACCAGCTCAATTCCCAACCTCTTCTGAAGGTAGTTGGGCACAGACCCATAGACACAAGGGCAGGTGCTTCATCATTTGGTAGCTGCTGTCTGGTTATGGCACACTAAGCCCAAAAGCAACATGCTGATAGCAAAAGCAAGAACTTCTTAAAACCTTTCCCTTTTCATGGCATTGTGCCCCAGGATAGCTGAACCACCCAGCGTCTTCCAGATATGGTCAGAGCCTTTCCACCCCCTTCCACAGGCAGGTTGCTCCCTCTGTGGCTGGTCCCAGCAAGGGGACAGTGCCATGGGGTGCCCGTGCAGTAGAGTGGCTGCAGTAGGGTCCGTGTGCTTGTGTCCTCCTGGCGCTGTGGCATGTTGCTTTGGGAGCAGTGAGCCGAGCGGCTGCGCTTGGGCTGGCAGCGTGGGCGGTGGAGGTAATTGAAGGTGTGCTCTGCTTCTCTCCCCTTTCTCTCTCCCACCAGCCCAAGGTAGTGGTGACTCTCAATGTGACCTCCCCCGACCTCTTCCGCCTCGTCTTCCGCTACGTCAGCCGGGGGCCCGCCAGTGTGGAAGGGAGGGTCTCGGTCGTTGAGGAAGGAAAGTTTAATGTTTGTGGCAACTGTAAGTGCATTTTTCACTTCTAGACTAACTCAGAGCATCCCACGCTGCGACACTGCTCCTCTGCCCCTTCTCCTGCCCCAGGTGTGCCCGTCCCAGGTGTGCCCATCCCAAGTGTGCCCATCCCAGGTGGCCGGCCAGAGCCGTGCCATGGGATGGCGAGGGAGGGGGAAGAGAGGCAGGCAGGTAGGCAGGTAGGCAGGCGGGTCAGGCCCTCCCTCAGAGCAGGTGGGCCATCAGGAGCTGGCCCCCAGTGACGTGTGCCCCGTGTGCTCTTTTGCTTTTTGCAGAATAAAATCAGAGTCACTGTAGACGTGAAGGAGGCAGAGCTCTATCTGTTCCATGTCATCCTGAGGTATATTAATTCAGGAGGGGCCACTGTGTATGGCAAAATTACAGCTTATCAGCCACGAAGGAGAGGTAAGGATCCCAGAACTGCTCTGCTCCCCTCTGCCATCGCCACCTCCTCCCCATCCCAGGCAACCTTCTGCATCATCCTTTCCAGAAGATGCTTCCATATGGCTTTACCCATTAGTCCTGCCCTTCCAATTGAAAGGCTGATTTGAGTTTGCAGCCCCCTTTATTTAACAAAGCAGCAGCAAAGTGGGCCCAGCCCTGGGGCTGCACACTGAGGACTGAGATCAGCCAGGCTGGTGGGAGATAACATTTTTGTACAATTCCATGCAACCTTTCCATCATGGGACGAGATCACCCCATTGCTCCAGGCAGAACTGAGCTGAGTTTCCACAAAACCAGAATGGGCCAAGTGCTCGCAAGTGGATCCAAACTTTGACAACTGCATATGGTTTTATTTGGCAGATGCCCTGACCTGGCAGTCCTGCCCTTACTGTGCACTTCTCCTAAACCAGGCTGAAGTCTTCACACAGGGTGTGGGGTTTGGAAGTGGTGTGGAACTGCACATGTTATACTATGGTGCAGTGTCTTATCAAGCCATGAGCTGCTGGAGAAGAAGAGCCACCAAAGATGTCTGAACAAGCCTAGAAGCCTGGGGAACAAATATTCTGGAAAACTATGAGCAAGACTGCATGGAGACAGACCTGAGGCTGTACTGGTGTCCTGGTGGGTGGCTGGCTGGCTGATTTTACCCCTCTGGGTGCCACAACCACATCATCCTGCTGAAGCTCTTCCTCCGGACCATACATGCACAGCACAAGGCTGTCAACAGCAGACCCCCAATTTATCAGTGCGTGAAGTTCTCTTCTCAGTCTTGAGTTGACAAAGAAGGTGTTCTGCCTTTGATGTGATATGCAAGATGTGAAATAACAAGTTATTATTTTTCTGCGCTTTTTTTTAAATTTTTATGGCCAGTCATATTATGCAGAAGAAAGAATAGAGAAGCATGAACCATGGTCATGCATTAGGATCCCGCCAAAGGTCAGGAAGTATTTAATCCATCCTATCCAGCAGCAGATCTCATTTTCCTTATAATGTGCTTCCCTCCACGTGCAGAAGCAACACTTGATTTTTCTAGTGCTGAAGGCAAGCAGCCAGACTGCCTCACCAACAGGATCTGAGAGGGCAGCATCCTTGGGAAGCTCCAGAAATGCTCAGCCACCCTCTGTCTGGATGGAATGGGCTTCACATGGTAAAGGACAAACAACCTGAAAAGAAGATAAGTCAGAAGATGTGGCTTGCAAAAAAGGAAGCCCTTTCCAAGTATAAGATTTACAGCCTGGTTTCTCCCACCCCAGCTCCAGAAACCACCTCAGTTTGAGCTGGATATCATCTCAAAGGGATGTGAAACTTAAGCTTGTCAAGAAATCTACCCCATTGCCTGTTCAGGGAAATCTTTTCATTCCTTGCATCCTCACCTCTGCTTCCCATCTGGGAAAGCAAGGGCTCAGCCTCAGCTAATGCCAGGCATGGCAAAGAGCTGGCACACATGGGAAGGTGGTTACCCATCCCAGCAGTAACACAAGCCCTTGCTTTAGCTTCTGGTCCTCTGCTTTGTGCCTTGATGTCCACTATCCCCAGGATAGTCAGTGTGTCCCAGTCCCCACTTCCTTCTTCATCTCATTTGCTCGCCATGCAGCCATTCTCAGTGAATCCCTGTCACCTGTGCTCTTCAGAACACTCCTGAGACTGCTGGGCAGGCAGTCAGTCTGCCTCTAGGTGCTGTATCATTGTTACATCCAAGTTTAATGAATTCAGAGGTTGTGGGACTGTCAACTATGCCCAGGAGGTGTACAACTGCACAAGGATCAAACCTTAAACCTGTTCTGTCTTGTCAGTTAAAATTAATGTCTAAATCTCAGTGCAAAGTTTGTGGCTGGTGAGAAGGAAGACACCAGCACAGCTTGGGTGTCTGAGAGTTTACCATAAGACAGGTATCTTGCCTGTGAAGCTGAAGTCAGAATATCCCTAAGGAAAGATGCATCTGGGCAATTCTTTTTGTCTGTCTCACAATAAATTCTTCACAGATGAGTTCCTTCCTTTCTAGCTGGCAAAATGCTCATTGGCATGCAATGCTCTGTGCTTTGCAGTCTGGGGATGCAGAGCCCACTGTGAGAGCTCTGGATTGGCATTAAGGATTGCAGTGATTTTTTTTCTCTCCCATTAAGCTACTGAGCAGATTCAGAGAGGATGTCTCTGTTCCAGGACTGTGGAATTGTGGTGCACAAGGCCCAGGGTGGGGCCCAGGACTCCCCACTGCACCACAGAGCTGCTTCCCTGAGCAGAGCCTCCCATGTGAAGCCCCAGGTTTTCCATTCCAGTCCCTTCACAGCCTCTCGTCCCTCCTGCTCCAGGTACAGAACAGACCAAGCAGATTGTCTTTGCTCCCAGCACGGAGCCGGCCTTTGTCACCGTCCCCCAGAACAGCTTTGGGGAGCCCTTCGTACTCAACCCCAGCACCTGGTCTCTGGTTGTTGAAGCAGAGGGTGTGCTGCTGGTAAGGACCTGTGCTCCATCCACCATGGGGGCTTCAGCAGCTCCCTGGGGACAAGTGTCCCTAAGATAACAAGTCTCCTATCTCCCCTTCTAGGACTATCTGGTTTTGCTACCCAGCTCATACTATGAAGCACCAATCCTGCAGCTAAAGGTCACAGAGCCATGTACCTACCAACCAGCCCCAGAACAAGCCACCCAGAAGTAAGGATCTCCACATCTTTGTGCTGTGGGGCACCTACTCAGTCCCTTTTGACCTGGGGTTAAGGAATATACAGTCCATACTCTCTGAGTGTCTAGATACAGTAAAACTGCTTAGTAGAGCACTTTGCTGGGATTATAAAGCTTGTGGAACCTGCACTGGCCCAGAAAGCCAACCCATGGATATTCTCATCCATGGCTGTGTGTTCTCATGGACCCTGAAGGGTCAGCTCACTCAGTAAGACCGTAGTCCACCTCCCTCCTAGGCTGGGTTCCCAGTTCTAGGTTGTGTGTCAGTCAGCAGTCCTGGCAAATGGCTACAATGAGTTAGGTCTTGCTGGACTGTTTAAAATGAACAGACAGAGGCTGGTAGTGTTTGGAGCATCTCAGTGCATCTGCTTGCCCAGAACATCTGTCTGTGTTGTCAGGAAGGCTGGTTGGGCTCTGGACACCAGGTGTCCCCTCCACTATAGTGATGGTCCCCAGATAAAGCCCAGTGCAAGGTGAAAAGGCTTTTGTTGTTACTGCCCTTGCAAGTCCTGTAATACCCAGCCTTCTGTACCACTAACCAGAGATGCTCCTTGACCCCTCTGATAGACCAGAGCCTTTTCCAAACCTGGCTGGGACCAGGCTGTGTGGGTGCTCTTACGATCATCATGTAATATTCGTACTTTGCACTTTTTTTTCTCTATTTTCAGCTGCCTCTTGTATAAGTACCTGTCGGTGGATGGCTTCCCTGCAGTGTCAGGGGTGGATGCTGTGTGCAGGCTGGACAACCGGCTCCCCAGGCTGTGTCCCACGGAGCAGCTCACCCCCTCCCACCCCCGGATGGCCACCTGCAGTGGCAGTGACGTGAGTGGCACTTCTGTTTCATCCCTCACACAAGCACTGCAGCACACTCACCCCTCTGTCCCCACTGTCTGGTGCTTTACCTGCACCTGGGCAGGTCACCAGAAAGGCTTTGCACCCGTGTACACCCCACTGCTGGTGCATCAGCCTTGCAGCTGTGTGCTTGCATGCCCTGTTCAAGGCACCCAAAAACAGCTTCACATGCAAAGGACTTGGTAAGAGTTGTCCCCTTGTCCCCTCAGCTGCTGAGGAGGTTTGTAGCATCCTGCACACACTCACTGCGGGGAGTGGGACAGAAGACCCTTCCTCAGGTCACCCCTCTCTCCTCCAGGTGGAAGTGCAGCTGTCCCTGCCTGTTGCCCAGCCTGGGAAATACGTGCTGGTGGTGGAGTATGCCAACACCAATGCCCTGCAGACAGTGGGCATTGCAGTGAGCTCACCACACTCAGCCATGCAGCAGGGCACATTCACCTTCTACCCGTGTGTCTACAGGTATGGTCACCTCTGAAAGGGGGAAGGGGTTCAGTCCTCCTCTGCCATGGCAAGGACAGGACCCCCCAGCTGAACTTTTTCTGGTTTATCACATGAACAGTGTCTCAGTGTTGTCCATAACCTATGTGTGTCCAAGCTCATTGTAGCTGGATGTGGACTTTAGTGGCTGGCCATCCACTGGAATTGTGTACCTGTGCCAATGTACTCCTCTAATGCCTCTGCCAGGAGCTAATCTGTTGCATCCATTTACAGCTGGATGCATTGGCAGGGACCTTGACTTAGGGAGTGACCTGCAGGAAGGTTTATTGGAGAGAGGTCAAACCCTGTCTGACTTTAGACTGCAACCTTTGCAGTAGGAAACAAATGTTTGGGGTGTCCTTGGGAAACTTCAGTCTTATGGCTTGCCAGAAAAAACATCAAAAGATTTCCAGGGACTTTCTGTAAATCCCTTCAGGACATATAGCTGGCAAGACAAGAAATGGGTCATGACCTTGCTCAAGGCTGGCTTCAAAATGTGTTTCTCTTACAGTTTCCTTTGTCGAGGGATTGCTGTTGATTCCCAGAACCGTATGGCAACTTTTGAACTCACCTCAGAGGCCACCATTCGGATCACCTCTGATCTGGCTGACTTCTTCCTGGTAAGGCTCCCTGCGAGGGCAGCTCTGTCAGCAGGTGACAAGGATGAGAGGCAGGAGTGGTACCCAGCCTCTAGAAGGATTTTCTAGTCTTGTTTGGACTGGATACTGGATCTTAGCCTGTGTCATGACCAGTCCAAGGTGGAGAACGTGGTCAGTGGGGTGTTTTGTAGTAGATAATGGGACTGGGATTGAGAAGCAGCTGCTCTTGCAGAGGGAGCTCTTTTATCTTGAAGGCATTCACAGTTGCTTAACCAAGGGTAGAAGAATCTCATGAATATATGGAGCTCCTAAATGCCTTAGGGCTTGTGCCAAGGAGGAAGGGGCAATAAACAGAGGTGTGGCCTGCTGTGCATGAGCTGAAGTGTCTGATGAGTGCTTAGTTGGTCAACCTGGTGCTGGCGGGCACAGGAACTGCTGTGGGCTCCAGTGGCAGAGGCTGTCATATAACCATGTGTCTCTCTTTGTCTCATGTGTGGCAGCACAAAGTGTACCTCATCCCTGCTGCTCAGTTCACCATGGAGCTCATCGAGCCAAAGGTGCACTGCATCAGTGTCCATGGCACCTTCTCATCCAACAGGTAAGTCTTGGGTCCTTGTGGTTTTACCATGAATGTGGCTGTTTCCAAAAACATTTGTTTCCCTTAGATTTAGAGCCTTCTAAATTCTTGGCACAGCAGAAAGAAATCTCTGTCTGAGGTGAAGCTCCTTGCCCTTGTCCACTGAGCAGGCAGCTATGGAGTACAGACTGGGAGTCAGGCTGCTGGTCCTTTATCTGAGCACCACGCTGCCTCCTGGGGCAGACACTCAAGTGTTACCCCAAATAGGCATTCCTCTGCTTGCTCACATACAGCGAGATACTGCATCCAAATTTTTGATACTGCTTTGAACAAACCTTTGCAGAGGAATTAGCCTGGGCCAGTTTCCTGTTCTTCCTGCTTGAGCCCATGTCCCAGAGCTCCAATTCCTGGTAGCAAGCTCACCCTCTGCAGGCATGCTTTGTAATCTACCAGGAGTTACAGGATGTGCTTCCCCTGCCAGGACCCCAAAGCCTCTCTCTCTCTTTGTCAGAGATCTTTACATCCTCTTTGCTCCTTGTTTTGCAGCAGCTCCTGTGTCCCCTCAAGGTTCCTGAAGCTTTCTCAGTCGATCATTTTGGAGGGGGCCCAGGCTCTGCCCATTGCCCCTGACGTCCCCCTGGCTCAGTCTGTCCACGTGGCTCCATCTGGGGTCCCTGTGGAGCCTGCTCCTCGTCCTCCCACGGCGATGGATCCCACTGCAGAGCTCATCCTCCTGCAATCTCCACAGGTATTGGCACAGGTGTGGGTTGGGCTGGTTTGCTGATGCTGTGACAGTGGACCAGTGGGACAGGGAGAAGTTTCCCTTATCTATTGAGTAGCTTTATCAATTAGCATTGTCACAATTTAATATGGACTTTAAACTTGTCCCTGAACCTGTAATTCCCATGGATTCACCTGAATTAGCTCCATCCAACCCTGCTTGGTTCTCTGGGATCCCAGGAAAAGCTTTGCAGGTGGCATTAGCAGAGGGAGGGATGTGAACACATCAGGGGTGTAATTCACCAAATTCTCAAGACCTGACAGTTGTGCAAATTTGGGCAATAATTAGGAAACATCTGAGCTGTGAGTAGAGGCATCAGACATGGATTTTTGTGTCTGTTCTGTCCTGGGCCAGGCTGCAGTGGTGTTCAGCAGCCGGATTCAGACCCTGGGGCGCTACGCCTTCATCCTGCACTACTACCAGCCCAACCACCCCACCTTCCCTGTGGAAGTGCTGATCAATGGTGGGCGCATCTGGCAAGGTGAGAAGGGCAAGGGCCTGGGGAAGCTGCTGAAAGTGTGTCACGACTGCAAGTTCCTTGGGGATTGCAAAGATGGAGGGAGACTGACTCATCCCTTCCAGACTGTGGAGGGGTTGTGATGGGGACTCCAAGGGAAATGTGGGACAGATACATTTGTTGTGTTTTCAGGTCAGACCAATGTGAATTTCTGCCCACATGGATATGGGTGCCGGAGCCTGGTAGTTTCTGAGGACCAGATTATCCTGGATGTTACTGATAATGATCTGACTGTGGTTGTTCGAGTGCCAGAGGGCAAGCAGCTGTGGCTGGTGAGCCTCTCTCCAGGAAGCTCCTTGGGCATGCTGGACCAGGCTTCAGCAGGGCTGGAGTTTTTCCTTAGATTTTTGTCACTGTGTGACTGCAGGAATGTTTCCCACCATCACTCAGTCTCTGAATTACCCTAGAAAGTTGCAATCTCCAACTTTAGTGGTTTAAAATTGAGGATAAAATTCACAGGGACAGCTTCTGTATATGACAGCTGTCCTTCACTGTCTGGTTTTGATAGCAAAACAAGGCTGAAGTTGAAGCTGTTGCTTTGCATACTTAGTTTATGATAATCCAGAATAAGCCTTACTCCTTCCCTAGCAATATTTTACACCTGCATAGCATTGTTTATCGAGGCAGGTCTCATCATGGGAGCAGATAGCTCTTGTTATCCTTAGGCAACAGGACTAGAAGATTGACCAAAATTTGGATAAATGACAGAGTTGGAATCCAGGTGCCTTTATGTCTAGAGATTTTAAGATGGCAGTGACTGCCTCCTTGCTGAGGCACAGCCGGTGCTGCCCTTTGAGGGTGTTCTACCTGTTTTTACTCCAGTGAATTTGGGCCACTCCTCTCATTAAGCATTAGATTTCTTATGGATAGGCCTCAACAGAGAGGTGACCCCATGTCTTTGCAGATGTTGGACACTTAGTGTTATGTTCTGTCCCAGAAAGGGATGAGAGGTTAAGGGTGCATTTGGATTTTGGAGTCATTTTGGACAGCATCTGTCTGTCTCAGCTGAGAGCCTGGCTCACTCAGCTTGCCCTTGCTTTGCAGGATTACATCCTTGTGGTGCCTGAGGACAGCTACAGCTCTCAGTATCTGCAGGAGGAACCCTTGGACAAGTCCTATGATTTCATCAGCAGCTGTGGCATCAACAGCTTCTACATCAAGTGAGACCCTTGGTGTTGGGTGCCCTCTCTGCTGTTCACAGGGAGCAAAACCATGTTCTCTTCACATGGGGCAGGAGAAGGGGCTGGTTAAGGCTTTCCTTATCTATTCACCAAACATGTGGGTCTTTGGGGAATCTCTGTGTCCTTCCCTCTAACTCAGGACCTATTGCTGCAGGAGATCCTGCTGGATTTTGGGTTGGTGGGGAGCCTGGGGGGGGGATGTGCAGCTCGGTGACTCCTCCTGCCTCTCCCTGCAGCCCCAGCACGTCGTCGAGGTTCTGCCGTGACTCTGCCATCTCTCTCTCCCTGTTCTACAACAACGGGGCACAGCCATGCCGGTGCCACGAGGCCGGGGCTCGGGGCAGCCAGTGCCAGCCCTTCGGTGGGCAGTGTCCCTGCAAGTCCAACGTCATCGGCCGGGAGTGCTCCCGCTGTGCCACCGGCTACTGGGGCTTCCCCAACTGCAGGCGTGAGTTGTCCCATGTCCCTCTCTGCTCTCCCAGCTGATTTGGGAAATGGCTGCGTTTCCCAGCCCTGCAATGGTTCTGCTTGCATGCAGACAGGCCAGCTGCCCACAGAGCAGCTGAGCTCTGCACCCATTCCCTGTGCATTCCTTGAGTGCCTGGGTGTTGCTCCCCCAAAACCAGCCCTTCTCTGCCCCTTCCAGCCTGTGACTGTGGCACACGTCTCTGCGATGAAGTGACGGGGCAGTGCATCTGCCCCCCTCACACCCTGAAGCCAGAGTGTGTTGTCTGTGAGCCCCAAACCTTCGGCTGCCACCCCCTCATCGGCTGTGAGGATTGCAACTGCTCCCGGCCCGGCGTGCAGGACCTGACAGAGCCAGGTTGTGATGTGGACAGTGGGCAGTGCAGGTGAGGGAGCCTTGTCACAGCACTGGGGACGTCTGGCGGCATCCCTGGTCCCTGCTGGAGCGATGGGACACACTGGCAGGCTGCAGGGAGGAAACGTGCAGGATGGGGGAAGCTCTGAAAGCTCCTCACACGGCTCTTGTGTCCATTCAGGTGCAAGCCCAACATCATCGGGCGGCAGTGTGACCTCTGTGCCCCTGGCTACTACCACTACCCCGAGTGCCGGCGGTGTGACTGCCACCAGGCTGGCACTGAGGCAAGCATGTGTGACCCTGTCACAGGGCAGTGTCACTGCAAGGTCAGTCCCTTCGTGGCTTTACACTATGCCTTTCTCCTGCTCTGGCTGACATTTGGGTGCTGTGGGTGCCTGATGTGCTGGAGGGAGAAGGAAAGTGCCTCTGTGCCTGAGCTGCAGCCAGCCTGCCCTGTGGGGTGGTGGGTTCACAGCACACTGAAAATCTCTTATCTACCCATCTTTCCTGGCCATGAGGGCTCACTCCTTGGGCTGTCACTGAGAAGATGGCCAGTCTGGCTCCAGCCCTGTATCACAGCCTGTTGTGGGTAAAGCTATTGGCCCTATTGACTCCTTCTGCTCCTGCTTGGCAGCAGAGTAACATAAACTGCTGCTGAGCTGCCTGCTCCAGCCTCTTTGTACAGTGCTTTCTGTCAGGGAATTTAATGTTTAGTGGGTGGTTTGCAAGCAAACCTATTCAGGGACTGCTTTATTGTCTTTCAGCATCACATCATTGTTCTCTGATCGCTCATACAGCCATCACTGTCCTCTGCAGAAGTTGCTGACACTGTTGAGCTTTGCTTGTCTTCCAGGAAAACGTGGAGGGCCTGAGGTGTGACCAATGCCGCCTGGGGACATTTTCTTTGGATGCCACCAACCCCAAGGGCTGCACCAAGTGTTTCTGCTTCGGTGCGACCGACCGCTGCCGCAGTGCTGAGAAGCACCGAGCTGAGGTGAGAGTGGCCAGGGGCCACATCAGGTCTCTGTCCTGCCTTAATCCTACCCCTCTCTAAGACACACTGTGAGGAGGGTTATCTTTGTCTCCCTGTGCCCATCTCCCACTTTCAGCCTCTTTTCCTTGTCTCTGGGGTCTCCTGTCATGGCATGGGGGGGACTGTGCTGGGTGGGAGGCAGGGGTGATGCTCAGCTTTCCAGTGGCTTCATCAGGGTGCTTGTGAAGTGTGAGCCTGTCATCCCCCTTTGTGCTGCTCTGGGACTTGTTCTTCTGGAGCATCAACACCTGAATACCTTTGGTAACTCCACTAGAAGACCCACAGCTGCTCTGTCCCCACAGTTTGTCGACATGAACAGCGGGTGGCTCTTGTTGAGCAGTGACCGCCACGAAGTGCCAACAACTCTGAGCCTGCGGGAGCAGCTCATCATTGCTGACCTCAAGAACCTCCCAGATGCCTACCAGGAGCTCTACTGGGTTGCACCCAGCTCCTACCTTGGGGACCGGGTAAGAACTGGACCACCCCAACCCCACTGATGTGTGCCAGCAGCGTTCCCTCTGACATGCCGGCATTGCTCGTGCTCCTGTTGAACACTGACAGCTCTGACTTGTCTCAGTGGTACAGACTTGCAGCAATATATGGGATCTGTCTCTCCCTCAGGTTTCTTCCTATGGAGGGCACCTGCGCTATGAGCTGCACTCCAACCCACGGAGAGGTGACGTGTTCATTCCCATGGAGTCCCGCCCAGACGTGATCCTGAAGGTGCAGCCCGAGAACTTCCCTGGTGCCCCCTGCTAATGCAGGAACAGGATAAGGTGATGCTGACTTCTTCCTTGCTTTTCCCAGGGAAACCAGATGAGCATCATGTTTCTGGAAGGCAGCTACCCATCCCCAGGGGAGGTGCATGAAGGGCGCCTGCAGCTGGTGGAGGTGAGTTTGCACACACCTAGTGCTCAGATGCTGCTGGCACATCAAGACTGCCACATAGACAGGGGGACAACTGCTTTGAGCTTAGCATTTTAGGAGCTGCCCGTTGGCAGCAGAACTGCCTATGAAGGACCAGGGCTGGAGGGAGAGATCCCAGCAGCAGGGAAGTGGAGGTTGGGCTGGATGTTCAGGTGCCTGTGCTTCCTGCCAGTAACATCGGGTCCTCTCCCACCAGGGTAACTTCAGGCACACGGAGACACACAACCCTGTGTCCAGAGAGGAGCTCATGATGGTGCTGGCAAACCTGGAACAGCTGCAGATCCGGGCACTCTTCTCCCAGCTCTCTTCCACAGTGTCCCTGCGCCGTGTGGTCCTGGAGACAGCAACAGACACAGCTACAGGCATCCGTGCCAGCAACGTGGAGCTGTGCTTTTGCCCAGCTAACTACCAGGGGGACTCCTGCCAGGTGAGGGGGAAGTGGGTATGCTGTTCCAGTCAGAGGGGAGTCAAACAGGCACCTTTTGGGTCTCAGCCACCCCTCGTGCTTGGTGTGGGTGGCAGCTGTGGGGTTTGGATATTGGTGCAAAGCAGTGGTACCAGGATATCAGCCTCCAACCTGGCTCCTGAGGGCTTCAGTTGAAATTACAGCTTGGGTTGTTCCAAAGGAGGGAACATCTCCCAGGCTCTCCTCCCACCACTAGACAGTGCACCTGGGAGAGGTGCAATAGCTGCATCTGCCTGGAAGGAGCATGATTCAGGTGTTGCAGACCAAAATTATGTGCCTGCAGTACCTTGGAATAGGTCCTTCTGTCTGGCCAGTTATCTCCTGGCAATGAGGAGCAGGAAGGAGCTGCTCTGAAAAATCTTCATCATTGCTTTTAATCTCTTCTCCATCAGCACAACCCTGTGGGAATTTTGTCATGGAAATTAAAACAGTTTCTTTGCTTCTCCCAAAGATCTCAAGCTGGTTTTCACATCTCTGCCTTTTTCTGTCTCCTCAGGAATGTGCTCCAGGTTACTACAGGGACACCAAGGGGCTCTTTCTGGGAAAATGCATCCCCTGCCATTGCAATGGCCACTCAGATCAGTGCCTGCCAGGCTCTGGGATATGCCTTGTAAGTAAACAGGGATGTAGCATGATATTTTGGAGTTATGAGGTCTTCACATACTAGCTGAGCTGGCAGGATGGTGCCTTAGCTGGAGCATTCACTGCATGTGCCGTTTAAGGGGTCAATTTAGGGTGCAAGGAAGTTCTGGGAAAGAAAAAGGACTGAAGCATCCTGGTGGAGAATTCCTAGTGCAACCCACTTTATTGCTGTCAATGCTGAGCCCTCAGCTTGTCTTTTCCTTGCAGAACTGCCAGCACAACACAGAAGGAGACCACTGTGAGCGATGCAAGGACGGCTATGTGGGCAACCCCTCTGCCCAAGAACCCCTGCAGTGTGTTGGGTGCCCGTGCCCTCTTTCAGTTGCCTCCAACAAGTAAGCACCCTTGGCTGTGATTGCCTGCCTGGCCCCACCGTTTAACCCCTGGGAACCATCCTGTGCCCCACTGGGGCACTGGCTTGGCAGTTCCAGCTCTCCCAATGACAGTCTTGTCCTTGGCCCCAAACTGTATCCATGACCTCTTACGCAAGGCCCCAACAACCCACAATGAGTGATCATCTGCCCTGGCACCAGCTCAGGGGTAACTTCACCTCCCTGTGTTCCTGTTATCGTTTCAGCTTTGCCGTTGGCTGTGTCAACAAGGGTTCCAACATGCAGTGCCTCTGCAAGCCTGGCTACGCTGGACCCAACTGTGAGCGGTAAGGGTGGTGGCACCCGTGTTTGTGGGGCTTTAGGCACACTAATTAATCCTGCAGTGCAGACACTGCTGTGGCAGAGAAGTTGTCCTAGTGAGGACTGCAGTGGAGATGGTTGGCTCTGCCTCATGTGCTTTTTTCTGGCAGCACTGCCTTCAGTCCTCAGCCTGCTAATGCCCTGTTGCTGTGTCCACTGCTGGAATACTGTGTTACTGTGGGTGTATGACTTAGCTGTGCTTTGCCTTGGCTTGCAGTCTGTGATAAAGGTGCTGTGAGTCAAAACACAGAGTGCTCTGAGATCCCCGAGGGCTGCAGCACTTACAGGCATTGGATGCTCACAGTTACAAATTGTGCAACTCCAGCACGGTGCAGGCACGAGCTGCGGGATCCCCCGGCGCCCTTGCCCTGTTCCGACTCGCCATGTGTCCCCAGGTGTGCCCCAGGATACTACGGCAATCCCTTGGTGATTGGCAGCTCGTGCCAGCCCTGCGACTGCAGTGGGAACACGGATCCCAACATGCTGTTCAGCAGCTGTGACTCCCTGACGGGCGCCTGCTCGGGGTGCATGCACCACACGGCCGGCGCGCGCTGCGAGCTCTGCGCCCCCGGCTTCTACGGGGACGCCGTGGTAGCCAAGAACTGCACACGTGAGTGGGGCAGGGCAGCAAGCACAGCGGGAAGGGGAGCCTGGACAGGCTGACTGTGGATGTGTTTAGTGCCTTAGCCAGGCTGAGGGTTGCCCCAGTGAGTCATGTGCTCGGTCACACACGTTGCAGCGTCCTGGGTGATAATAGGAAGGTTGACGTGGTGATGTTGATGTGTTGCTATTAGGTCTTAGGTTGGACTCAGTCTCAGAGGTCTTTTCCAACCTAATTGATTCTGGGGGAAAAAATGCTGCCATCTGCATCATAACTCCCAATCCACCCCCAAATGCAAAACTGCCAAACTGCACCCAGGCTGGAAGGGTCTTGTCACAAGCACCTACTGCACAAAGTGGTGGTGCTCCCTTGGGAGTGTGAGCTTGTACAGCCCACTCCCAGCACTGCTTCTCTCCCTATTGCAGCCCACAGAAGTGGGACTGCCCTGGTAGGTGTCATGGGAATAATTTGTGAGGAGCAAATCCAAGAGGAGAGAGGCTCTGTTTTGCTCTGACTGTGATAGATAAGGAGGAAATAGGATTCCCTGTTGGGAATAAGGACTGTGACTGACAGGCTCTCCAGTGTAATGCTGGGTGTGTGTTTTCCTGGCAGAGTGCAACTGTTCACCTTGTGGGACTGACTCCTGCCACCCACGAACTGGCCAGTGCTTCTGCAAGACTGGAGTGACAGGCCAGCACTGCGACCGCTGCGAGGTGAGGGCCACCTGTGCACTGGGGTGGTGCCTGTCCTGGGGACAGGGACGAGGGTCAGCCCTGGTGTGTCATCCCCAGGCCTGTGAGCAGAGCAGGGCCGGCAGCCAGGTGGTGAAGGCTGGATTTGCATGAGCTGCCTATAGTTGAAAGCCTATTAAAGATTGGCAGCAAGTGTTGGAGGCAGCATTCTGCTGCAGCTGGGGCAGTAATGTGGTATCCTTTGGGAAACTGCAGTAAACACCATTTTCCTGAGTGCATCCAGCATGGGAATTGCAGGGCATGGGTGAGTTTGCGGGGCAGTGCTATGCTGCATCTGGGTTCTTACTGCAGCTTCACATTTTACCATGTTGCTGTGAGTTTTGTGGTGGTCAAAACAAACCTAGAAATCCATGCTGGGGTCCCACATCACTGCCCCAGGAGGGAGGCATGTGTGCCCCCTTGCTGAACAGGGCACCCGCTGTCCTGCTTTTCCCTAGGAGGGATACTATGGCTTCGAGGGATGCTCGGGCTGCCGGAGGTGTGACTGCGACGTGGGCGCCGTGGGGAGCAGCTGCCACGTGCAGACTGGGCAGTGTAGCTGCCTGCCTGGTGTCAGTGGCCCCCGCTGCCAGCAGTGTGCCCCGGGCTACTGGGGCTTCAGCCAGAGCGGCTGCACAAGTGAGTGTGGGCGCCCAGTGCCTGGGAGGGACACGGGGCTCTGGGGAAGCATGTGCTTGCCCAGTGGTTGGAGGTGGGAAACAGCTGGCTGCTGTCTGAGGGGTGCACAGGGAAACCCCTGGCTCTGGCGTGTGGAATAAGCACAAAATGATGCCGCGGGTCTTTCCCTGATGCCCTGTTATCCAACTCTGCAGAGTGTGAGTGCAGAGGGGGCTCCTGCGACCCACGCACTGGGGAGTGCACGTGCTCCAACGGGCTGACAGGGAAGCAGTGTGATGTCTGCATGCACGAGCACGAGATCCCCGTGGCCAGTGGCCCGGACAGCGTGAGGTGTGAAGGTCTGTATCCCACAGTCCTGGGGAGGGAGGAGAGGGGAGCCTGGGACAGGGCCTGTGCTGATGGCTCTCTTCCCCTGGCAGTGTGTGACAGCTGTGTGCTGCTCCTGCTGGAGGATCTGCAGAGCATCGAGATGTCCTTCCCCTCCATCCGTGGCCAGCTGGTCAACCTCAACGCCAGCTCCATCGCCTGGGCTCGCCTCCACGGTCTCAACGGCACTATAGTGACCATTGCTGTATGTGAAAGACTTAACAGCACTTTCTGCCCGTGTTTCCTGGCCTGTTGGCCTGATTTCTTCTCCTTTTTTCCCAGAGCCAGCTCCGGGAGTCCCACAGAGCCATGAGCAGGGTCAGGCAAAGGGCTGATGAGCTGGAGGATGAGAATGTGGACCTCACACAGGACCTGAACGCGCTGCAGCACAAAGTAGGTATTTCTCCATCTTCCTTTGCCAGAGCACAAGTCCCTCCTTTTATCAAAATGAAGGCTGTGAAGAGCCCTGTTCAGGCTGGTTGGATCTCCTGCCCAGCCAGCACTAAGCTTCACTATTAGGCTCTCCATCTTAGGTGCTCAAACTGGATTACCTGCATTCTTCCCTTGGGGAGCTGTTAAACATGTGATATTGATGGTATGAGAAAGGAACATAAAACATCCCAGATGCAATCTATATACAGTCTGAAAACCCATGGTTGTGTCTTCAGAGAACTTATCAACTGAGCAAGATCTGATTTCATGTGATTTGATTTATAAACTGCTTGCTCCTAATCTAAGGGAGAGAGAGAAATCTCTACTTGATGATGTACTTTCCCAGGCAGCTGCAAAGACAAACTGCCCCTCTGTGTACATACATCTTTGCTCCAAACAGCCAGGCTGCAGCCCTCCATTTCTTCTTGTGTCCTGGCCAGGACCCAGGTGTGCCTGGATCCAGGCTGTGGGGCTTTTCCTGTGTTAAGAACACAGAACAGTGCTGTCATCTGTGGTCTTGGGATTGTTTCAGCATGCAGAGCCTGTTGCACTGCAGCTGCATTTGTGCTTCTCTGAAGGTGCTAAATAAGACCACCACGAAATGCCTTGTAGGACAGCAGCACAGGGCAGGCTGTTCCTGGTTCAGGGACCTCAAAAGCTACACAGTCCCAAGCCTTGTGTGTCTTTTGGGAAAAGCTTCCCTGCTGATCACATAATTTTCCTGACAAATCATATAGAATGCCATCTCGTGCTTCAGCTAAGCCAGTGTTTTTGTTGTAGATGACCCTGACTCACAGAGAAGCAATCCGTGTTGATCAGCACACTAGGGAGACCTACCAGAGGGGGGAACAGCTCCTTCTGCACATCCAAAGCATCCAGAGGGGCATTGCAGGTATGTAAAGAAGGGTCTTCACTTTGGATTTATGCCGTGCTATTGGTTTCAACCACTACTAAATACTCCATCACTTAGAAAAAGCCTTGGAGAGAACAAGGGGAAATACAGATGAAATTAAGATCCCTGCATAATTCCTGCTTTTACTCTGACAAGATTTTTGTGGGTCTCAGCTGCTTGGCTAAACACAGTCTTTGGAAAAAACATTGAACTTGCACAAATGTTATTAAAATGCATAAAATTAGGGCAATCTGCACTACAGCTTTAGGAGAGATTTAGCAAAACAGAGTGGCTGGGTCTGGGAGAGAAGATAAAGCCCCAGAACAATGCTTGGGATTTAGTGCATGTTCCTGGCCACGGAGGCAAGAAAAGTGGGGCAGTGTCTTGGGTGATCTTAAGCAATTGGGCTGTCTGAGTATTGCATGAATCCTGGCTGTGGCTTGTGAGGGTGGTGTAAGAGGGGAAAGAGCCCAGGGGATTATGAAGGATGTGGCTTGGTCATTGCTGATGGGGGCTCTGGATTTCTCTGCAGACCTGGTGCGGCAGATGACCAGATTTGGGGCAGCAAACACCAGCACCACCTCCACCGAGGAGTTCCGCCAGAAGATGGCCGAGGTGGAGAGCATGCTGAGGGAGATGAGGGAGCGCAGTCTGGGCAGCCAGGAGGAGCTGGCAAGGCGTGAGCACGAGGAGGCTCAGAAGTGTGAGTCCAGCTCTGTGGCACAGTCAGGGCTGCACAGATCCCACTGGGTCTGGCTGTTCCTGGCTGGGAGTCCATGGGGACACTACAGATCGTGGTCATGTTTACAGAGTGCTGTTAATAAGCAAGCACACCCAAAAAATTCTACAGGAGTTTCAGAGTCCCCTCTGACGCTCCAACGGGATCATTTTTGGTTCCTTTTCCAAATTTCCTACTAGCTGAGTAGTTCTGTTTGATGACCAGAAATGACAACACTTAGAACCAGGAGTCACCGCTATTATGTGGCATATTCACATTACATGTGGATGTGAATAAATCACATCATTTTTCTTCATGTTTGCTGTCCCAGGAGAGGGGTTCAGTGTAACAACCAGCAGCCTGCACTACACTGTCCTGAGGGCATCCTTGTAGGAATGAGGGCAGTGAGCCCAACTGTATAACTAGGCACTGTGGGAATTGAGCACTTCTGATTAACAGGCCCTGGCAAAACATAACTCAGCAGCTGAAAGCTGGAATTATAACTGGCTCTTGTTGGAAATGAGTAATTTTTCACAGTGGAAGTAATCGAACACTGCAACAGGCCTCAGATGGGGTTTTTCCATCATCTGGAGCCTTTCAGGCTGTGTGTCTTTCTGACAGAGATCCCATCTCTCTCACCAGCACTGGGGGTATGGAGACAGTCTTGGACAAGATCCTGTGCGATCTAGGCTGAAAGGGAGGGAGGGAAGATGGTCACTTTTGGTCTTGATCCCTGCCAAGAGAGACCAGAACCAACCTTTAGGGCAGCCAAGCACAGAAAGAGCCTGTCACCACAGGAGGATGAACTAGCAGCAGTTCTCATGTCCTCCCTCCCATCACCAGTGCTGCATCGGGTGAGGAGTGAGCTGCACGCCCGCTGGCAGTCCAACCAGGACCTGGTGAGCAGCATCCAGGACCGGCTGGCAGAGCACAGCTCCCAGCTGATGGATCTGCGTGATGCCCTCAACGAGGCTGTGAACAAAACCAGGCAGACCGAGGACCTGAACAGCCTGAACCGAAACAACCTGGAGGAGAGTCAGGTAGACCTTCAGCAGGTGGTCCTGGCCGTGCAGTGAGGGGGGCTATCCCAGTCCTGCTGGTACCTAACCCTGGGTCTGTGTGTCTAGCAAAAGAGCCTGGAGCTCCAGAAGCAGCACACGCTGATTCAGGAGACCCTGCGGATGGCCAAGGATGCCCTGGCCCAGGTCTCTGACTTCCTGCAGATGATGGAGCGAGCAAAGGAGGTGAGTGGCAGAGGATTTTGGGGTGGGCAGAGGGCGAGGGGATGGCAGCCCTCAGGAGTGACGTGTGTCCTTGCAGGCCTACGAGAAACTGGCAGCGCTGCTGGATGGGGCAAAGCTGCCCCTGACCGAGCGGGTCAAGAAGTTCTCCCCAGCCAGCAGCAAGATTCCCATTGTGGAGAAGGCAGAGGAGCATGCCCGGCTCCTGGATGAGCTTGCGAGGAACCTTTCTGGGTGAGGCATCAGTCCTGACCCTCACTAGCCAGGCCATCTCCTACCAGAGCTGGGATGGGAAATTGCAGCCCCTTGGCAGGGGAACAGTGGGGTGTCACCTCTAAAGCTTTATCCTGGAGCACACGTGTTGAGGAGCCCAAAGGCATCTGTCTTGGGGGCATGGGCAAGAACCTTAGTGTTTTCCATGGATTTGATGGCTTCATCTTCCAACACAGCATTATCCAGGACACAAACCAGGACGGCTTTATCCAGCGGGCGATCGATGCCTCCAATGCCTACGCCAGCATCATTGAAGCTGTGAAGAAAGCAGAGAGAGCAGCCCACGATGCTGATGAGGCAGCAAGTGAGGCCTTGATGGTACGTGCTGTGGAGAGCAAAAACCAAACTCCCTTCCCTCTGACACTTGGGCACTTTGTTCTGCGCTAGAGAGTAGCGTTTGTGCCACAGCTGCCACCAGACTTGGTATTTGGGTCTCCCTGTCGCAGCCCACTGCAGTTGCCTGAACAAGCATTTTGTGTGCAGTCAGAGCCAGACACTGGAATTCCTCTTCAGTGTCCCATATTTGTTTCACAGAATGTCATGTCAAAAAATCTTGGGGCCGTCTCAAAAGCACTGAAGAGGAACAGCAGCAGCCTGGAGGAGGCCGTGAGGAGAGAGCAGACAAAACTCAACGGAGGTGAGAGAGGCTCCTCACAGGGTGTGATGTCCTTCAGGCTAGACCAAGCTCCTGCACACAACATGTGTATTTCTTTAACTGCAGCTATTAAAGGCACTCTGCAGACAGCAAAGGACAAGGTGGCTGACCTCCGTGTGAGGAAGGAGCGGCTCCTGAACCAGCTCCAGTCTGTGCAGGGCATGCTGGGCAGGGACCAAGGTTTGTGCTGGGGTAGCTGGACTGATTCTCTCTCCTCCCTTCATGCCCAAACTGTGACTCAAGGGTGTTTCCTCCCTGCTCCCAGACATCTCAAGATATTTCTCTTTTCTTTCCAGAGGACACAAAGGAGACCATCCAGAATGCCAAAGCAGCTGCTGCTGAGGCCAATGAAACAGCTGCAAGAGTGGAAGATACTCTGAGCAGCATGAAGAGGAACCTGGATGAGTGGAAAGACCAGTATGGAGGCCTTAGAAATGAAGATCTGAATCAGGCAGTCCAGGATGCCAGGAAATCTGGTGAGCACCGAGTCCACTGGGTTGCCAGGGCTGAGGCTGACATGAGCCAGTGCACAGATGTCCCCATGGAGCTCAGTGCTTTTGGAAGCTGTTCTTTGCAGCTCCAGGTCAAGAGCAGAGGGTGGTGTCAGCCAGTACTGGGTGCTTTTAAGTCCTGGCCCTTTATTTTCTCCTCTCCCTGCAGTGCCTATATCACCTATAGCTTTACTGCAGGAAATTGCATGCACTGGAGATTCTCACATCCCCCATCAAGGCTGATGGATTTAGGGGATTGCTCTGTGTGATTCTGCTCCCAGCTGCCACTGCTTTGACTTGAATGTCTCAAAACTGCCTGAGCTTTTCCCTTCCTCACTAACCTCCAAACCTCCTGGCTCCTCTCCAACCCCAGTGTCCAGCCTGGAAAGCACCATCCCACTGCTGCTGGAGAAGCTGAACAGCCTGGAGAACAGGAGGAACAAGAACGCCACCGTGTCGGAGAACATCGTGCGGATCCGGCAGCTCATCATGCAGGCGAGGAACGCCGCCAGCAAGGTGGGTCAGGGGAGGGTGGGGCATGAAGGAGGGCTTACCTGAGGGTAGCATGCAAATGGGAGGGCATCTAGGGAAACTCTGGGGCCACCAGGTAAGGTCCCTTTCTCATGGAAAGACTCCACAAGGTGGTTTGACTTGGTAGAGCTGGCAGTGACCAGACAGGCAGCAGCGGGTTCGGTGCCACAGGGCTGGATTTCTTTCCCTACAGGTGAAAGTCCCCATGAAGTTCAACGGCAGCGCTGGGGTGCAGGTCCGGATGCCCAGCAACCTGCAGGATTTGGCAGCCTACACATCCCTCAAATTCTACATCCAAAACCCCGAGTCCAAGAGCCGGCAGGACGAGACAGAGGAGGGGCGGTTCGTGTTGTACCTGGGCAGCAGGGAGGTGAGACAGGGCTGGGTGGGCAGGGGGAGCCCATGTTGGCAGCATCAGTGGGGCATCACACCTGGACTTCAGCCCCTGGATGCAGCCATCAGCCTGGCTGAAGGTGCATGGGGAGTGGAATGGGGGTGTTTGTCTAGTGCAGCCCTGGTAGCATTACGGAGAGCTCCTGCCTGTCCCAAATGCCCTCACGTGGCCCTGTCTCCCTGTGTTCAGGCCACTGGAGACTACCTGGGCATTGTGCTCAAGGACCGCAGAGTGCACTGGATCTACAAACTGGGTGATGAGGAACCAACTTCCCTGAGTGTTGATGAGGATATTGGAGAGCAGTTTGCTGCCATCAGCATCAATAGGTAGGAAGGAGACTCCTGGGACACATCCCAAGAAGCACAGCAGGACACTGCCCCTGCAGCAGATGTGCTGTGCCTGAGCCTAGACAGGCCCTTGGGCTTGCAGAGGTGGTGTGGGCTCCACCATCCAGCCATCCCTAAATGATTAACACTGAAACACCTCCAAAAAACTAGCAGGGAGGTGGTGTCTTACCAATTCACGGAGGGTCTGGGGAGGGTCTGCAGGAGAGGAAGATGAAGCTCATCATGATGCTTGTGGCAGTGCTGGTAGCATGAATGCTGGCTCCTTTCAGTGTACTGGTGCAGTGCTCCCCAGTGGAGCTGCACCCCTTTCTGGCAGAGCTGTGTGAGCAGGCAGAGCTTGCTGCTCTTTGGGGATCTCCCCTTGTCCTGACCATCCCTCCCTGCTGCAGGATCCTGCAGTACGGGCACATGTCGGTGATCGTGGAGAGGCAGACGGTGCACGAGACCAAGGGAGACAGCGTGGCCAAGGGGGAGCAGGGGCTGCTCAACCTCGACCCACACAACGTGGTCTTCTACGTGGGGGGCTACCCCTCCAGCTTCACGGTGAGACAGCAGCGACGGGGCTTGGCTTTTAGGAGGTGCCAGCGATGCCTTTGGAGGTTCTTGGGGTGGGAAAGTGAATTGATCCCACTTGATTACACGGGGAAGCCAGGACCTAATGCTGTAACTGTTGGATTTTGTTCTCAGCCTCCCCCTGCTCTGCGCTATCCCAACTACCGTGGGTGCCTGGAGCTGGACACGCTCAACGAGGAGGTGGTGAGCCTGTACAACTTCCAGCACACCTTCCAGCTGGACACCACTGCTGAGAAGCCCTGTGCAAGGTAGGGCACTGCACCCAGGCCAGGAGCAGCTCTGTTCCGTAGCAATTACCCTGACCCTCAGCTGCTCCAGAGCTTGGAAGTGGTGTGGGATTGATGGCTGGAGCCTCTTCCTGTATGTCGTAGGTCCAAGTCCACAGGAGACCCCTGGCTGACTGATGGCTCCTACTTTGATGGCACTGGTTATGCAGAGATCAAATTTGAGAGCCAGTTTGGCACGACCAAGCGCTTCGAGCAGGAGATCCGGGTGGTCTCCTACAATGGCATCATCTTCTTCCTGGAGAACCAGGCATGTGCTTGCTCCCCTGGGGAGCCTTCACCCCTCAGAGGGTGGGCTGGGACAATTCCAGGCCTGCTTGCAGGCATTCCCAGTGCAGGACACTGGGGAGAGGAGGGCTCTGGAGGTCTCGGAGCTGCTTGGAACAGGATTTCTGCATTGTTGGGAAAAGCCACAAGAGGGCTGAACCCAAACCTCACTGCAGTCACTCATCTGGTGCTGGAGGGGTTCCCCAGAACTGGGAGAGCACCCATGCACAGACCCTCCCAGCTGGGCCAGGGTTCACTGGAGGAGGAGCCCCAGCACAGGACCATTGTGTTTGCAGATAAATCCCAAATAACTGTGACCACAACGTGTCAGGCAGTGGGACCTGTTTCCTCCAGTGCTAAAGGGCAGGTGGGCTCAGTGCCACGACTGCATCCTGGACACCAGAACATTGGGTTGAGTGTCCATCCTCTCTCCCCCAGGGTCAGTTCCTGTGTCTGGCCATCCGAGATGGGAAGCTGGTACTTTACTACGACTTCAGCTCTGGCCTGGAGATGGCCAAAGCCAGCAACTCCTCCTCACTCACCATCAGCAGCACCACAAACAAAGCGGTAAGAGGGAACAGTGCCTGCCTGGCTCACTTGGAGGGGAGGGTTCCTCATCCAGGGTGAGGAGGCACACGGACCCTTTTTTTTGTGGGGGGAAAGAGCTGAAAGAAGTTCTTTGACTAGAGCCATAAACGAGACACCTTGTGCTGCCCTCAGTGATGAACATAATTGCCCCAAGTTGTTGGATCGTGTCTCTCCCCTGTCTCCAGATCCAGATTTTCCTCCTCAAAATGAATAACAAGAAGCGCATCCTGGTGCGGCTGGAACGCCTCACCATCTTCGTGGTGGAGCAGGAGAACTCCCTGGAGAATGCTGTCTCCTACTACCTGGGTGGTGTTCCCCCAGCTGTGCTGCCCCCCAGGTGGGTCCACCCCACAGTGGGGTGGGATAGTCAGCATGTTCCCCTCCAGAGTCTCTGGCCCTTTGTCAGCCACATCCAGGGCTGTTGGGGACATGCTTAAGCTCTGGGGGAAGATTTTTCTTTCCCTCTCCATTATCCTGAGCTTTTGAGGATGGGGCATCTCCATGTCTTGTGAGGGATGAGGTGGTGGTGGGTGTCACCAAGTCCTCCTTTGCCATGCTGGGTGCTTTGGAGCAGCCTTGTGCCCGAGGTACCAGAGATACCTGTGATGGTCACGGCTCCTTCCCAGACACTTCGAAGAGCTGCAGGGCCAGATCCTGCCCAGGGCTGGGTCATGCCTGGGGCTGTCCTGCTAACACTGCTTTCTTCTCCGGCAGCTTGAAAGCACTTTTCCCCACGGGTGGGCCCATCCGGGGCTGCATGAAGGGCTTGAAGGCTCTTGGCAAATACGTCGACCTGAAACGCATGAGCACGGTTGGCGTGAGCTACGGGTGCACCTCCGACCTCCTGGTAAGCACAGAGCCCTGGCAGCCTGGCCAGCCATGCTGAGGAAAGGGTCTGTCAGGGAGAGGGACCACCACACCCCAGGGCAGTCACCACCTCCCCTCATTCACACAGAAACAAGCGTAAAACTCCCAGGTCCTCAGCATGGAGGGGTCGTGGTGAGGTGCTCTGCATGGTTGGCTGTAGCACCAGCCAGACCCAGCAAGGGCCAGAGCACCTCAGTCTTCTCCCAGCACCCCAGCAATGCCAGGGCCAGGCTCCCACCTTGCCTCTGTGATGTCCCTCACAGATTGCCCGCTCAGTCAGTGTCCATGGCCATGGCTACCTGTCCCTGGCTCTGAAGGACGTGCCGGGGCTGCGCGACTTCTACAGTGGCTTCGGCTTCCAGACAAGCCAGCGTGAGGGGCTGCTCTACCACCACACCACCCAGGTGGGCACCTGCAGGTTCCCTGGGTATCCCAGCAGCGGGGCTGCTGGGGATGGTGCTGCTTCCCCTTGGGAAGGGCGGGATTTTGGTGGGGCCAGGGGGTGAATCTGCAGCACGATCTGCTCCCTGAGCTGCTGGAGGGCGGTGGGGCAGTGGGGAAATGGGCCCTTCCTTGGGCTGCTGAGCAGCAGTGGGTGATGCTTTCTGCAGGAGGGGACGTGCCAGGTGTCCCTCCAGAGGGGCCAGCTGGCCTTGAACCTGCTGGGAACCGAAGTCACCACTGACAATGCCTATGCAGATGGCAGGGCACACTACGTGGCCTTCTACAGCGATGCCCGTGGGTAGGTGTCCTGGTGTGCGTGGGGGGCTGGGTACCAGTGGGGACCTGCTGAGCCCCCCGTGCTCACCCCTGCCCCAGGGTCCGGCTGTACGTGGACGACGAGCTGCAGGACACGGCGACAGGCCCCGGGCACAGCCGGCGGCAGCGGCGCCAGGACGGGCAGCAGCTCTTCCAGCTCGGGGGTTCTCCAGATCCAGGTGCCCTCGGCAACCTCACCGGCTGCATCGGGAATGTCTTCGTCAAGCGGTGAGCATCTCTGTGCCACTGCCAGAGGGCAGGGCTCAGCCCCTTCCCACCTCCCTGGGCTCTGGTGACAGGGACCTCTTCTTCTCCTGTAGGATATTAGAGCCACAGATGGTGGTGGACCTTCAGCAGAACGTGGAGAGCATCAATGTCACCATGAGCTGTCCCTGGAGTGAGCAGCCACAGCAGCTCAGAGTCACTCCCAGGAAGGACAGGCGGAAACCCAAGGTACCAGCTGCTGCCAAAACCCACGTCATCCTCCTCAGGTGCCACTGCTGAGCTCCTCTGCTGGCTCCTGCAGGGATGCTCCCTCCACTCCATTCCTTGGTGTACCTTGTGTAGGTGCCTGGCAAACCTGCCCCCAAGGGCCGGCGCCACGACCAGGACAAGCTCTGCCAGCTGCACCCGCAGCCCCGCGCCCCCAGGGGCACCTTCCGCTTCGGGGGGGCCCCGAGCAGTCACTGGGAGTTTGATGAGATCCCAGCCTCCTTCGGGTGGAGGTGAGCCCTGCCCTGTGCCCACCCCATGCAAGCTTGGCCCTGGTCACCATGGCTTGGAGGTCAGGAGTCTGTGGCAGCTGCAGGAGAGCCGGGTGCTCCCATTACCCCCTGTCCCTGCAGGTCCCATTTCTCCCTGGAGGTGAAGCTGAACTCTTCCAGTGGGCTGCTCTTCTACGTGGCGGGTGAGCGGGGCTCCTTCATGGCCCTCCTTGTGTCCGGCGGGCGCTTTGTGTTCCTGGTGGACGTGGGCAGGCGCCGGCTGCGCATCCGCAGCAGGGACAAGTACCGCGACCGGCGGTGGCACACGGTGAGCAGGGACCTCTGCAAACCCCATCACCCACACCCTCTGCCCCTGCAGGGATCGGCTCAGTGCTGCCCTGCTCTGGGAATTGCTTCCTGACAGCACATGGGGCATCTGCCGTCCCCTGGGAGCAAAGGGGAGAGGGAAAACACTGGGTTGGATGAACCTCTGAGCTGAGACATCCCATCACTGGGCACATCCCTGGGGTTCCTCCCAACCTGGGAAGCCTCCAGTCCTGGCACTGATCTTTGGTCCTTGCAGGTCTTTTTCAGCAGAGACCAGAACCGGGCCCAGCTCGTCATCGATGGGCTGCGAGCCCAGGATGCTGCAGTGGCCACCACAGGGCTCTTTGTGGCCCGGACCCCCTTGTATGTGGGGGGGATCCCAGCTGGAAAAACCAAGGCTCACATACCGGTAAGGGCTTTGGCATCACCTCGTGCCCCCTAGGTTTTGTCTGATCTGTGCTCAGTCCTGTGCCCTCTCTCCTCAGGCTGTGCTGGCCTCCAGCTTCGATGGCTGCCTGAGGAACCCCCAGCTGGACGGGAGGCCCCTGGGTCCCCCCTCACGCACCTTTGGGGTGACACCCTGCTACGAGGGCGCACTGGAGAGCGGGGTCTTCTTCGCTGCGGATGGCGGGTCCATCACCCTAGGTACCAGCAGCCCTGGGACTGGGTGGAACACATCCTGTGGGAATCCCCTTGTCCCTCTCTTCACCGGTGGCACTTCTCTTGTAGCTGATGCAGTGCTGACTGAGCAGGACTTGGAGGTGACACTGGAGGTCCGTCCCCGCAGTGCCTCTGGCCTCATCTTCCACGTCGGCACAAGGAGGAGCCACCATCTCCTGCTGTACATGGAGGAGACCAAGGTAGTGGGAGGGTGGCTTCCCCACGTTTTCAGAGGCAGTGTGCATGTCCTGCCTGTCCTGCTCAGCTCACCGGGCTCTGACGGGTCTGTCTCACCCCAGGTCACTGTGAGAGCCAGCACTGGGGCTGACGAGTTCTCCACATCGGTGACGTGCCCATCTCTCTGTGACGGGCAGTGGCACACCATCGCAGGTGAGGTGACAGCCACCACCTGGCTCTGGGGCTCTGCCCCACCCCTCCTCAGCCCACATCTCCTGGGGGAGCCCAGGGCAAGCCCAGGGCCCTTTTTGGGTGTTTAAACCCCAGCCACACCTGTATGCTTTTAATTTGGGAGATTATAGCTGCCATTACATCATTTTCTGATTAACAAGAGTCCTTGCCTGATCTCAGTGCTGTTGCTGCCTGTTAGGAGATGCAGGGTGTTTCTGCAGGTCATGGAGCAGCTGGTGAAGCCAAGGATGTCCCACAGGACTGGCTCCATCCAGGACTGTCGTGTCTCGCTGAAAAGTGGAAGCCCAACTTGCTTTTGTGTTGAGTGTGTCCAGAGGGCTCAAAGCCCACAGGTGGGAGCAGGGATTGCAGGATTCACACCTGTACAGCAAGCTCAGCCTTTAATTTAGCTGCCATTGAGGTAATGCCCCCCCTTTTCGGGGCTGGGGGTCACAGGTACAGCCCCACCTTAGCACAGCTCTATTTTAAACCCTCACCTTGTTTGACCCTGCACGAGGTGAGAGCCATCATGTGCTCCTGGCTCCCTGGTTTGTTTTTGGCTTCAGGATCTCTCCCCATCCATGGTTGGAGCTGATCCCCTTAAACCAGTGTGTGCTGTCCCATCCCACTGGGAGAGGGGCTGCCCTCTTCACTGGACCAAGATATGATGCTTTGTTTATGGCTGCTGTGGCCACAAGGACAGGTTTTCAGGGAAGTTGTCCAGACTCTGGGCATTTTCCAAGAGCTAGGCCAGGTCTTCTGACCCTTCCAATAGTTTTGCTCTGCTCTAGCACTGGACTGGGCTGGAGGGCAGAGACAGACTTGGCTCCATTAGTAAGGAAGCAGCACTGACTGTTGTTTTCTTTCAAAGTTACCAAATGGAAAAACATAATCCAAATTGATGTGGACACAGAAGGCAACCACACAGTGGGACCCAGCCAGCCTCCTGCACCCAGCACAAGGGCGACCTTCTCCCTGGGAGGGCTGCCAGGTGAGTTGGGAAAGTCGTGTTCCAGAATGAAATACCCCAAAGCCAAGCAAGATACTATTGCTGGTGCAAGAGGTACTTACTTCCCCTTTGGGAGCCAGATGAATGACTGCTTTTCCTTGTTCCTTCTGCAGAGACAGACAAGGCCAGCACAGGGTTGCTGTTACCTCCCCTCCCTCATTACGTGGGCTGTGTAAGGAACCTACTGATCAACCGGAGGCACGTGGACCTGCTGCGAGCCGGGACTGCCAGGGGCTCCGTGGGGCTGAAGGGCTGCCCCGTGCTCTGAGTGCCTCACCCGTGCAGAGCCTGAGTGACACAACGCTGCTCCGGGCCCCGGCGTCACCACTGATGGCATCGACCGTGCTCAGACACCTGGGCTCCAGTGACTGCAGGCACAAGGCTGGGCCACACCAGAGGGGCCACGAATCCAAGGGGAAGGAGGGCAGGGGAGGACGGTTGGGGAGGAGGGGGCGCTTTGGGGACATGTTTCACAGATAGAACCAAAAAGTTGGAGCGGGATGTGGCAGCAGGTGAGTCCTTCCCTGGTGGTCAAGCAGCTGCAGCAGGACTTGTGCTGCCACATGGCTCGTGGTGGGATCGACTGCCCACGGCAGAGCGTGGGCTGGAGCGCACGGCAGCGTGTCCTGGATCCTGTTCCCTTCACCCCACACTCACAACGCACATAGATTTAGTTCACAGAACACTTGAGGCTATTAATAGACTGTCACAGACCGTCTGCTGATAAAGGCTGCAGGCAGTTCCTGTTTTATCATAAATGCAATTAGGACAAACTGGATTAATTCCGTCAGTTTTGTGGTTTTATAAGCAAGGGCACATTTAACCTCCCCCCAAGGGCAGTCTCAGCTCACCCGCCACTGCTACACAAAGAGCTCTGCAAGGGGGAACTTGGACAAAATTCTGTTCACAGAATTAGCATCTTATCAGGGTAATTTATAAGAATCAAAAAAAGAACAGAATAGGCTGGGAGAACTGCAGAGGGAAAGCAGAAAGACACAACCACCACCGACTCTGCAGTTGCATTTAGCACTGGTAGTACACTGACTAAAGTCCTGTTGTGTGAAGCAAGAAACTATTGCTTGAAAGGGAAGAAACAGAAGGGTTACCTCCACATCTGGCCAGGTGTGCAAGGTGGCACCTGGCCCTCACCCACTCTGGCTCCTGCTCAGCCTCCCTCATATCTGGTTAGTGCAGCCTTCACTTGAAAAGAGCTTTTTCTCCCAAGACACCCAGTTCACTCGTGCACTTACACGTCATATATATATTTGTGTGTATATATCTCTGGCCTCTTGGGGACAAAATCTTGCTTCTGAAATGGACTTGTAACTTATATCATTATATTGTGGGTTTTTTTATAAGGGGTAAATATTGTTAAATGGGTTTTTAACATGTCCATCCTAAACAGATGTAATTATGACCTGTTTTTAAAGTTGTAGTATTAAAAGATGGTCTTTGTAAATCACTGGTACATACTTTGGAGTCAAATAAAGTTGTATGTTACTCTCTTTCACTTTACTGGGGAAGACTAAGCATGAACCTACTGAGCTGGAAAAGGGATAATCAGCACCTGAGGAGGCAGCACAATGGGCACTATTGTACAAAGTGGAAAGAACAGTATGGCAGATAAAGAAAATTCCTTTATTTGTAGATTTATATAAGCATAATATGAAGTTAGTAATCCTACTGCAGTTGCTTAAGTTAGTATCTAGGGAATATCTGTAAGGAAGAGCAAATAACTTAATCTAAACTCATATCTTCCTCTTCATCTTTCTTGTCCTTGGAGTCTCCTTCCTTTTGGTCTGACTTGACACTGTTCTGCATGGCTTTGGCAAAGGCTTCTACATCTAGAAGTTAAACACATTGGTTATTGAACTTTGCATTTTCTAGGCCAGAGCTTATTGTCCACAGGAGCTTAAGGTTAATTACTTGGAAAGCAAACAGTTGCTTTACTATGAATTAGCAGGGAAAAAATAAACATTCAGTATAACACATGTCCAGATCTCTGACGTAGCCAGTGTTTTATGCACTTTTTCTGTGTGTACAGGCAGTCTAAGACCAGAATTCCTGAGGTAATGGAAGGGATGCTACAAGCTCAGTAGGAAAAAGGGATACCCTCTGCACCCAGAGCTGTGGGCCCAACTGTTTTCAGATGAATCATTAAGGACTCCCACCAAAAGGCATTTCTGAACAAGGTGACTGACACCTCTAGAAAGAAACAAGGCCAAAGCTGCTCAGCACATCTCTACAGAACCCTGACTTCTCTAAATCTGCATCTGACCTCGCTAAGTCTGCTGGGGAACACTTGAAATACCCGCCTTTTCCTTGTAAAAATCAGTGCAGCGTCAGCTTCAGGCAGCCATACAGAAGCTGATCATTGCACTCCACGCTCCACAGTGGCCAAAAAACCCCCACAAACCACCTCCTCCTGTCCCCACCACCACCAGTACTTACCGCCTTTATTTGCTGCATCTACTGCCTCTGCAGGTAACCCAAACTGGCTCATTAGTGGGCCCAGCTGTCCTGAAGCTAAGGCAGCACTGAACATGCTCAAAGCCTGTGAATTGGAGTCAACAGTGTCAAAACAAAGTTTGCATCGTGTTCCTGCAGCATCAGGCGGGTGCTGGGCAATAACCCCCGGAGGAGAGTGGTCCTGTCAGGGCACAGTGGCCACACAGCTGGCTTGGGAACAGATAAATAATCAAATAATGACCAGTCTGACATCCCTCACTTCTGAGTCTTGTCTGTATGGAAGCTGCTACAGTTTAAGCTAAAACCAGTCATTTAAGTCACTGAAATCCTGCAAATTGATTAATTTCAATCAGTTGGAGTAAATAGTCCCCATTCCTCTGTAACACACCAGTTTCAATCACACAGAATGTCCTGGAATTAAGGACTGCTGTTTGAAGAGGAACAAGGGATTTAGTCAGTAAACATCAGCCTCTCTTCATTTAAAATGACCTTTAAGAAGACTGCTCAAGCCCCTCTTTGACAGGGAGTAATGAATTTGCTACTACTGTCATTTGCCAGAGAGCATTTATAATAAAGAGAAAACTAAAGCCCAGCTCCAAAAGAAAAAGTAAAAAAACTCCCATCTTGGGTGACTGCAGGAAGAACTAGTGCTCCATTAAACCATGTCCCTCCTCCTTTCCACTTCTACTGAGCAACTTCCCACTCTGAGCAGTGTCAGGAACCTGGAAAAGCAGGGTGAGGTGATTCAGGAGCATGGGGGAGGAGGGAAGGAGAAGTGCACTTCCCCCCACAGCCAGACATCTACCTGCTGGAACTGAGGAGACGTCAGGGTGTTCTGAATCTCTTCCGCAGTCTGCGGCAGGGATTCCCCTGAGGGGAGGTAAGGCATCAATCGTTCCTGAACTTCAGCATTGGCCAGGATGGGAGCCATTATCTCGGGAGTCAGAACAGCTGCCAGGTCCACTAGGACAAAATAAAGGGTTTGCCATTAGACTCATGTTTTTGTCATGTAAATCAAATTATCTAGTCTATAAAGTGTAGTTAGCACCCTTTCTCCCTTTCTCAGTTTTTGAATGAGAATAAGACTGAGCACCAAAACCAACAATGAAATTTAAAAAAATAAAAAAACCAAACCCCAAAAAAATGGCAAGAGACCTTTCAAACCAATTTGGAACAGGACAGGACAGTAAAACAGCTCCATGGGATTCCTGGATCCAAAGCTGTCTGGCCAGGATACCGTTACCTTGCTGTCCTCCTGCTCCAGATGGCACATTCATAGTAGCTAAAATGTTCTGAAGGTCACTCAATTGAATGGGCTGGGTTGGGCTTGTGGCTGAGCTGGTTCCATTACCCGAGCTGGGAACGGGGCTGGGACTGGTCACGGAGGCAGCCGCAGGAACGGACGGGGCAGGCGTTACCCGGGTGGAAGAAGTCGTGGAAGATGGAGTCACTGCAGCCGACTGGCTGCGAGAGCTGGGCAAGAGAATCGGGATAATTAATCCCCTGCAACAAACCTCTGTATCCTCAACAGCTTCTTTTCAAGCCCTTAAGAGTATGAAAAGCTCCTACCTCACTTTAGAGAGATATTAAGCAGCCTCAGTTCCCACCATATTCCCCATTCAACAGGTCACAATTCCTCCCACAGAAGTGGCAGCTTCACGTGACAAAACCCCCCAGCCCCAGGGCAGACAGGCCTCCTACCTGGATGATGAACTGCTGGTCGGGGGTCCCCCACTCCCGAGCAGACTGGCCAGCCCAGGCCCCGTCAGTGCGCCCAGCCCACCTTCCGTAAACATAAAAGAGAAACGTGTTTAGACAGTTATCCCTTCCGGTTTTCTGCACCTCTCTGCTCTAGAGAGGTTGCTCTTGTACCTGAAAGGTTTTATTTGCTAAAATAGAGGAGGGGATGAGAAAGCCCAGCCTAAGCCCCCCACCCCCTTCTGTAAATTATCAGCTCTTGTTCTCTAATCTTACATCCCCATCAGAAAGCTGAACATTTCCGAAATGAGTCGATTTCTAGGTCTACACAAGGATGAAATTACTTTGCTTTGTGCCATACATACATGACCATTGTAACACACACAGCCCTCTCCTCTTATCTACTACCCTGAAAATCCAATTTCTCTCCAAACTTTCAAGCCAAGGCCCTCAGCAGAAGATCCCAGAGGCGCCTTTGAGTCACCACCACTTTGTTCCCCACAAACTGGGGTTTTGCAGCTTCAAACCTAAATCAGAGATGCAGCAGCAGAACCAGATGAGCCCTTAAAACACTTCACAGGCAAAGTAAGGAAAACCCCACACACCAAGTTCTCCCAGGAAAGCAGCCACCTGGAAACCAACAGCCCCATGCCAAAGAAACCAGAATCAGCCTCCTCCATCACCACATCCCAACTACCAAGGACCACCAGCATCAACAACTTCAGCTAACAAGAGGCCTGCCTGGGCCCCCCCAGAGTTGTCAGGGCCTTGACTGTCCCCCTACAACTCCTTTGAGCCACATCAGCCACACGCTCCATTTACCACACTCTTCCCATCAGTGGTTCCTTGCACCACAGTTAGACACACACCCCTACACGAGCACCTGCATCCATCCCCCACCTTTGGAAGCTGCCTGGGAGCAGAGGACAGACAAGAGTGCTCCGTGAGCAAACCTGTGGCCAACTGCAGCTGCAGACTCTGGGGGTCACAGTGAGTCCCCGACAATCCCTCCTTGTACTCCCATGGAACAATGTCCCAACACTTCTGGCATTCACCCCAGAGCTTCCCCAGCAGCAGGCACGGCAGGAGAAGCTCACTTGGCTGTACCACACACTGCACTGCTCAGTTTGTCCTTGCTAGAAAGTGATCCAGGAGCAAGAGAGCTCCTTTGGAGCTCTGCAGAGTCCTGAGAGATGCAAAAAAAAGATGACACTCCCAGGGGAAATGATCCCCAGGGATCCACCAAAACCACCGTTTGCAGAGGCAAGCAGATGGGTTCCCCTTCTGTTACAGCAGTGAGCTTCAGGTCAAGCTGGCTTATGGCTGGATGTAAAGGCAAAGGAAGAAGAGCTACTGAGAAAACGCGAGAAGAGAAAAAGTGTCAGGATTATGTGAAGCTTCAAGAAGGAAGATCTTTTGCAAACACATCCTAAAAGGCCAGAATCTTCCAACACTAACTTGAGACTTGCACCTGAACATTCCACCAATGAGATTTGCATCTGAAGCTAAAAAGACACGAGCCAGATCCACAAAAATGGACTTTGGAGCTTAAGCACAGAACCATTTCCATTTGTGTTCCTTTGCCTACTTCCACTTGAGGATCTGACCTCTCAGAAAACGCTCTTGGAACTCAGATAGCATTGAGAACAGACCACACCAGGGACTCCAACACACCCCTCACCCCCTTCAGAAACCAGCACAGTGATCCGAGCTCTCTCCAGGGTCCCCCAGGAGAGAAAGCCCTGACCTGAGCCTTGCCCCTCTGACCAGGGAGTGCTGTGGGGTGGACAGGCTCGAACCTTTCTCTTGAACGCTTTCTACTTTGCACACAAATATTCACTGAATCAGAGACAACACCAGGAACTCCACAGCTTGGTAACCAGGACATGCACCAGGAATGAATCCCTGGTTTTCAGCCCCTGCTCCAGTGAATATTTAGAAGGAAGAGGATGAGTAGAAAAAAGGAGGGGAAAAAAAGCAGAAGGATCAGAGCAGCAAGGAGCAGAACCAAGGTTCCTTGCACATCAAGCCCTGAGATGAGTGCTGTGTAGAATCTGGTACCCTTTTTGGCCCTGAGCTCATCTCTGAGGCAGGGCCTTGCCTTCTCACGTGAAAGGAGTGCTATTGAGGTCAATAGCACCACTTGAAAATATTGTCAGGTAAGATTTAACCTGGCAGGAGAAAATACCATTTTGGCATAAAGATATTAAAGCATTTTACCAAGTCCTCCTAAGCCCGTTGGTCCGATCAGCTGCATGAGCTGGTTATGGCTCATGTTTCCAAGAAGGCTTTGCAAGCCACCCTCACCTAAAAACAAAAACATTCTGAAACACAACATATTCACAGTTTTTTTTCACAGCACTCCAGCTCAAACAGCAGGAGATTAATTGGCATCACATTCTGTATGGAAAAACAGTTTCAAGTGTTTACTGATTCATGATCTTCATAAAAGATAAATGCAACTTGGCTTCATAAAGAGGTAAGACTCCAGAGAATCTACTGGAAACAAAGAGATTTCTCCTGGCAGTCTTAACTTTCAGCCTGCACCTACTTTAACAGCACAGTTTATTCTGCTAAAAGCATGTTTATGCTTCTGGTATTAACACCGTCCCCAACTCACCCTCCACAGCCATGAGGAATTTCTTCCTAAGGAACTCTAAGTCCTTATTCTAGACATAAATTTTAAAAAAAAAAGGCCTCTGACATGAAGGAGCAGAGAATGGACTGTACCTCCTAGTGCTGAGAGCTCGTGGCCTCCGCTGGCATTCCCACCCAACGCCCCGGGCATGGGGGGATTGTTGAGATACTCGTTCACCTTACGGCAGTGCTCCTCATCCTTGTCTGTCTTCGGCTCCTGCAAGAGGGGTGCTCTTGGTCCCAGTCAAACTGGGAGTATTTTGGCCCAAGACCTTTGCCTTTGACTCCCCACAAACCTGCATCCAGAAGAAGAGTCGTTTCGATCCCGCCTTGAACTTCAATACATACACACGGCCCGTGGTGCACTGCGGGACCCTCTTGAACTCACAGTCATCAGGAAAAATAATCAAATCCTGGAAAACGTGGCAGCAGGAACAAACGTTTGAGGAAATACACCAACGTTTTTTTCATCTCCCAAAGACCTCTGCCCCCCTCCCCAACCCTTCTTCCATCTGCTCCTCAGAGCAGAGAGAGCATGGAAGTGCAGGTCTTTCAGCGACATTCTTGCCCTAATTTGTCAAGGAGCAGCTCAGCAATGCCAGCAGAACAGAACAAGACAGGCCATGACTTAACACCTCAGCACTGAAACCCAAGCCCATACTCACATCCTCCACATTGCCTGAAGTCCTGTCCTTCCAGCAGAAGTGAATGAGGGAATCATCGGTTTGCTGGATGTAAACAAGGCCTTTTCTCTTGTCTGGGGTGACAGTGCTGCCTTTCAGCGACATCTTTCCTGCCCGAAATTCCACCAGGTATTTGCTTGAGGAGCCACGGGAGCCTGGCACCAGGCTTGGAAATAATGCACCTGAAGACATCCTGGGAAGAGAGAGAGCAGCGGGTGTGATGAGAACCTTCCCATGTTCACTCCTCCTACTATCAAATTTCAGGTGGGCTCCACAAAAGCAATCTGTCCAGCTGCCTGCAGGATTCCAGGGTGATCCAGCTGAGCTAACGTGGAACCCTGGATGAAGACAGGCGGCTCCACAGACCTCCGTTAATAAAGGGGGTGTCCTAAGGCACTTGAAAATTAAATCACCCTCCCCTGACGCTTCCTTCTTCGGGTCGAAATACGGCTCAAAGCTCAGGGACGTGCAGGAAGCCCTGCTGTATCTTCAGAACGCGGCTCCAGCAGCCCAGCCGAGGCCCGCAGGCTGCCCCGTGCCCCTCACGGCGCCTCCTCTCCCCTTTCCCCGAGCGGCGGGGTCGGGCCTGGCCGGCCCTGCGTGACTGTGCGGCTGTTCCTGGGCTCCTCACAGCGCGGCGCGGAGCAGCAGCCGGAGCGGGGCCGGCCCGGGGAGGCGACACAGCCGGGCCGGGCCGCGGCGCCCCCCGCCCGCCCTGAGGCCGCCATGTCCCGCCGGACCCACCGAGGCCGCCGCGCCGCCTCCCCCCGGCGCCTCAGGGCAGGAGAGCGGCGGGGCGGCCGCACCGAGGGCGGGGTACCCCGGTGTATCCCGGTATATCCCGGTGTATCCCGGGGGTCCGGCCGTACCTGTTCCCTGTTCCCAGTTCCCAGATCCCCGTTCCCCGCTCCCTCCTCCTCCGCCGCCGCCTCAGCGCTTCCTGCCCCGCGCGCCGGAACCCCGCCCACCGCGGGCCGCGCGCCGCCGCACGCGATTGGCCCGCGCCGCTGTCAATCACGGCGGGGGCGGGGCCAGGCGCGCCTGCTGTGTCACGGAACATGGCGGCGTCCTCCCCCTCCCTCAGTGCCCTCAGCCACGGCCCGGCACGGCCCGCGGACGCCGCCTCTCCAAAAACACCTTTTTATCCCCTCCCTCAGCCCCCTCAGCCACAGCCTGCGGCCGCCGCCTCTCCAAAAACACCTTTTTATTCCTCCCCCCTCAATCCCCTCAGTCTCAGCCCGGCACAGTCCGCCTTTCCAAAACCCCCTCCATTATTCCCCACAGAAATAAACCCTCCTGCCCCCTGCCCCAACCTCACAGTGTCTCAGTGTTGCCTCACTGACCCCAATCCCAGTGATTATTTCCAAGGACTCGGTTCTGCCAGCACACCTGTATTCCCAACACGAGCAGCGTCTCGGGGAGAAAAGTCTTCGGCTTGTTTTTTAAAACCAGGTTTTGGCAAAAAAAAAACCCACCCAAAATCTTACTGGGAAATAGTTTCTAATAAATAAACAAGAATAAATACTTATAATTAGTTCTGTTCTCTCTGGGTGATTTAGGATGGGTGGTTCCTGGCCCTGTTAATCCAGGTAACAATAATTACATAAACGCCGGATGTCTGAACAGCTGCTCCCAATTGACCACAGGACGCTGCCTCCAAGACAAAAAAAAAGATAACTGCAGAGTTAATTTTCACTTCTACTGCATTTTTAACACAATTCCACCACTCTGGCCCCAGCTCATGTGAGGACAAGTGTGAGGTCCCAATGCTGGGAGTGCTCCCAAAGCTCTTCCCTTCCCAAAATTCTTCCTTTCCCAAAGCTCTTCCTGTTGGTCTTCCCTTCCTAAAGCTCTTCCTGTGGCTATTCCCTTCCCAAGCCTCTTCCCCACAGCCCCTTCCCTATCCCAGCACAGGTTCCCAACCCTGTCCTACCCCCACCACCCCACGTACCACAGGGCTCTAAGGAACAGAGCCCACCATGGGTCAGACACCTCACCCAAGGCTGGATGTGCCCCAAGATCCGATTTAAATCACCTTCATCCAATAAACATCATGGTGAAATCAAACACAGCCCCCCAGACTGGCTGAGCAAAGCCAGAGTCCTCCTGCCCCACCTGTACGGGTCTCACACAAATCTCTGCCACCATCCAGAGGCCCAAAGGGTATTTATTAAGTATTTATTATAATTTCTTTCTAGCTGGTTTCTCTACGTAGCTTGTATTAACATATACTAACACAGTTATCTTATATACAGTGTTTCATCAAGTTATAAAAGTGACATTCTTTCAAAAGGTGCAAAGTTATTAATGTTTCGACACGTAAACTACTGAGGCGAGATCTGCATCGAAAATAAAACTTTTGGACTTTGAGAGCGTCAGGAATGCCAGGGCTGGCCAAGCACAGCCGTGTCAGCAGCGCAGGGAAAGGGCTCTGTAAGTGTTGTCAATGAAGAACAATAAATTAGAAGAATGGCTTTGGAACTAATCTGAAATTTTACTAAAAGCTTTACACTAAAGGAAGGGGAGAAGGGGGTGAAGATGTAGCTAATGGAGTGTTCTTACTTTGGAAATGTTACCAGTTTCTTTTTATATCCCATGAAGATTCTCTACTGAAGTTTGGATTAAACACGTTGGTACAATTGTTTCATGCTTTCACATAATGACAAGGCTTTAGGTCTTTGAATTTAAATCATGGCTTAGACAAGAGGATGCTAACCTGTACACCTCCTCTTAGAAACACAACATCTCATTAGCAACTACTGTACAGTTTTTTCCATTCAGGCAATTTCTATTTATATGTATTGTTTTAAAAACACTAATCCAGCAATAAACATACCACGTAGTTTAAGCAAGTTTTAAACTCCCATGAGATGTTAAACTGGCCTAATACATGAATCCTTTCAATCCTCACCTAACAAAGAGTTCCCTAAGCTGCTTGCAGCAAGTTTGGAAAGGGATTAGAGTGCCTGGCACAGTCATTAAAGTTCAATTTTTTTATCAAAACTATTTTTATGCTGTTCCATGTGGATCAGCAATGTCCTTTTAGAAGTGCCTGTGCACTTACTAGAAACAAATATGACCCTGTTGCCTGCACTGTGTCACCAACTCAGCTCATGAGTCCTGAGGACTTGCATCAACAAGGTACAAATTTTGACAACAGAATCACGTCCCCACAGTATGTCTCAGATTAGGCCCTTCCTTACTGCCTTGAAGATTTACAGCTTCTCTCATTTTTCCAATGAAGACAACAACTAAATTTCCCCCAAATTTAATCTAATCATCAGATGCATGATTTGACAGAAAAATGTTTCTCCACGAATATGCTAATTTTCTTTTGTCTTTTAATCCTGTGTCTGGGAGAGATGCACTTCAAAAATCTACTCTCTGGGTGAAATCACAGATGTTTTGGACATAAATCAGACCAGTTCTTTCTTGAACTCCTCATGTTGCTGGCACTTAACACCAGCAATTTCTAAATTACTGTAAACTTCACAGCAGTGCAGCCACTCTGCATTTTCACCTGGCCGCTCAATTAAAACCTTTCATAAAAGAAGCAGCAACATTAGGATTAGTTTTAATTACTGGACTTAATTTTTCAAGCGTCTCTCCCTGCCTTACCCCCTGAAGTGTATCACTTGAAAGAAAATGAATGCATCAGTTCAGCAATTGATTATTTTCAGTATTATATGGCTTCAATGGTTTGATATGGAACCAAAAAATCCCACTTTTTGACATCACGTGCTCACAGGAAACTTGTAATAGGTATAAATTCTACCAAAGCTTTAAATTGATTCTGCTTTTTCACAACATACAAAACAGACATGACCTATTAATGAAAAACATGCAAACCAAAACTTCCCCAAAATATGAACCTGGTGTGGATATACATACGGAAGTGCTTCCAAAGGAAAGTTTAGTCTAGGAGCATACACAGTGCCAAAGCTGCCAAAGGTAGTGCAGAAGTTAAGCCTCCAAGTGGTAGCAAGCAATATATTGTACATTGTAACCACCTCCACATTCCTGCTATTGCTTCCGAAGCTTCTCCTATTTTTAAGAACAGCATTTGACTCCAGGAAAAGCACATTTTGACTGCACCCTTCCCTTCTCCTAAGGTATGCTTTATGGGATTTATCACAGGTACACAGTTTGATGCTCACAGTGTCCCAGAGTTGTGAAGACTGTAACAGACAACTACAGTGTGAGAAGCTCAGGTTGGGTCTCGTTTCCCCAAGCCTCTCAGTTATGGAATTGTTTGAGAGGGTGCTGGGAGCTCCTGTCCCCAGGGAGTGCTACATACGTACGGGGAGAGTGACAGGACTGGGCTGGGTCCTGTTGGTACCATATTGGCTTTTCATCCCTGCTCCGAGTTCCAAAAACTTCAGGTTCTTCACTATTGTACTAAGTCAGGAGGATATTATCTCTATTTTACTGAAGTTACATAGTATTCACAGATGTTATGTGCTCTAGAGGATACAGACTGTGTCCTGACACAGAAACTAGGGGAGAAAATGGAGACCCAAAGGTCCCTTGGAAAATTAGTGAGAACATGGTGATTTCAGGTACAGCTTTATGGAATGAGCACAACGGTACTTAAATATTTGGCAATCCAACGTTAGTGATGATTAAATCATTGATTGTTGACTGACAGAATATTTGTTAAAATTTACTTAAAAAAAGCTGGTTTTTGCTGTCGACAAAACCAGAGGAACTGGCTTGGAATGAAATCTAGGAACTAAATGTCCGGATGAGATGAAAAATTGGTTCTGTGATTTCAGTATATGTCTGGACAGTCTGAGAAATTTCTATCAAAATAGCCACCTGAGTACAGCCAATCTGAAGTCCCAGTGTATGGGTTAGTGCCTTGATGAAACCACCTGTAAAAAAAAACAGAAAAAAAGACAAACAATGAAAGAAAAAAAGTAATCAGACTGAAAAGTTATCAACAGGGGAAAAAATGAACTTTGCTTCTTTCACAAAACATTATAAAAACACAGTGGTATTTCTTGTCAGAAAGAAAAATCTCAGGAAATTATTCAGGAAATTATTCAGGAAATAGTCTGAACATGAAAATCAAGGCACTGAACTTCCTACACAATTATCACCACCTTGTAAAGCACCTTTTTTTTTTTTTTTTTTAATAAAGTCAAGGAGTATGAAATGGATTTTAAAATTACTGTCCTATTTTTAATAAAAATAACATTGATACTCTAGATTATATAATACATTAATTTACTTTAAAATAATGCCAAATTAGTGACACACTCCTTTTTGCCAATTTGTCCAGAGAGGAAACAGTTTTGTTGCACAGAGCTGTGCTCTGCACAGAACATCAACAACTGCTCACTAGTTGGCCACGTTGACTGAAAACAATTTTAAGTTCTCTGGAAGAGATTTTCAAAGGCACTAACTGGAATTAGTTTGTAGCTGTTCTTCCTCCAGGCCTCAGGAAGAAAATGTTTTCTCTTCTGAATTTCATGAAAGCATGGGAGCATCCCAAAGTCCCTGCCTTTGAAGGAAGCACCTGCAGGGACTGGCTGTGAGCACACACTTGACTGCACAGCACTGCCAGCTGCGAAAGGCAACTCGTGGGAGCAGCAGCCAAATTATGCATCATTCCCTGGTGCACTCTGTGACTGAGGAGTCACTTGAATATGCAATTAAAAAAGCAATTTTTGAAGTATCCAAGCAAAGAAATCCAAAAAGTGTGAAAAGGCCCTAGAGGGCCACAACAGCTTGCTCGACTGCCAAAAGCAGAACAGGAATTGGTTAAAGGAGAGATGAGCTTTAACATTTTATTCATTCTCACCAAAATATGACCTCTGTAGATTTAAAAGAAACCAAACAAAAAAATCAGCATTGCCATAGCAGTTAATTATGACAGCTTTCAGCATTTATTATCAGATAATTTGTCCAGGATAGAGTTACAGCAATTTTGGCTCCCAGCTCCCTATTTAATTGTTGACCCAGCAATGTTTTAAGTGACACTACAAATTGTGCTGTCATGGAGGAAATCCAACACATGCTGTCCTGAATAAAAACAATTCAAGCAGCATATACCTAACCATGGCAAGCTTAAAGAAGTGCCCAGCCTCCCTCCCCCTTACCGTGTGTGCCACTCCACCTCGTCCTTGGCGCGCTCCTTGCGAGCAGCTCTTTGTTTCTCCTCCAGTCTCTCCTTCTCTTTGCTTGCCACATCTAGCCATGGTTTCAAGAGAAATTGGTTACTTAGCAAAACAGAAACAAAACTGAAGGAAACACAGAAAAGACTGCAGAGGAATGAAGTAGAGTTCATCTAACCATTTTCTGTGCACAGGGAACAAAAACCTAAGACTGTTTCAGAAAAGCTGCTGCTACAAAAGCAGAGTTGAAACTAAAATTTTGCTGTTTATCAGACACACTGCACTGAGACAGCAGGAAAGAACTCAGATTAGGCAAAACAGAGAGTGATTTTTTTCACTATTTGGCCATGTGTTTTCTCTGACAAACACCAGAGCAACAGAGCACGTCTGCTTACCACATGTTGTCTTTCCAGACATACTCCAGAGCAAGTGAGCCTGCTGATGGTGTCTGCCAGCTCCCCCCAAGCTAACAAACATGCAGACACACTGTAGCACAGGACAGCAGCCCTGGGATCCACCTTGGATGCATTTCCTCTCCCAGACCTCTGGGAGAGAACTGACATTATACATTGCTCAAATGCATGTTCATTACAAAGAGTTAAGGCTGCTCTGGGAATGAGAAACTCAAGACAGTGTTTCCTGCACTGACCTCCCTTTGGTCATCCCTCTCAGAACTTCTTAAAGTGGAAATATTTCCTGCAGCAAACACATACCCATGTTCCCGTTCTCCATATTTCTGATATCCGGACGTAGCCGACAGTCAGTGGGAGCCAATATTGCTTCCATGCCCTTTTCCAGCTCATTGAGACTCACAGCAAAACTGGTGAAATTGTACATCTTAAAAGCAAAATAAAAAGAACAGGTTATTCTGGCAAAGTGGCACTGGGTTCCCTACATCAAATGGAGACAATAGAACTTCCAAGGCAAACTGCTGAGACAAACCTCCTCCCACTGCCTATCCTGAAGGCAAGGTTAGGAACATACAAAACTAGTCCATTTTTTGTAGGAGAGAAGAGACAAGGAAGGGCTGATGGGGATGGAAATCACAGTTTTCATTTTTTAAGCAGTCTTTGCTTCAGGGGATTAAAAGAGATTTTCTACCGTATCTGATACTTAACATTGTGACTTCTTTAAGAAACACCCCAAAAGTCATGGTGAAACTAGAGAAGTTAATAACCAGCTGCCCAGTTACCACTTCTCATGTTCCCTTGGATAAGTCACTGGCAAGAGCAATGCACAGGCTGATTGAAACAGTTACCTGTGATGAGTTTGGTGGCCTACAATTTATTCTCCAAAGCAATTTACTGCCTGGTATGAACTGCACCGTGTCTTGAACCTCTGGCATATCATCAGCCTCATCATTTTCAGATTTAATATCTTCTTCACTCTGAAACAGAGGTAACATTTATCAGGGGAACAAAGGAACATTGGGCAGTTTCATCTAAAATTCCACACTGACTGTGGAAGAATCTGTTCAAATTTGAGATCCTGTACACTCTCCTGTATTTCTGCCTCCCCCCTCATGTTTGTTTTTCCTTGCTGTCTGTACACTGTCCCTCTCATTCTTATTGTAATGTCCTGCTCCTGATATCCCTGAACATCCCTTAAGTACAATTTGAATGTCTGTTAAAAAAAAACAGTAATAGTGATAATAATAAATTAAAGTCTTTCAGAAATGTTTTCTCCAGCTTCCCTTCTATCCTATGCCATGGCTTAACTTCACCTAACATGACCATTATTTCAGGTTGAAATGAGCCAGGACTGCAATTTAAACCAGTGCAAGTTCCCATAATGGCCTGACTGTCACAAATAGGGCACACCTATTGGACATTTCTTCATCATCTGCAAAAGATTCGGGTGTGTGGTTAAAAAAGGACAGGCCCTTGTTTCAGTCCAATTTCCTATTTCAGTCCAATCACAATTACCACTGCCAGTTTTCTCACTGTGAAGACTGTGTCCTTCAGTTGATGAATCCAGTGTTTTTCCTTCCAAGTTCCTTTGTTAGCAGCTGTACTGCTATAATGCACATATAAAAACCCAAAGTTCAGGGGCTGCTCTCAGAATCTGAGAGAATCTGGCTGCTGCAGGACACAGACAGCTACATTGTGGAACTTTGGAGGGTTTCACCATGAGAACCCATTAAAAACCACAACAACCAGAAAGGAAGTTTGAGGCAATAACATCCTGGAGTGACAGTATCAGAGTTTTCCTCACTCCCACCCCCTTTTATTTCCTTTCTGCCCTCTCTGACATGGCTCATTTATTTTATTCAAAACTACCCCACTAAGTTAAACAGGGCCTGTTTTATACACTAGAAAACAGCTCCATATGGTTAAGAGTCTAATTTCAATCATTTGGTTTGAGTACTCATTATTTAGAAAGACACTTCTAGGCTACTTTCCATGTCAACATCTGGTTTACTGTTAGACAGCTCCCCATCTAAAGATAGACACAACAGGAAGGAAGGAAAGAAAGAGTTGATTTTCTTAATATGAACAGAACCTTTTTAAAAAAAAAAAAAAAGTAAAGACATAAGCCTGCACCATGACAAAATCCAGAGCCAAAAGTGAGGCCTGTGTTGCTCTAGACTCTTCTCATGTAAATACTTTTAAAGTTTGAGCCTCTTAACATTAAGAGTGATTAGCTTCTGTTTAACTTTTCAGTTTCACTGAGCAATGGGGGTCTGCAAGACCCTGTTGATATCAGGAAACCCAGCAGTCCTTTGTTGCACCTTTCAACATTTTCCATAGAACATGGAGGTTTTGGTACTAATTTGGTACTAATGACACTGCTTAAATGTGGGGAAAATCCCCTGCATGTTTCCAGGCCCCTCTGCAGTCAAGGCTGTCCATGTCATAAATTCTGAAAGGCTGCATCACCAAAAAGCATACCTCACTTTAAAAATTATATAATTATTTTTTTGCTGCCCAAATCCTAATATTTTTACCCCCAGAGTTGGCAGTAGAGCCACTGTCCTCATTCACTGACAGGACATCAGTTTGGGGGTTGATATTTGATGCTTTCTCTCTGACAAACTTCCAGCAAACACCATTCCATGAGCTCTTTTCCATGGCAGCAGTTCACACTATGGCCTGCAAAGTGCCAAGTGCCTTCTCACTGCCCTCATCCACACCCCACCAAATAACAGTTCTGACCCTCCATTCACACCTATTTCCCGAAATAAGATGTTCTGTTCTCATTTCTGCTATTTCAGTATCTTTTCTCCCTAAAGATTCCTTCACCTTACCAGCTTCTTCTTCTGCTCTCCACCTCTCTTCTCAGTCTTTTTGTAAGTCTCATATGTGGTGGGATCAGTGCACCACAAGCACTCTGTCCACTTGCCATAGATCACACACAGCTTCTTTCTGCTGCAGAGGAAAGCAAAGGAGACTGAGCTCTTGCTTCTTATCGAGCCTTCTAAGCCAGGCCATGCAGAGTTTGGCCTGTATTAAATACCCAGCTTCCTATTTTGCTGCATTTTATGTCTCTATTTGCAATTTCACAGAATCACAGAATGGGTGATTTGTATAAACCACATATCTGATAATGGCAAGAAAAGGTTTCAGCTCATTCCAGTCTTCCAGGCACTCAGTCCTGCACTCACATCCTCGTGAGAGTCACATGCTTTTGCCACTGTTAAATGACTGTGGGTACATCAAAGCCAACAGAGGCTCTGAGCCACAAAACAGGTTTGGGTTAATTTAAAACTTCTAATAACCATATTCTCATTATTTTAAATTGAAGACTGGAATTACGACCGTACAACAGAGGAATCAGTTGCAGCTAGTTTATATTTTTCCTGGGTACCTTTATTTCCAAAGACTTGACTATAGAGTTTTTCTAAAAATGCTTAAAGTGATCATCTGGGAATCAAGGGGCTTAGTGCTAACACAGAACAAAAATGGGTTACAATCTACACTGGCAACAACTTCACAGTCACATCACTTGTGGTCACTCTGCCAGCAGAAGAAATGCCCCAGTGCTCAGAACAGAGAGGCCAAGAGGTTTTTATCACTTACTGTTTGTCCTGGATGTATCCCTCTACTCTGTGAAGCTCCTTCCCAAACAGTCCACACGGTTTAAAATTAAGGACACATTTATCTCCAGTACTGTAGAGGAAATAAGTAAAAGCTTTAGCAAGCAAGCCCCTAAATACATGAGCATTTTTTACCTCATTTAGCTTTTTTCCATACAGTTACAGTTAGCTGGGGGCTAGTTATTTATGAAATTATTTTTCTTTAACTATGGTTTATTATCTGACCAGGGCATTAAAAAAAGGCACAAAAATTTCAAAATTCCACACAACAAACAAAAAAAGCAAGCAATATGCACATGAAGACATCAGCCTGTGCTGTACCCTTCATTTAAGACATTCTCCATCATCAAAACTAAAAAAAAGACAAATCACAATCCACGTGATGGAGGTTTACTCCAAGCCTCCAACAATTATTCCATTTAATGGTTCTGGAGCTAAATTTAATTTCTCTTCTCTGTCAACAGGGCTGACTTTGAATGGGTAACACAAATGCAAAACCTTTGCACCCCAAAAGCCACCTGCCCTTAGGCCTTTTCATTAATAATACCACGACAAGTAAGCCCAGTCCAAGGGATAGTTTGCATTTATCAGAAGGGGATTAAAAAAAAACAAGCAAGAAAACCCCCAAGACTTTGGAGCTACAAAACAAAGCTTTCTGTGCACCTGACAGAAGTCAGAACCAGGTGCCCTGTAACACAAGTGACCACACAGCAGTGCCCGTGAGCCAACCCTGAGGTTCTTGATTAGCATTACCTGTGATTTACAATTTCTACAGTTCCATACTGCTCTAACCACAGTTTACCAATAATTACATTATGTACACAACAGGTTGGATTTGTCCATGTGTAAGCTTCATTGTGCCTGGAAAGAAAATAGGAGAAAGAAATTATTTTCTTGAGTTTGAGGTGGAACGTAAGCCTGTTTACAATTCTGTTCATGGCAGGGCAAAATATTTAGCACTCCTATGAACAGCCAGCACTTCACTTCAAAACAGAAGAGAAACAGACTTTCTTTACAAGCCAACAATGTGTTGTATCCAAACATTAGTGCAAGTTAATAAAGTGAGATTGCCTTTATTTTTCTCTCCCTTCTCACATAAGTCTTACGGTTGCTGTGCTTTGGATTACAATTCAGCCCAACATAAAGAGCAGTTCAGGAATTCATCTTGTTCATCTGCACTTTTAAAGTTGTATGTGATAAAATATAATATGCAGGAGAATGAGACTGACAAACAAAGACCTAATAGTGTCTTCTATTCAACTGCTGCAGCAACAGTAAACTGCACTAGTGGTTTCCACAAGTATGCCACGAGTTTCCTCATCATTATTTGAGGCCTGTTCTGGTGCCATTGAAGGCAATTTTGGGGGTGTGAGTGGTTTTTTCCTTTTTTTTTCAGTTGTTTTTTTTTAACAGCAGTGGGACAAACAGCACTATTTCAAGCTTCCAAAACATGACATCTGAAAATTCAGTTTACTACTCCTTTCCCCAAAGATTTATCGAGAAGTTCCAGAATTGAAGAATTTCCCAGCTGGTTTCGTTTTTGTTTGAATGTTTTGTGAAAAGCTTTAAAGGTGAGTTAACAGATTCTAAGTCCTTAAATTAGCCTCTAAGGGATCAAAAAATTAAACAACAGGACTCCCATTATCACTAGCAAAGTCAAAGCCATCTATTTTCACTCATCTTTCTGTGCTGGTAAAAGAAGTGCTGAAGTTCCTTCCTTGCCAATCAATCCATCTTAGGAAAGCTCACAAACTCTATTTTCATTCAAAATGCTACAGAAACAAGCAGTGTCCTCTGTAACAAAAGTCTTGTACTTCTATTTTCAGTAAGTACAGAGAGAAAACTCCTATTTCATGTTTCCAACCTGTCATTTTCCAGCACAGAGAAATAACAGACCATTGAAGCCTGGCTACATCCACAGCTCCTTTTCTTCAAGCAGTCCTTGGAACAATGACTAAAAGTAGGGGAAAAAATACCAGAACCCTTCAAATTCATCCCACCAGCCTTTATGCACAGTTTTATTCCTGAACTACATGACACCAGAAGCTGTACAGCATAAACCAAACCCAACACAAGGCACTTATGGCAAGTGCTGATAAATTGAAACACTTTTTGTGCTGGAGAAGTGAGGGAGAAGTGTCTTCTAAATCACGTTTTGAAAGTGCCTTATAATTCATGTTCATGCTCAACATAAATGCATGTTTTAATACTGACTCAGTTTTGCTTCCCAAACAGCAACTTGTTCACTCAGGCCTTGAGCAGTTCTCAGACTACTCAAACCAACAGAATGGTCTGGATCACAACACTGAGCAGCACAAAATTTGATTTCAACTTCTGCTGTTAACTTGAAGCAATTATTTAAAATAAATGCTTTGTTTATATACCAGTTTAAATCTGAGCTCTGCAATTTGATTAGGCTGAGCAAGAATTTAACAGTCCTCTAAATAAAAGCTCTGAAGCAAATGTTATTTTGGTCACATCTGCATTCTGCACTAACATTCATAGTTCTTTCTACATTCAGAACAAATGTCCTCTCATCATCATTTACATCCAAGACCAGTTCATACTTTTATAAACTTTGGAAGATTAGATGCCAACAGCTCGAAAATTAAACTGCTTCCAAAAGGAAGCACAGAAAAAGTCAACACTTCCTATGGCAGGAAAGTTGACTCTTTATTGAAACCAAATGTCTAGAAATTTCTTAAGACAACATCTCAAAATGACCTCACAGTTAAGCCTCATGAAAGCTTTTATAAAAACACCTTGAAGTGTTCAACTGAGAATACTTTTCCTGCAACTACTCCAGTTGTATCCTCATGTCCCACTTGGGAAAGCTCCAGTCTTTGTGCCACCAGAGCACAAATCAGCTGATGGGAAGCTGGTGAGAGACAAGCCAGGGAGTAATTTAGGGAAGGATTCTTGATTTGATCCTTCTCAGTACGTGCTAGGGCAATCCTGACAAGTTTCTCACATTCCCTCATCACACCAAACAGCTCTTAGTTCTTTCCATACAAACAAACATTCACACAAACAACCAAACCCAACAGCAATATTAAAAATGGAGCTTGAAGAGCCCAGTAACAGAATTTTATCTCCACATTTCAATTTTACGTGCCTTCACAGAATTACCTTTCAGTAGCATTCCAGTTTTAAGAAATGCTAATTTTCATAGTGGAAAAACTGGGTCGAATTGCTACAGCTATGCAAGCATGACATAACTCAGAAAACCCCCCAGAGCCCTGAAATCAACCAGTGAAAATTAAACTGTAAATCAATTTTTAAAAACCCTTCAGCACGACGTTTTTAGGTAATCACCCCTGAAAAGTCAATAGAATGAGTATCACTGATTTTTTCATTCAAATAAAGAAAGTCATTTACTTCTCATACTCACTTCAGAAGCTCCAAAGTAATTGTTCCCCGAGGCTCTGCTTCTATACTCTTCCCCCAGAATTTTAGTTTGGGATAGATTGATCCATGAAATATGAAGTCCTTATTGAGGCCTTCAGAATAAAATGCACTAATAGGTGGGTGGTGGCTGACTTGCTCAGATATAAACCTAAATCCTAAATCCTCCCTAGCAAAAACAAAAAAGACCATTAAATGGGAAGCATTTTTTTAATAGTACAAGAAAAAGTTTGCAGGATTTTTAGATTAAACAGAAAGCGAGACTTTTTTAGTTCCATGACACATTTACAATTAATGAAATGAAAGGATTTTGTACTCTCAACACATTCTTTTTATACCCTAAACCAGCTTTCTACCCAGAAAGGCATCTGAAGAAGTTTCACTGAAATAACTCACGAAAATACAGAAACTGTTTGGGCAGCAGGAAAAGGTCTGACTGACAATTGTTTTTCTGGTGCAGACATATCACCCATTTATTTAACCAAGCTGGAAGTCCTTCAGACTAATTCCTCTATCTGACATGATCAACAAAACAGTATTTAATTTAATTAAGTGTCTGCTCAGGAAATGTCTTTGGTGGAAGGACATGGGCCAATTTTTCTCTGAATAATTCAAAGAATACTCTACCTAAACCTAGAAATATAATTATCAGCTTCTATAACAACTTCTCAAAGATTTTGAGGAACTTTGAGGAAAACAGTTTGAGCTCTACTCAGAAATATTATACTAGCTTGGTTGTAGAAAGAGAGTCTATTAACTCCAGAACACAAACAGCCCCAGCTCCCAATTTCAAGTAATTATTACCTGGTTAATTCATAGGTTTCTCCTAACAGTGGGTTAAATGGTTTGCCAGTTCTCTCCCACTGAGAGGCTACAGCAGAGACTGCAAAAGCAGCTACAGACTGCAAGCAAATTAAGAACACATTGGTGTGAGAACAGTTCATTAAAACTCTAATTTAACATATTAATTTGTTGCACATTACAGTATTTCATTATTACTCCAAAGCCAAATTGCTATATATTGCTTAAGGCAAAAACATTTTTGGGGTAAGTGATACAGAAGTGGGGAAATAACAGCATTTATAAAGATTCTCATTTCCAAAAGGAATTATTTTCTGTAATAGGTTCTCCCAGGTCACACTCTGCCCATGCTTCTCTACAGAGCTCTGTGAGGTCAGCCTGGTTTTTTAAATCTCCCTTTCCCCCATTTTTACTGTCCCCCACCCTCAGCTCATTGGGAACAGTGCCTTGCTTTTCTGGTGTCAGGCAAGAACTATTTCTAACACAGATGAGACTTTCTGAATCCCACCAGCAGGTACAACTGACACTCAGGAGCTCCTGCAGGCTGGGAAGCACAGGTATGGACTATGCAGAGAGAGAATACAAGATAAACATTCCAGTTTCACTTAAAACAGAGCTGGGAGCAATATCAGTACAACTCAATGCACACAGGCCTGGTGTCACCATATTCACCTCCTTGGTGTGAAACCTGGGAGGTCCAATATTCTATTCCCAATAATAACCAGTTTTTGGAGAAGAAAAGAGTGGTAAATCTCATCTCTGTCACAACAGTTTTTCATTCAGTAACTTCAAAAATCATGAGGCCACTCAACAAACCAATTTAGGGTGACCTAAGGCCAAGATTTCATCTTCTCAACACATAAAATCACAAAAATAGTCACAGTTAAAGCAGCCCTGAAATCAATTATGGTCCTTGGCCATGGCATTTTCCTGCTCAGGACTTCTGACTTAAACCCTGTGCACAGCACTGAATGTGAAAGCATCACAAATATTTGATACAGCCACTAGGAAACAAAAAACTTGTCTTGACAGACAAATATGGGCATTCTTATGGTAATGCCTGAGAAAGGAATACACTCTTGTGAGAAACTGTCTTAAAATCAAAGACTGGGAGAAAAAAAAAGCTTCTTCTGAAGCACCCAGAAAAGGATAGGTGTTCTTACCTGCATCCTTTCCAGGGGATCTGCATGACTACAAGCCTTATTAATGAGGTATATGTGTTCCATATATTCTGTTATCCGCTGAAGGAAACTCAATGGCTCGTTGAAGACAATAGGCATGGTAATCTTGGACAGCTCCTAGAGGAACAAAGGTCAGGTTAATTTCTTAGACAAAACACTAAGAGAACAACTGACAACAAGAAGAATTTTGGAAAACGAGTTGTGGGTGAGATTATTAACAGCATTCTTCACAAGACATTTGGCAAGCCTCTGGCAGACCTCCAAGTGCTACAGCTGAAAGCAGAACTCTACTAGCAATCTGACATAATAAGCAACTTCAGAAACTGATCCAGCTAACCTAGTAAATCCACAAAAAAATGTTACTTTCTCTTCTGTAAAGCAGAAGAGGTTAAAACTTCCAGAGATGGTAGCACCAATGTGCCAACCAGCTCTGCACTGATATGGAAGAGCCAAATATTCCTCTGAAATCCTCACCTACCTATTTGCACAAAATCTATCTGTTGTACTGCAGCAACCACACATTAATTTTTGAAAGGAACAGTTACATGAAGAATGGTATTTGAATTGCTCTAACAAACTTTAGTGGCTTTCTTTAAGCAACCTGTTATTTTCATTTCACATGTGGATACAAGACAGATGTGAAGTTCACTCAGAGATTTCCAATTCCCCACGTCTTTTACGATATCTGAGCAAATTTGCCTGTTTAATTATGAAGCTGCACTCAAGACTGAGCACTAAAGCACTCATGTAAGTGCTTAAAAATTAGTGGAAAGGAAAATGCAACATTCTTCTCATCTTCTCACAGGCAGGAAAAATAACCCTAACTGGCTTAAAGTGATTTGGTCCAAGCAAAAGATTCTAGTAGATAGGCCACTTATCCCAACAAAAGGAGCTTTGACAGTACAGCTGTATAATCTAGATGACATGAATTAATAGAATAAAGCCCTAAATGACATTTTGCTAAGTAAAAAAAAAAAGGCAAGATAACACTGTGTTATTCAAACCATATTTGACTATTTGTTTAATGGTTTTAGTCTAGTTCCTAAAGGACAGCTTCAGAAATGCCAATCCACATGTTCCAACAGTGAAAGAAGGTAACAAAACAGTACAGTTAATAAAAAAATGTTGAGATTTAGAGTTGCAGTTTAAAATTATATTCTCTATTTAAAAAAAAAAAAAAAGCAAAATACCCCAGTATTATTCTGTGTCTTAATGTCTAAGCAATAAAATTAACCAGCTGCCCTTGGGAGACCCAACATCAGCATGTTTCATCCAAGCTAACTTACCAGTCCAATGCATTTTTTCAATATGCTCCATACACTAAAATCACTTCTAGAAAACATGGGGGCAGGTAATGATGTCCTGCAACAGAAAAAACCCAGCTGCCATTATCAGTCCCTTAAACAACAAGTCATTTTCATTTGTAGGTAGTGAAGTAATGTATAAAGGAAGTAAAACATTAACCTAGGCTTGGAACAGGAAGCAGACAGATTAAATGACTTTTCAATTCCAGAGAATCAACCCCTTTAAAGATAATGGGCCAGCACAGGCTCACTTCCCATTCCCTGTGCAGCATTCGGTGCTCACCTGTGTCTCTTAATCCCATTTTCTTGAATCTCTGTCTCTCCATTGTGCTTTCCAGTCCTATTGCTTTGGTGGGGATCTAGATCAAGCATTTCTGGGACTTTATGATTTGCTTCTGAAAAGTCACCTGAAGAATTGTCAGAATCAAAGCCTGTATAAAAACCATAAGATAATAGACTTCTTAGGAACCTTATCATACCACGGAGTGCCATTCATGTTTTGCAAGTCTCACTCCTTAAGTGCACTTATACCAGGTTAGCTTATTTTAAAGAGATCAGAGTGAAAACCCTTTATTAAGTAACCTAATTTCCAAGGGTATTACAAGCCAAGTATTGCATTAGAATCAAGAATTCTCAAATAATTTTTCACACTGCTGAATATAAAACCAATTTAGAAACTTAGAAGTTCTTGAGGAGCTCCTAATCAGATTAGCTGTATTGTCTCTTCTTCAGAGCTGTCGTGTGATGACAATAATTTTGTTCAATTATGTAGTTTTCCTCAAAGACCTTAAAATAATTTAACTTACACTGCTAACAGACAAGGAGAAAAAGAAAAAAAAAGAAAAAAGGGCCATTTTACAATCCAGGGGCAACCACCCAGATGACTGGAGCCACAGAAATGCAGGATATCTTCACTTCTTTTGCCATCCATGTGTGCAAACCAAGTAACACTTCCCTAAAGGTTCCAGCAGGAACCTGGGGACACCAAGATGAGCCTTTCCATGAATTAATACAATCCTTCACAAGTGCCACAGGATTACAACAGGAAATGCTGCTGTTCAGTCAATGCAATAAAGGAGTATTTTTGCCCAAATTAATTCTAAGAGCACCAAGTCCTTTCTGAGTGCCAAAAGGGTCCATCCTTCCTCAAGAAACACAAGGCTTCAGTTTCCAGCTTCTAATTTAAGAGTCAGAAGCAAAAAGCAACACGAAAACATGGGTATTTGCTGGCATACCATTCTTGCCATGGTTTTAAGGAACACATAACATGATTTTTGCTTTCATTTCAGCTATCACAACATGGGCAGCCACTTGTCTAGCTGCTGAGTTACCATCACACTCAGCTACAGCATACCCCAGAGTCCAGCTGTAGGTACAGAAAGATTCTGAAATATTACAAAGCATGTGCACTCTAAGAGTGAAAAAAATCAATTTTGACAAAGCTTATTTCAATTTTAAATAGAGTGTTTTGATCCTCTGTCATCAGCTCTTTAAATAAGCAGTACTTCAGCTCTACTTTATTAGAGCAATTCATGCAAGGCACACATTCAGACACAAAAAGTTACACTTTCTTCAGGGATCAACACCATGATAATAACACTCAAAAGTGCACCAGGAAGCACCACTGATATGATGTTATTTGGAAAACAGCAGGTGTAATGGGTGATGTCATGTCCTACCCGTCTCCTACATTCTGATGTCACAAGCATGTAATTACAGAGCAATAACCACACCTGGGCAGTCTGAGTACTCAGTTGGAAAGCATGAGAGTCACAGAGAGATTCAGGTCATTAAAATGAAGACTACCCTGAAACACCTGTCTTAAAAAAAATACACATGTACAACTTCAGTCAACTCACAACAGAGCATTTACGATTTTAAAATGGTATTTCTAATTAATATATTAGCTTTTTTTGGAACCTATACAGTACAAGGAGATAGAAAAGGTAAATACTTCAGTGCATAGCAAAATAACTTGTATCAGTTTGACTGATAAAGGTGGGGGAAAAATGAGCTTTCTGGTACATGTGCCCTCACCTAGAAAGCTGATCAAGCTCACCCACCATAAGGAACAGCATCACTTCAATGAGATAAACACACCAAAATGTAAAAGTAAAGCTTCACAACAGAAATAAACCACTGGTTTACAGAGAAATAGTAATGAAAACATGTTATTTGAATGTTGGTGTTTACATTCTACCTGAAACCCTGTATGTCCTATCAAATGGTCATTGGTTTCATGCACACTAGTCTTTCAGTTTCTCCATGATTCAGAATTGTTTTGCACAACAGGAATTTAGATTCAGGTAAATATATCATTTATGGACAACAATATGTTACTAGTAAGTAAATCAATGCCAATTCAAACAAGTGTCTTGCAGACAAACTACAAAAATTAAATCCCAGCTCCAGGAAAGTAAGATACATCAGAAGGGTAAGTTTCCTTTTATTAGAGTGCACCTCCACCTAATTACTTTTAAAAAAAACCAAACCCACTTGAGTACACAGCCAGGTAATCACCAGACTTCCAACTACACTTTCAACCTTGTCTAGTACAAGCCCTTTGAGAAAATTTCAAAAGCTGCTTCTCAGTGAAGCTCTAAAGTGTTAATAGTTTTGTGAAGAACCATACAGAGAATGTTCCTCACAGAGACAGCAGATCTGAAATAAAAACAGTTCACTGAAATCATTTGCTGCTGTTTTGGTAAGTTACAAAAAGAGCCTTACACAAGCTACCATTCAAGCTTTGAACCTGAGAAACTGAGTAGCTAAATTTCACTTACAGGACAGTTCCCACACTGAAAAGCCACTGGGAGTGAGGATAAAAAAGGCAATAAGGAGCCACACACAGAAATACAATGTCAAAAATTAATCAGACATCCCAACTTATGTGTATTAAGGGTGAAAAAAAAAGCTTTTAAAAAGTCTTACATTTTCAAAGCAAAATACTTAAGCTGGGTGCCAACATGGATCTATTTCAAGAACTTAAAGAAAAGTGACTTGCCAGTAATTCTAGGTTTCTTAGCCTTCCTCTTCCACATCCTGCAAATGAAACAAGTCCACTCAGACTACACTCCACATGAGCCAAGGGAGCAGAGGCACCCGGTGCTGTGAGTCATGTACATGAGAACACCCCTTCGTACAGTCAGCAACTTCCCTGAGTACTAATTAAGCCTTGTCAGCCCAGACAGAAAGGGAATCAAAACAGCACAGTACTGAGAGCCTTCAGACTTAAAAAGGGCATAAGGAATAGGGATAAACATGCTGGAAGAGTAGACAGCAAGTGAAGCAGGAGGTAATTTTTTCTTTGCCAGAAATTAGAGTTCTGCACTTGCCAAAACAATTCCTTCTTCACAACCTGTAGCTGATGAGAGGCAGATTGGCCTTTCACGACATCTGCAATACTTAAAAATTATGGCAGAATCCACTGATTCAGTCTAATCCAGGTATTATGAAAATATATCCATTTGGAAGCAGATACATCATTTCCTCTTCCCCATGTGAAAGCAACACTTTAGAGTGAACAACATCCTCACAAACACACCAGGCTGGATTAACCTCATGGGCATAGAAAGTATTTCCATGGAACAGCAGGTCAATATTTAAAAAAAGCAAAATTAAGCTATTCATGTTCTTGGGAAAAAACCTCCTCTGGTAACTAGCCAAGAACGTTCCTGTTCTATGGCAGCCCTTTCACAAAACACTTTGGCAAAGACAGAATTAATGAAGGACACAGCTCTGACAGAGCAGACCCTGATGGTGCACAGTCTTTATAAAGTCTATGGTGTGATTAACACACCCAAGGTGACACAGATCAAAGTTATATACTCCTTGTCTCACATAAAATTTTAAAGAATCTGAAATTCATCAAAGGATTGACCTTCCACCTGATCCAGCCCCAGAGAAGGCTACCACTGGGATTTGAGAAAAAGCAGATTCTTGACAGCTGTGCTGTCAGGAATTAACTGTCAAGTTAACGTCAAGAATTAACTGAGGCCACAGGTAACACTCCCATGGCATTCCCAAGGGGACTACTCATTCATGAGGTCGGGATGACAAGTGTCAGCAATGCTAATAACCTCTGAATGCAAAGAAACTTCTCTCCATGGCACTTTACTGGTCACTCACTGCACTCATCACCTGAACACCCCAGTGCATCCTGCACCTTCACAAGTGGCATCATCATCCACTCAGGGGAAAACCGTCTGCCAGGAGGATGATTCCCCACCACACACCCCATGAACATGTCTTTTGGATGTGATGGGACAGTGTCAGGAGCAAAGAGTTGCTACGGCAGATGGGGAACATGAATGCAGAAAGACCCATTTACAGTTGTTCCCTGCACCACATTTATGTACGATTTGGACAAGACACAGCTACGAAGAACTAGGTCTGACTTCAGGAGGTTTGTGCAAGTAATTCATCAAACTGTCAGCATCTTCTAAAGCATCCAGCTAGAGAAAGGGACTGAGCACCTGTCTTTAAAGACAAGACAGTCCTGAGGGAGAATGAATCTGAAGGAAACTATTCAGATTTCAAACTTAGCACTTCTCTTAAACCAAGTACTTGGGGGGCACGTTCTAGGGCAACACACATAACAGATTTATATATAAATTTATCTCCTGCCAGTACATTCTTCCCTGTGGAAGAATGAGATTAGGACAAGACAAGGAGTGCTCACAGAACTGATGCACAACATCCCAGGTACAACAGTTTGACTTTACAGATGAATTTGCAGTACTACCTCTATCACTCCCAGCTGGCATGAATGCAAACCAAATTTCCTCTTCTCCCTGACATAGTTGTGACAAGTCCTATACAGTCTGCTGTCAGTCACACTGCTTCTCCAGCCCCCTTTGTTTACTCCTCATATGCATTTCCAATGAACCATGTCTAAGTCCACTGTACCCACTTGTGTCTACCATGCATGTCCATTCCTTCAGCTTTCACACATCTCATTACTATCTTCTCAGTCCTGTGATTCTGCATTAACTACTCCACACTCAGCACTTCTCATTTCAGCTCTGTCACAGGACTTCTCAAGAGACATTTCAGTGGAAGACTTTAAAACTGTCTGAGATCTTTGGGCGGATTTCCTTTTACTCTTAAAATACTTCAAGTATTTTATTTTACCACTAAAACCATCTAAGGCTCTTATAAAATAACCATTCATCCCTATTAGTTCAAAGCAAAGTACCATTTGATACACTGCTATTGTGTCAAGTGATTCATATTTACTTTTTTAGAAAAAATATGGGATTGCAAAGACTTTTGGCTCCCTATTTTGAAAGCATACTTCTACAGTAATTTGTTTCTGACCAGAAAAACATTTCCTACTTCAATTCCTTAGGATAAGTTTTCCATTAAGATAAAAAACCAGGAATAAAATAACAATAAAAACGACCCATTGAAAATATTTCACCTTTCAAAGGGTTTTAAAAGCATTACTTCTCAAGCTGCTATTACATTACCTGTTTTTCAAGAATATGAATGCAAGACCTGGCCACTAAAGGACTGTTACAGTGAAAAAATGATAGCCAGCATTAAGCTTTAACAAAACCCCCTCATTTCTAAGCCTGAACAAAAATTGTAATTCTCCCTTTCTACTTTTCAAAAGGCAGAGCTACAAGTTTTACTAACAGAGGTTTACTTTTGATTTATTATTAACAGCTACATGTTCCTGGCCCATCACCACACACACAATGCAATAGAAAGCTTTGTTCCCCCCTGGCCCCGTGCCCATCACTCACCCGTAACGGCATCATAAAACTCTTCTTCACCGTTCATCCTTCAGAGTGAAATCTCTGTGCAGCCAGCCCAGCTCCCTCTAATGCATCCTTGAATCTGATTTAGAGATCAAGTATCTGTGTGCTGTCAGGGTCTTCTTTCTGCAAATTCCCAGCTGCTTTAGATGATCTATTTGACGAGACAGGGAAACAGAATTAGCAACTTCCACATTTCCTATGTGCAGAAACATGCATACTTGACAAATACTAATTTTCCTATTTCCTCCCATGGCAAAAGATGGATTTTTGCATTCATAAGTAAACAGCCTTCTTTGATACCAAAGCCATTTTGAAGATGAATACTGCTTGCCACAAGAACAGCTGATTTACTATGCCACACTTCTCTCTCTATAAATACTTCATATACAGTACTGTAAAATATAACTTATTTACTGCAAGTTAAATTTCAGGCAAGTACAGCTGAAAGGAGCTGAGAACTGACAGAAGAAAAAGACAGCTGGCAAACCAAAAATTCTTTTCAGCAAGAAGATAAGCCTTGTTGCATCCTTAACCAAGAATGTCAGGAACAAGAAAGAGAATCTTTGTATCTCAAAATCTGACTGTTCCATAAAAACGTTTGGCCTCCCTCTACACCACACAATCAGCACCTAGTGACCCTTAGAGAAGTTTTGTCAGGCTATGAACCCTTGAAGGGACAACAGAAGATTTTTTCCCTCTAGGAGTGTGAAGAACCAACAAACTTTTCCTCAGCAGAACCAAGCACACTGCAAATAACTTACAGATTTGTGAAGCATTCCAGCTCTACTTTATGGACAGACTAAATTAGGATTTTTCCAGATGGTTGGCAATGGTGTAATGCAAACATTTTTACTTCACCCAATTTTAGTTTAAGGAGAAGAAGGAGAAAATTTAGTTTCCACTCTCACAAATGTTCACCAGGTACCAACAAGCCAAGTACACAACAACAGACAACAGCATGGCAATGCTATCAATATCTCCTCCAGAACAACCTCAATCTGTCAGTCTCAATTTTTTATGATCCTTGAAGATTCCACCGCTTTTGTGACAGTAGTTTCTCCAGAGTAATTAGAACTTGCACAATTCCATTCTAATTAAGAGAAACAAAGCCAGAAGTGCACTCTGTTCTTAGTAGAAGAGTTTTCCATGTTTGAAGCCAACTCCTCCTTCTCTGCAAGAAATCAAACTGTGTTTCAAGCCTTTTCCCCCTCACTGCCCAGAACAAAAGCTATTTGAATGTCTCACACACATACCGTCCTTCCAACTGTCCATTTAGAAGGAGGAGCCAAAACAGCCTATTATGGAACTCATTTAAGTTAATGAATAGAGTGTTTGCCTTGAAGTGTTATGTCTGTCAAGGCCAGGTATCTCAATTTGTCACTTTTCCCATAGGAATTTCCCATTTCCTTGCTAAAACAGGATTTTGTATCAATCTCTGCATCAGCAATTTTACATTTACAAGTCCTCAGCCCCCCTGCACTGTCCTAAGCAAGGATGCAGCAGCTCAGAACACGAAGCAGAGAGACATCTGTCTGAAGAATTCCAATGTAAGGCCATCAGCAAGTGCTCACTTGCAGCAGCTCAGATTTCTGGGTGAACTGACCACCAGATTTGGTATCATGGAATGGCTTGGGTTGGAAGGAACCTTGAAGATCACCTAGTTCCAACTATTCTAAATCTGTGCTGTAAGGACAAGCCAGTGCACCTATTCCTGTGTTACCTAAAGGAATCCAATCCTTGACTGTAAAAAAAAAAATGCTTGTTCATACCAAAGCTGCTATTAGTCATAGTTTCTCCAAACTCTCCAGCCCCACTAGCAATGTATCTGGAAGCATCTCCTCCAAGGACTCTAAATATGTCATATCTTTGCACAAAATCTCTCCTTGAGGATGTTAACTATGTAAACCTTTCTACAGGGGTGGACAGAAGGAATCCAAAGAAAACTATTGATACAGAAAAACCAGAATTCATCTGAGGACAAGTGTTCACCCCAGATGCAATTACCACTATTTGCCAAAAAGGGGTTGCATTAGAGGGTTTCTTTAGCCCTCCAACTATCCTTGAAGATGCAAAACATTTATGGTTTCAATTGTCCACAATGATTGCAACCTTCTGGCAAAACAGCAGCCAATATTTCCAAAAGGACACTTGTGTTATGTACATGATAAAACCCCCTCATGATTTGTAGCAGCAACCACAGCATGCTACAGTCTTGTATAGAAGGCACTAAGAAGTAAAAATTACTTTAAAAACTGACAATTAGCACTAAGAGCCTTAGAATAAATAAGGCCATACAGATGAATGCCAGTTTCTCCTCTCCTCTCTCCTGCACAATAATAATTGCATTACAAAAGGACTTGTGAAGTGGAACTACATCCCAGTGTTCAGTTTCACTGCAGAGACAACCAAGATTTCCTATAAAAACACTCACCAAGTACAAATGAAGTGACCAGAATCAAAGCCTTAACTGCAAGCAGAGTTATGCAGCACTTTCCTGACACCCACCTCACACCACACCTAAACTCACTGCTATTTGAAAATGAAAGTGCACTCATATCCCTGTAAGTTACAAACAAGCTTCATAACTATTACCTAAGGAACAAAATATTCATTTAAGTCATTTTAAATAACAGTCACACATTGTCCTAAGGTGTCAGGAACATCTTTAGAAGGATAAAGTAATATATTTTGCTGCTTTAACACTAGGAATAACTTCACGCTTATATCACTCCTTTTACATTCAGTTCTTTTATGTAGCAGAGATTAACATGAATTTGCATGTAGTTGAACACACAGTGATAACAGCATTCAGCTTTTATGAGCCAAAAAGCTAAGATTAAGTCCTTTTCTCTTACTGAAAGCAACAGCAAAAGTTACTTTCAGCTAGGTTGAAATGCCAGAAGACAAAAACATCCTGGTTGCTTCATATTCAGTATTTGTAATCTGTATTTCCTCCTCCCCATCCATGATGCACCCAGGAGAATTCACTTACACACGAACAACTGTAAATAACAGGTTTTACCAAATAACCTGTAAATAACAGGTTTTACCAAAACTGTCACTAAAGGAGGGGTGCAACACTCCTGTGTCAGACAGACCTTCAGGAGCTCAGGACCAGCTGTCCTGGAAAATCCTTCATAAAGCATAAACATCATACCGTGTTCTCATCTTTTACTGCTATAATGTAGAAGAAATATAAAGTATATTTAGGTATTTTCTTATATACACAGTAATTATTAGGACTGTAACAAACAGGTTCCACAGAGGACTTCACTGGCTCCTTGTTGGAGAGAACACTGTTCCAGCAATCAGGATTTGCTGGTTTGCAGGCTAAAATCATCTTAGTGGGCTTCACTTGACAGGCAGAGCCAAGGCTGGGGCTGGGTGCTCAAGGCACAGACACTCAGAAAGGTGCTTTTTGTGGGCACCTCAGCCCAGCTGCCACACAATTATAAACAACAGGGAAAAGCTGCAAGGCAAGGCACCTTAAGGGAACTGTAAAATTGTCATTTAATGATGACAACACACCCCTGGCCACAAGCAACCCAGATTTTGTGGTTTACAGCAACGAAGCTTATCTGTTTCCTCATATTTTAGGGCTATGTATTGGTGGAGACTAATTGGATGTACTGTGGGATTTGTGTGCATGAGTAAAAACTGACACACTATTTTTGTATCAAACTGATCTCCCTACAGGAAAGATGTTATTTTTGAAGGTCAAACTGAAAGACAAGAGGCAAAACCATCCAAAAAATAATAACAATCATCCCAACTGTACAACTTTGGTTGATAAATCTGTACTGCAGCTGTATTATCTTATGTTTCACTCTGACAATTCTGTCCTAGGTTATCCAGAATATTCATAAGATGATGTTAAGTCTTTGAAATTACTTTTAAAGCAAGTGCCAAAGCAATTTCCAGGAAAAAAAACAGCTTAACATAATTTATTGAAACAAGTCTTGGACAAGTTATTTGGGCAAAACCTAGTTTTCTACTCATTTTGTCTATTTGCACACCAATGCCTAAAATATACAAACCCCAGCTAGCAAGAGTTAAGCTAAACATAACATGTGGAGTCAAAACCTTCTAAGATCTTCTGGCATCTTCTAACCAAAGAACAATCATTTTGGTTCCTCTGAAATAAGCTTTTCACCTTGGTGATGTTGTAAAGCCACATACAAACAGGCTAAACAAGATATTGTGCTGTCCAAAAACACCACTTAGAAATCCAAATACCGATGCTGAAATAAAAATGCTACTTTTTTCCTAAAAACAGGTAAAGGATAGAAATATAACTAACTACTAATCACATGGGCACAAAGCTCGACTTGTATTTTTGTTATTAAAAGGTCTCATTAGTGCTGCACAACAAGTCAAAAGGTTACCTGAAGGGAGCCTACAAGAAAGGTGGAGAGGGACTTTTTACAAGATCACGTAGTGACAGGACAAGGGGGGAATAGATTCAAATTGACAGAGAGCAGGTTTAGACTAGATATAAAGAGAAATTCTTCCCTGTGAAGGTGGGCAGGCCCTGGCACAGGTTGGGCAGAGAAGCTGTGGCTGCCCCATCCCTGGAAGTGTTCAAGGCCAGGTTGGATGGGCTTGGAGCAACCTGGGATAGTGGAAGGTGTCCCTGCCCATGGCAGGGGGTTGGAATGAGATGAGCAATGAGATGAGCTTTACAAACTCTTCCAACTCAAACAATTTTGTGATTCTATGATACTCCTTAAAACTCCTTTAAATTCTCCTGCCTTGCAGAAGTGCATCTGTCACAGAGAGAGAGAAGAAACAGAAAGGGCTGCTCCTAAATGTGCATGGTCACAACACACCCTGAGGCAGATCCCGAGAGGCTCATGCTCCTCTCATGACCCCCACAGCCCTGATGCAGAGAGCACAACCAACTCTTCACACCACCCACACTGACAGCCAAGGTCCTATGATGAAGGAAGAACAAAGTCCTAGAGTATCTGTCAATCAGCTGGTGGTGAATAATGTCACACAAAGTGTTCTGTCACTCGGCAGTGACACCTACCAGGTCTGGCTCCCAGTAACACACTTGGCTTTCCGAAGCTTAACTCTGTGCAGGTCAGAGCACTCCCTACAAGGTCACGGTCCCCAGAAGCAGAAGGTACAGGAACTCCCCTCCAGAAACACATCAGTCCCAGACTCTGCACAATTCCCATTTGAAAGCATTTCCTCCCACTTGAATTTATTTTTAAAACCAGGCCAACAAAAGCGCAAGACTTTGCAAATCACTTTATAAACTAATCTGCTCAATGCGTGCTGTGATGTGCATGTGAGAACTTATCTGAGAAGAGATGCACATTCCACCTTCACGGCTGCTCTCCAAAATCAGCCTGTGGGGATCCACTGCCAGCTGAGCAGTGCCCTCTGGAACCTGTACTCTCCACACCTATATGCCAGACAAGGCATATATGCTGCTAGGACAGGTTCAAGTTGGACATGAGGAAGAATTTCTTCATGGAAAGGGTTGTCTGGCACTGGCATGGGCTGCCCAGAGAGGTGATGGATTCACCATCCCTGGAGGTTTTCAAGAAATGACTGGATGTGGCACTCTGTGCTCTGGTTTAGTCGACAAGGTGATGATCAGTCACAGGTTGGACTCCACGATCTTGGAGGTCTTTTCCAACCTTAAATAATTCTGTGATTCTGTGGCTGTGGATGTGGCCTGCAATGGTTGCAACTTTATCTGCTTATAGCTCTATCAAGTACTAAAAGTTGCAATTCCTATGCCATTTATCTGAATATTTTAGTAATCCCACACATTTGCCATCTCGTATGCTTGCTCCTTCTCAAAATCCATTTGTCAGTAGAAAAATAATAAAAGCAAGCAGCTTCTGCCTCTGTCACCATTATTTTGGATCCTCTGACCCTGTGCATGACTAAAGACACCAAAAAACTCGTACCCCAGAACAACCTGTAAGAGTTTAAACATGCAACTACTCTGACTTTGTTAACTCGACTAGTTCCTTCATACTAACTTGTTCTTCCAGGTTAATCCTCAACAAAGACCCAGCTGCATAACCGAAAGTTACTCCTCCTTAAAGAAACATTTACATTTCTATAGAAAGACCAGCATTTACAGCCCAGTGGCTCATTGGGCTGGAATGTGGCTCAGCAAGCTCAGGTTTGAAGCTGGCTGAGGAAAACTGCAGTGCCTTTTTCCTGCAGACCCGAAGTGGAAATTTCACATCATGCAGCAATTCTGGAAAGCTTTGCTGACAAGATCCTGCTACCTTTTCAAATCCCTTGTTTTTTGCTTTGAACGCCCATGTTCTGGCTCTATGAGACACATAAATAAAACACTCAGTCCTGTTCATTACAGAGATATTAAATCTACTTGTGAGAACCAGGAGCACTGAAGTAAAACCAAGTACAGAATCAATAAGCAGGCATGAAAATAACTACAGAGGTTCACCAGCACAAGCAGGGAGGGTGTCAGGAGTTCAATACACTCGAATTAGAGTGCCTCCAAAGGATTCATGAACTGGCACATTCATCAGCATATTCACATGCCTAACAAGGTTTTGACAGATGTGCACTTCCACAGCAAATTTTTAAATCATTTATTGACTTGAAAAGAGAATAATTGCAAGAAGAAAAATTAAAAAAAAGGAAAAGGGAAAAAAAAGTCACCTGGGACCGTCCTCACAAAAAACATTTTCATTAGTTTGAAATTACAAGGACACAGGGGAATATCAATTTTCAAATTGACAGAGAGCAGGTTTAAATTACATACTAGAAAGAAATCCTTCCCTGTGAGGGTGCTGAGGCCCTGGCACAGGTTGCCCATAGAAACCTTGGATACTCCATCCCTGGAGGTGCTCAAGGCCAGGTTGGACAGGGCTTGGAGCAACCTGGGATAGCGGAAGGTGTCCCTGTCCATGTCAGGGGGGTTGATCTTTAAGGTCCCTTCCAAATCAAACCACTTTGTGATATCCTGGATGCACCTTCTGTCAAAAAGAGATCCCAAAAGAGCCAGTAGATCAAGTATACACACCCTTCACTTTAACACTAAAATTAAGAAATGGGGAAAGAAACAAAAAACCCAACAGTCTACAGCATGACTGGAGGAATAAGAGTCAACCCCATCGTCTCTTGAGTTGCCAGCTGAAATAAAACACAGCTGGAGTACTTCAAGGGGTAGAAATAAATAACTGGAACTAGAAGATAAATATTCATGTGTGTTTGCTTCATACACATCTCCTGAAAACATCAAACTGCAGTGTTTTATCTCTGAACGAAAGCTTCAACAGGGATGAATCCTAATTGACTTAGGAAATTAGGTTACCAACAACACACTCAAACATCTACAAAAATTAGCCAAGAAGCCAATTGAATTGGCAATTTAGATACCTGCTGTTATTATTATGCACTTTAAAACTCTTTAACCAGAGAACAGCTACACAGATGGCAGAGTCCAGAAGAGAATTTTCTTTACCAAGTTAGATTTGTCTTACTTCAAAGTTTGAATGTAATACTCTTCCACCAAGATGTCTTGGCAAGATGAAACTCTCTCTGCATCCACAGCAAGAGATTTTCAAGTAAAAGATGTGCAGAAAGGCAGAGAGATGAGGATCAACACGTGAGCCAAACATTTATGGCAGAAGAATCACGTTCTGTTCTCTCAGGAATACCAATTTTTGGTGACACTTCACAGGAGTTAGAGCCAACTGGAACTCTGTAAGTCTGGTTTTCAACTGAGCTAGGATCCTAAGATTTGTTCTTGCATCAGAACAAATGACAATAATTGTTCCACACACAAATATTGCCCCCACCACAAAGTTACAGCACTGCTACCGGTGGTATTACTTATTGAACATAAAAATTGTAACAGTGAAACTGGACAGAAAACACCTTCTCAATATAGTGCTTAATTATCTATGGGACCAATGGCTATTCCCCATTTTCACTTCAACCAAAAATTCTGTTCTACGGCCAAGGATATTCACTTGAAATTCCATAAATCTAATAAAGAGACAGAACAAGGAAACTTGATTCCAGTAGATTAAGGTTTTCTGAGGCAACATGCTTCACTGAAATTCCCAAAAAACTCTGTAAATGTTCTCCTTTTTTAACAGTCCCTCACTATTTGAGACCTTTTTCCACCTGAGAGCATCCGGTACAGTATTTTTCAGACTTTGTAACCTTCCCTTGGAAACTATTTCATGGCCCATGATCGTAAAGAATGACAAAATTCCATTCTGCATTCCTCTCCACACATGATGCATAATGTTAGGTTTGATCATGAGTGATAAATCAGTTCATTTCTAGCCACAGTGTTAAAAAAAATAAAAATCATTCACTACTGTATTGTAAAAGCAGTTACTTGTTAGTAGTTTCCTGAGGAACTGTTTTATCTTCCAAATAAGAGATAGGGTGGGAAGTAATCAATAACTCCAAGCACAGTGCCTTTGGATACAAGTGCCAGTAGATATATAATTAGTCACTTAAGAACACCTCTCTTTGAAGGTAAAATTAAGGATGCTTGAGTATTTCTCATCACGATGCAACCACTCCTACAAACTGATCACTGAAGCTTATGAACATGAAGACAATTGCAGCATAAAACATCACTGGAGAACACCCCTAGAACAGCAAAAATAGTTACACATTTAAGTCTGTGGATCTCCCTACCCAAAGGCACTCTTTAAGCTTGGTCTCTGTGGACCCATTCTCTCCAGGCAACTGCAGATTTACATTTATTCTGTACGAGGTATCTTACAGAATCATTTTCACAGAGACTCTTAAATAATTGTGATAACAATTATATTGCAAATAAAGCAGGGAGACACCAGTGACTCAAGCAGAGCAAAGCCCTACAGCATAAGAAACCATATTTTTCATGCCTACCAATAACTCCTCACACACAAATTCTGCAGCACATGCTCATGCACACAGCCAGCAGACTGTTAAATTTTTGAGATGATACCACAAATTTGCAAAAGCTTTAAAAAGTCAGAGTTTATACCATGGTTGAATTTCCTTTAAAGCTCCTTTTATAGTAGATATGTCATTGATTCCAGTATGTTTGCTGTTGTCAAGAGAATAAAAACATAAAATAAAATAAACTCTGACTTCTCAAGTCAGGATAAATATCTCTATTTAGAGTTCAGTGTTAATAAAGAATCTACACAGTTATCTGCTCAATAACATTAACCCTCTCGGGTAATAACACGTGCACAGCACTTTGTTTAAAACAGAGACCATGTAAACAAAGTTATTTCCATCTCTGAAGACCGGTAGCATTTTTGTTTCCCTATTAAGCAACCATTCAACACTGTCATTGGTGCAAAACCTACAAAGAACCCAGGCAGGGGGGGTAGTTCTGTTCTCCTGTCAAAGCTCTCATTTCAGTAAACACACATTCCTGAAGGGCCCGTTATGCACAGGCTGCTGAGGGAATTTCTCTGCAGCCTTAACACACACAAGTTTTATAATTGAGAGTTATTAAAAGGATTCTTGTTCTCACTTGATTACACTGACACATCATAGGGAACAGACTCTACATCAGCACCTCAGAGGCCAGAGCTGGTCAGTGAGTTAAAGAGCTGAAGTGAGTGATGTGAACCACAGACACCTCAGAACTCACAAACCACCTCCAGACTTCCCACATCATCACTGCTTTTAAACCATCACTGGAATCAAAACACAGCGAGATCTACCAGCAGATTCTTTTGGGAGCCCTAAAAAAAATTTACTCAGAAGAGTAAAAATATAATGAAGTTATCCATCCATGAAAACACATTGCTTTACAAATATCCTAAGCATGCAAACTTTGCAATATCCCAGAGGTTCACAGCATCCCAACAGCCACAACCTTTATCTCATCTGAAAGTCTCAACAGCACAGCAAAGGAACTGGACTCAAGCAGGAACACCACAAACCAAGGTTTCCACACAGTCTAATGCCAAGCACAGAGCAAAAGAGAGTTTAAATTTTGGACTATAAAACCAAGAGGGCCAAGATTAAAAGCTCTGTTTCTGCAGCTGCAGGGACAATTCACCTTTTGTGCACCCTCCCTCCCACCAGATTGATAAACAACTCCAGAAAGACAACACTCTGAAGCCTCTGCATTTTCTGAATGGAGGCTGCTGTAATTTACTAAAAATCTGTCTCATTACCTGCATAATAACAATTATGTGCACAATAAAATATACTGAACTAGTCTAAAGGATCTCTCTAGACCACCAAAAGAATTTCCAATTGTAACTGTATTTAAGGGGGGAAAAAACCCCAAGTTTAAGTAAGCTTAGTCTATTCTTGTCTGTTCTTTAGTCTATTCTTGTAACTTATTGATCCTGAAAATTAAGACATTATCTTTGTGCACTGAATCAACAATACAGTTTTGAAGACTATAACTGAAAGTTATGGCAAGCCACATTTGAACATTCTAATTGCTTATTGCTCTCCTGCAACTTGCTATTACAAGTCTTTAAGGATACAAAATAAATAATTACATCATCAGACATTTATCTGCATAGTAATTATTAAGAATTCAAGGACTGAGATAATGTATTCTTTCATTCCAAGTTCTATGGTGATCTATTCCATAAAATAATAAAATCCATAAAAGAATTGCTATAATGTATAGCCCATACTCTTTTGCAACAGGAAACACATTGAAGTCCCATATTTCCAAAGTGGCAGATGCAGGGTGACCAACTTGTTCATGGCTCTCACTTGCCAATTTATTCAGCTTGGAGAGGGTGCCCCTGGGATCAGTTACATGTTCAGACTCAGCAAAAACACGAGCACTCCATATTTAACACATACACTTTGCACGCCTGATTTGGTGCATTTCTTTCAAAAAGAAAGAGAACCAAACATTTTAGTTACTTCCCAAAGAAGAGACTAAACACTAAGCATTTTAAACATCGTATCAGCAATCACCTACAGACTTCTCTTGTATCTCCATGACTCAGGTGACAAAACTGATGCTGAAGTGAAGGACTAGAAAAACGCCACCCTGTAAATGGAAGCCCTAGATATCAACCAGCATGATGTAACATTGCATTTGCTCAAGGACAACTCACTTCAAATACCAAAGCTAATAAATTATCTGCTTAAAAATTCAGCGTACTTGCAGGCAAATCTTGCTTTCAAACAACAATCAAATAAAAAAAATCATCTGACTGGCACTACAAACACTGATTTAAAAATATAGCCTTATCAAAGCAAAAAAAGCCTGGTTGGGATGTTTTCCAGCCAACACTAAGATAACAGAAAGCAAAGCTTTCCACCTTTGTTCTAGGTCAGCATGTGTGAAGTTCACACAGTAGAATTCACAAGAAGAAAAGACTGAAAGAAATACCAGTTTCAATCACAAGACCTGTCAGCTTAAGCAAGTACGTATCATGGAAAGCAGTAACACGATTAAAATTGATTTGAAGAAACCATCCAACAGTGAAAATGCTCCTCTGTAATCAGTTACTGCCTAGAAGTCAGCAAACATCCAACTGAAACCCACAGTTTTTCAGTTTTGCATCAAATGAAACCTTTAACCTATCTAGTCTTCCATTACTTGCAGGCACAGGGTTTGTTGTCTAATCACCATTTTCTATCTCCAGCTTTTGGCTTCTGTTTCTAAGATTACACTGGCATGGCTGAAGAGCCAGTTCTGGAGGAAAATGCCACATTTATTCCTGGACAGCAGACACTTCAGTGTTTCCTTTTGAGGACTCCCTGAAGTTACAAATTCACCACGAGGTGCTGTTGCTTCAGCAAAGCAACACGAAGAATCCCTCCCGCTCTTATCCCAGACTGCCCTCAACTTTCTGTCACGTGGTCAAACATTTGTATAGTTTGACAACTATTTTAAGAAAAAGCTGTGTTTACTGTAACTGAAAACCCAAGGGGTTCCTTAGGGGAAAGTCACTGCTCGGAATTTCTTGCTTCCATGCTAGTTCAGCCAGTTCTCCCACTTCCATCCCACGGCACGGCGCTTTATGTTTGGAAGTTGCCCAAGACACTGCTTCCAGAAACTGCCCTGAGGTTTTACAAGTCCCTGAGCACACTGGTGCAAAGTTTGTTAAGATGACATACATGTGGTTGCTCCAAGATGGCAACATGAACATGGAATTACAGAATTTTGGAAGATTAAGTTGAAATGATCGATTTAATTTTTTCTTACATGTCAAGCTTTAGAAAAGGAACCACTACAAGAAAAGTGGTGCAGGGTTGCTAATGAACCCTGCAGATCCATGTCTGCCCTCTACTTCTCCTGGAATCAAAAGGGAAGGCTGTGTGTTTTAACTGAGGAAACTCGCAGTAAATGGGAGCAATATCTGCTTGAACCCAACATGCTTTGGCAGATACTTCTGAGAGGAAGCACAAGGCTATGGCAGACATAAAAACCAGGTGGTTTTGAACCCACATCTGAAATTCTGGCCTGCAAGTGCTGCAGACTCCAAAATAGCCCTGAATCCAAACACAGAGAGAGCACAAACACGATCAACACCCAAATTAAATAAATGGCAACGTAACTTGTACCTTTGTTACCGTGCAGAAGTTCTGGTGGCATGTTACTTAAAAAAAAGCCTTTTTTCCTGCTATTTTTCCCATCTTGCTTGTCTCCCTGCAAGAGAAACATCGAGTAGGTAACTGAAGAATAAAAAAAGCCAAACTCAAATAAACCCTGACTGCTCCAGCTGTGGCCGAAAAGGCCCCTTGAGGCTCCTGTGCCGACCCAACACTCCCGTGGGGGGCTGAAAGCTCCTCTGAGAACCCACCCAGCTGCGGAACCGGGCGGGGAAATACAACATCAGAAAAGAGATGACAGAGCGGCACCGGGGCAGGGCTCGGCACCGGGATTGGGGGCACAGAACAAGGGCACAACACCGGGAAGGGGGCTCAGCACCAGGTCTCGGCACCGGGATGGGATCACAGAACCAGGGCTCGGCACCGGGATGGGATCGCAGCACCGGGATAAGGCACAGTACCGGGATGGGGGCTCAGCACCGGGATCGCAGCAGCGGGACGGGGCTCAGCACCTCGCCCCCCCCAGCGGTCCCGCAGCGCCCCGGGGCCCCCCGGGCAGGCCGAGGCCCCCGCACAGCGCGGGGAGAGCCGCTCCCCGGCCCGGCCCCGCCGTGAAACAGAGCAGCCCGAGCCGAGAAAGCCCCCTCGGAGTCCGGCCCGGCCCAGGCTCCGGCCCCGCACTGACCCCCTACCTGACCCGCACTGACCCCGCTCCTGACCCGCTCTCTCCTCACTGACCCCGCTCTCCCCGCATTGACCCCCCGCACTGACTCCCCACACGGGCCCCGCTCCCGCCCCGCTCTCCCCTCACTGACCCCGCTCCGGCTCCGCTCCCGCAACGGCCCCGCCGACACCGAGGCGGAAGTGCGGCCCTGGCCGCTGCTGAGTGACGGGCGGCTCGGCCAATCGCAGGGCGCGGTCCCGCCCCCGCCTCTGCCCCCGCTGGCCAATCAGCTCCCAGCGAGCCGTGGGGGGGCGGGGCGAAGGCGGTGCGCAGCGTCACCGGCCCGGGCCGCGCCACCAGTGGAGACACAGCGGGCCAATGGCGACCTGGGGGCGGGGTTATGTAGATTAGGGGCGTGGTTATGCAAATCAAATCTGTACCGGCAGCCCCTGCGGAGCGGGGCCTCCTCACCGGGCGGGATTGGGGGGAGAGTCGTGCGGCTCTTCCTGCACGAAAACAACGATGAAGCCGCTATTGCCTCTTGTGTTCTGTGCGAAACTTGTATCATCGGTGGTTTCAGACTGTGAGGTTGCTCACCATAACTGACTATCATAACGTGTTGTCCTCAAGGAGAGGTCCAAAAAGTAGGCATTTTAATGTCTGTTAATGTGTGTCCGTGCAAACGTTGAGTCAGGGTTGGGACCTGCAGTCCCTACATGCTGTGGTTGGATCAGGATTAACACAAATTTAAACTATTTTGTGGGTTTATGTAATTTACAGATCACCTTTAGAGGCAAAGTCACCTCCAGGCTACAGATGCAGGGGTTTGCTTTCCAGTTCCCTCCTGCATCCCAGTGATGCCCTCCCAGTTCCCTCCTGCATCCCGGTGATGCCCTCCCAGTTCCCTCCTGCATCCCGGTGATGTCCTCCCAGTTCCCTCCTGCATCCCGGTGATGTCCTCCCAGTTCCCTCCTGCATCCCAGTGATGTCCTCCCAGTTCCCTCCTGCATCCTGGTGATGTCCTCCCAGCTCCCTCCTCCCAGTCCCCTCCAGCATCCCGGTGATGTCCTCCCAGCTCCCTCCAGCATCCCGGTGATGTCCTCCCTGTCCTGCTGCTCTGAGCAGGTCCATGGACACCTGGAGAAAGGTCCAGCAAAGCCGTGTGCTGGTAGCTCACAGGTCAGGGTCAGAGTCAAAGCCAACAGGTGCTTTTCTTTCCCTCGCCCCAAACTTGCCCTTGTTCTCACACAACAGGTGACTGGAGGCAAATCCGTAACAACCCCCTTCAACTCAGTCATTGCTGGCGGGGTAAAGAAATTGAGGCTTTGTAGATGTTGGTGCAAGTGTCAGAACTGTGAGTCAGCAGCTTGAAATGGGTTTGACTCATGACAATCCTCTCATGCAACACCTGCTCTGCTCCCCTGAGTTACCTGCTCCTTTCTGAGTCTGCAAGGTGTTTGTTTCACATGCACATAGACTTCTCCCCCGCTCAGGGGTTTGGATATCTTTTCCACTGAAATGTCTGTGTCCTTCCCTTTTCATACCAATCGACTGAAATCTCGTTGGATCTTTAAAAAGAAAAATGAAAAGTATTGCAAAACATGCACAGTAGGGATTTTTGGGAGATCAACCATGAAGATAAAAGCATCCATCCCGAGGAGCTGGAAACCAACCTGAGAGAAGCACAACTCATATCACTAACACAAAACATGGATAAAACTGTTGAGGGAGATTTTCTTGTCCTCTTAAGCAGGAAATTATATGGGATGTTGGGAGGGTCCAGCACAAGAGCGAACAAAATCCACCCCGGAATGATAAGGTGGAGCCTGAATAAGGAACGGGAGGGAGTGAAGGAGGGAGATGAGTCACAGAAATATTTAGCCCCAAAATTATCTTCTCCTACCACTGATTCAGTTCTCAACACAAAGCAAATATAGGGATTAGCACATGAATTCTGTAGCACAGAACTCATTCATCAGAGGTGGTTTTAAACATGAGAAAATGTTTAAGTGGTTCTTAACAAGGGAATTTATCCACCCTCTTTTAGATTGCCCAACGTTATAGGCTCTACATGAAGCACAAAAATAATTCTACTGTGGCTTTTAAGCAAAGGCCCACAAGCAGAAAGTAAGCATGAATTTAAAATATTATTTTGTGACTGAGCAGGCCTTTGTCATGACTAAGCAGCTGATCTGGAAGAGTTCTCCAAAAGGATCATGGAAAGAGAAATCCACTCATTAGATAAACAAGGAATACCAAATTTGTGTAGCTTTTTCAGGTCTTAATTGAAAGCATGGGCATTCTGACCCTGCCACGAAAATCCTTCTCCCAGGCATTCTTTGGACATGTGAGCTAAATTGCCATGCTTAGCAAAAATTAAGATAATTGACAATTTCTTCCTTTCTTAAATATTCAGGGCCCACCCTCTAGCAATCTAAAATCACAAACCCCAAAATTAGACAGGGAGAAGAATCAAACTCTGTATTTGTCTCGCTCCTGCTTTGGTGCAATTACTTTTTAAAGGAGATGGCATGGAATATTTTGCCTTGCTGGCAAAGTTTTACAACATTAAAAGTAATTAAAACGGGGTTGTATAGTGGGAAGTATTGAGCAACTGTCTCAGGCATAGGTGTAACCATCAGCTCCACCTGTAATAAACCCAGCTGTTTCCCTCCTGTGCAGCAACACCATCCACTCTGAGAACTGATCCTGGCAAACTTTGTCACTGCAGCACATTTAGGAAACCTAAATTGCAACAGAAGAGAGGGCAAAAGGGAAAACCAAAATCCAGAGGTGCTGATGTGGAGACATTGCAAGGCAATGTGGCACATTACAGCAGAAACACCGACTGTCAGAAGACAATCAATCACCTGTTGTACACAGGCAGAGACAAACACCTCTTCCCTCCTCCTCCAAACCATCCAGGAGCCAAAGCAGCTACTCAGTCCCAGCATGTTCAGGCAAGTGCCATGGGAAGCTCTTCTTAGACAATGACTCCTTGCCAGAGAGTTTCCAAACTTTGTTTAGCAAGTGCTCCAGCACCTTCAGCTTGGTGCTGCAGGTTCCTCCTCCACACCACACAGTGCCAGGCTGGAATTCCCAGCTCACAGTGCCTCCACAGCCTTTCAGAGACACAGCACTGTCCTTACAGTCCTGTGCCAAATGTGCTTGGAAAGACCCCCAGTCCCGTTCACCAACAGCTTCGCCTTAGAGGAGTGTGAGCCTTGTCCACACTTGAGAGCTAATTTGGATTAAGTGAGGGTGTGAATTAAAAGCACAGTGGGAATCCCAAAATATCTCTGGGCAAATAAGCCTCGAATTATCAAAACAATTGATTAAGTGTCCTGTCAGTAATGGCAGGATCAGCAGAGCCCACAGAATGTCCTGTCAGTAATGGGAGGTTCAGCAGAGCCCACACAGATTGATGGGGTGGTTCTGGCTGTCAGGACAGGTACCCCTGAACACTCATGCTGTGCCCACATAGAGATGGTGCTTTTCACATCCTGTTCTCTTCAGCTTCCTTGTTAAATATCGATTGTGGTTATTATGAGATGGCACACCCCCGTCACACCGTGCCCGAGGCTGTGCAAACATGCAATAGAAAGAAACTTTCTGCCTTAAAAAGTTTGCAGGCTCTCCCTCTGCCCTGTACCCTGAGTGAACCAGACACCACTCTGCAAAATGGGAAACATCCAAATCTCCCATAATCCAAATAATAAAGATTTCCTCCTATGGTCTAGCCCATCTCAAAAGACAGGAATTTTGAGTTCTATTGGCAGTGACAGTGTCTTTTGAGCTGCTGGACTGAAAAAGGGAAGATACTGTGGAAGAGCTACAGTCATATACATATATTTAATACAAAATAAGAGATTTAAAAAGCAGACATTGGTAACACTGATAAGGCCATAATGAAAAACATGGTAATGCTGAAACCACATGAATTTTAACCAGAATCTTGAAGAAAAGCAATTCAAGAGGAAAAGGAATCCATAAATAATGAGGAACATGGCAAAAGCTGAATAAGTAGAAATAGCCAGTCTGCTAAAAGGCTGACTAAGCATGTTCTTTGTAATGGCATGGAAAGGAAAGGACACAAGAGCCTGGATCCGCCGCTTCAGTGATCATTCCCCTGGGAGCTGCACCCATTCAGCTGAGGGCAGCTCAGAGGCTGAGCCACTTCCCTTCAATAGAACATAAAGTTTTAAAATCTCTGTGGTCGAAGTTGTGAAAGCTTAAAACCCAAGTGCTGAGAGTACAAGGGCCTTTCCACAGGAAGACAGAAAGCTTGTAAAAAAACATGCTTTGTCACAAAGTCTCGAAAAAATTATAGAATCACAGGATTGTTAAGGTTGGAAAAGACCTTTAGGATCATCAAATCCAATCATCAATCCAGCACCACCGCCTTGTTCACCACTAAAACATGTCTCGAGTGCCATATCCACACGTTTTTTGAATGTGTGATGTTCCCCTCTGCTGAATCCTGAATTCTTCTAATTCCAGGTATGATTTGTCACTGCAAACTCCTGCTCCTGGATCTGAGTAGAGATGTGCAGGAGGTTATTCTCAGGATAAAAATAGTTCATTTTCATATCCCATCTCACCTTCCCTGGGATAGAAATCCATGGTTTTCTTGCATATGCATAGCAGGGAAGATGGGGGTAAATCACCTTTGACTCACAGCTTCAATCATTCACACACTGGTAAAGGACTTGGGAAGCTCCACAGGGGGATACCATGGAACCCAACTTTTAGGAGCCCCCTCCCAATAAGGGTTGGGTGTTCATGAGCTTCAGCCTGTGCTTCAGGAGCAGATCTGATGAAACTCTATTTTCCCAGTGCCTGTGCACCATCATGCTGCTGCCAGTTGATCTGTCAATAATCACTGATGCTTTATATCATAATAGATGTTTATTTGTCCACAAGAACATCTTATTTAGAATTAATTACCACGTCTGGGTTTAGCTGCACGTACAGTCCTGTGGCAAGTTACCCTTGTACACCTTGGACCACACTTCTCTCCGTGGATGGCAGTATTTCTATCAGAGATCAATTCAACAGCTCATATGAGGCTTCTTTCTGGAAATTCAAGTCAATAGAAGGTAATTATACTTATTGATGCAAGACCTGAATTGATGTGTGAGCAAAATTTAACATGTCTGAGTCCTTCCTTGGCGCCTTCCCTCTGTCTCCAGGATCTCACCCACCACAAGCACCTGAGTAGGATGGGTGTGCATGAGGCAGAGTGAAGGGATGCTCTTCACAGGCCACAGTATAAGGGATATATTTCCCTTTGGGAACTCTCTAGACTCAGTGAGAAAGTCAAACAGATGTTTGCTGCTCAGGTAATATAGAGGTGTTGCTGATGCAGGGTAAATTAATTATTTACTGGATTAAATTGCTTCAGCAGCACCCTGGGTGTTTCCCCGGGGCAGCATCACTTCCCTCTCCATTTTGCTGGCTTTCTGGATGAACAGACAGCAGAGGAGTGTTCTCTGTGGCCTGCACATGTATTTTTCAAGTGTTGCTGATGGCACATCTGCACTGTGCCCCATAGGATGGGGCTGACCCACCAGACCAGCAGAGCTCACAGCACAAGGACAGCTGCCCCGACACAAGGGTGCCACCTCCTTACAATGCAGCACAGAGCTCAGGCATCTGCTGACCCTGGGAATGGGCTCAGGACAGTTCAGCCCTGCAATTCTGTACAAAAATCCCTGGATTTTAACCCTGCGACTCGTGGCAAGCAGCAACACCTACAAAAAGGAAAAAAAAAGTGAAAAAGAAAAACAAACAAACAAAAAAAACCCCAACCAAACAAAACCCGACTGTGTAAAGTAAACTGTCAGCTTTTTTCACTGATGCACTACAGACTGTTCCACACCAATTCAGCATGTAATTTTCTCTAGCTTTGTAAAATTGGCACCTTTGATCCAGCAAATATTTATAACACATACTACTTGCTGGGACAGTCTCCTGTAACAAAGTCCTGTTCACTTGTCCCTAGGCAACCACTAGAACAGACTAATTAGTAACTACAAATTCACACATATCCATCAAAACAAGATCCAGATTAATTTAAGGGTGTCTCAGTATCTTCTGTGATTAAAAATTAGCATCTCAACTTTCCCCAAACAAATTCTACTAACTTACAGATTGGTTTTAAAAATAAGTATAAGAAAGGTCTCATAATGAAATTTCACCAGAAAAAAAGAAAAAGGTAATAAAATAGGTAGGATATTTGAGCATGAACAAAAAGAAGAAAATCAGATCCTGTCCCAGATCCTGTCCCAGATGGAGCTGGGAAGTTTGGCTCTGGATCTGAAGGCTGCTACACAAGAAATCCCCGACAGGCAGACAAACTAATGTGCCTCCCTCATCAGCTTCTGTGTCAGCTACAGCTGACTCTATTTACTTTTAGCCCAGAGGAGGAACTGGGAGCAGAAGGAAAAGAAAAAAACCTTCATTGATATTCACAATGATGTCTTACACATCCAGCATTATTTTTGTCCAAGGGAGCTCTTTCAGAAAATGGGAGAAAACAAGTGATGAGGTGGAAGAATGGTCGTCAGAAGGGAAGAAAGGGCCCTGTTGTGGAGAAAGGGGCTTGTGTTACCCTGTATTAAAGTACCATGAATCATTTTGGTTTCTGTGTATCTTTGGTATCAGAAAAGTAAGGTGAACTCAGCCTGGGCACCATGAAAAAACAGGTTTTTTACCCTAAGTAAGCTAAATGCCAGATTAGACATCTCTAATGATGGAGGCAGATAGGCTGAAACTGCAGCTGGCAAATAACAGTGCCCTGACCCTGATGGTGAAAACCCCTACTTGTCCCCACGTCTTCCATGCAAAACCAGTGATGTCCTGACCCCAAATCACACCCCTGCTCCAGACCATGGGTGGAAATCCAGCCACTGAGCTTTGGCAAGGAAGAACTCCCCCCTGGGTGTCTGCCTGCCTGGGCTGGCCATGCCATGCAGCATTTCCCAAGCTCCGAGCACGAACAGCCACACTCCCGGCCATCCCTCCGGCCCCTCTGCTTGGGGCAGGCAGCAGGAAGGAGCCCTGCCAGCTGGCTGCCTGCTAAGGGCTTCCAGCAGAGCTCTGCCTGCATCGCTGCCCAGGGCCCCTTTCACATTCCCATTGATTTTCCCATCACCAGGGATGGGAACCTGGCTAGGGGGGAGGAGGGGAAGCGCCTTTACCTGTGCTCAGCAGCTCTGGGTGCAAAGCACACTTGGGTTTTTCAAGCCCTGTCATTCAGAAGTGGATTTTGGAGGTTCTCTCTCCTCATTTACACATAGGGAGGGTTTCTCCCTGGCTGAGAGAGCTCAGTTTTGGCATTTACACTGGTGAGAATCATTTCCAAGAAGGCACGACTCACGGGAAACTTCTAATTGACCAAGATGTGATTCATTGGTAGGCTCTCACTCTCTGAATTAAAATAGCATCACCAAAAAAAATAAAAAATCACTGAAACTCCCAGACTCTGGCAGGCAAGTGCCCCAGGAGCCCTGGTGTGCTGGTGTGGTGGGGTCTGCTGATGGTGCAGCTCGATCTGTGCCCAGCAATGGCTCTCCAGATGCAGCCCCTTCTTTTTTGGCAGTGGCTTTGCTGTGGGAGCAGGGAGGCAGAAGGAATGAAGACCGTGGTAGGACGGAGTGGGGCGAGGAAGGAACCCATGAGCCCCAAATTTCCTCAGATTAGTCATAAAAACATTGGATAGTTTGGGTTAGAAGCTCTAGTCCAACCCCCTTTCCATGAGCAGAGACACCTTCAGCTAGACCAGGTTGCTCAGAGCCCTGCCCAACCTTGAACACTTTCAGAGATGGGACATCCATCACCTCTCTGGAAAACTTGTTTCAATATTTTATCACCCTCCTTGTAAAAATCTTTTTTCTGTGTATCTATACTGAATCAACCCAGGAATTTGGATGCATGGCTGCAGACTGTGGCCCCATGGATACCCCAGCACTGTTTCTCCAGGCAGCACAGAGGGTCTCCTGCACAGATCTGTGTGCACACAGGCTAAACCAAACCCTCAGAGGTGACTGGAAAGCCAGAGAAGTGATGAGGGCAATTGGGGAAGAGATTTCATCCCACCAAGTGTGAGCAAGGGGTGGCCACAACCCTTCTTGGGGTCCACCTGGTGATGTCCAGCAAGCTCAACCTTCCATCCAGTTGTAGAGGGGGAATAGGTGCACTCCCAGGAGAGGGAGATTGTGAAATTTGGCTTTGCATTGGTGCATGGGTGGAAACTAGACAAAAAGCCATCCCTGGCAGTGCTCAGAACAGCTCTGGGAGTTCTTCTAGTCCAGAGAGGGATGAGTCCACAGCAGGAATATGCCAAGAGAGGAGACACAAGTGCCCTTTGAGCCATGGTGAACTTTATCAGGTTTTCAGTAGGAAAAAACCCTTGTCTGCTCACAACAGCAGCCTTGTGAGGCTGCACATGCTCTCCCTGCTTCAGGCCCACAGAAGTGGAAGGGCTTTTTCCTATCTTTTGTACGTGCAGCCGCTATTTAATGTAAATGTACTTACCAGAAACTGAATAACTCCCACGCCAGTAATTTTATACCCATCCAACTTTTAAATTATGAATGCAATAATCTGCAGCACCACGACTTACAAGGCAAGGCTAGAATTCCCGAGGCAAGAAAAGTCTATTTTTAGACCTTTCAAGCTGAGATTTTTACTAGATGTAGAAATTTGCTTCCTCCTGCTGCCTCGGGTGTTAATTTGCATGACAAGTTTCAGGGGTTTGGTTTTCTGCGTTTTGGGTTCCACTTGGTCAAACACACCAGCAAAACAAACCAGTTGCTTTCTGGGGAAGGAGTGCAAGAAGGAACCCCTGGTGCACCCATGTGGCTCTGCCTGGGTAAGGTGTTGCCTCACAGGGTTACTCTGAGGCAAAGAAATGATGAAATTGGTTGTTCCCCTGAGGAACATCCTCCATCTGGGCTGTGACTTGGCTCAGGAGTGGTGTGTGCCCTCCTCGAGCAGGGGCTGTGCTGGGATCATTCTGGCTTTAGTCCCATGTAGTTGGCAGCAGTTTTACACTACAGCTGTTGAGAGATTGCAGAGAAGATTCTCCTGAATCATATTTGCAAATGCTATTTAAATTCATGAGGTATTTTCTTCTCTATGCTTTTGAGGGGGTTTGGATATTGCAGGGACGTGGTGTTTTACTTGATGTTCTTCTTCTGTGTGTGGTACCCGGGAGAGACCAAAACATTGTGCAAAACTCATCTCCCACTGTGTGTGGCAATAGCAGAAGATAAGTGAGAAAGAGAGGGGGATCAGATACACCCCAATAATCAGAAGTTCCTTCCTGCTGGGCCCCACAAGGGAACTGTGTCATCCAGAGCACAGAGGCAGCACTGGCCCAGGATGAGCAGCTCAGGGTTGGATCACTTTTTGCATCACACAGAGGTGTTTATCAGCAGAGCTCATAATAACTCTTTGGCAAGATGTGATGCTCCTTCCAAATCAGGACTGTATACTAATGTTTTCCATGCCAGGCTCTGTCTGGGATTACAGCAGGGTGAGAAATCTCAGCCCTGGCACTCTCTTCTCTTGACAAATCACCCCATTGCCATTTCTTAATTAAATGCTGCCAAAATGGGAGCTCTAATACCGCCTTGCCTGCCCAAACCCAGCTGTGTGGCTGCTTGGTGGCAAGAGTTAAGCACAGTTCTTTTGCTTCTGAATATCATCCATGGACCATGCCCAGAAAAATGCTAAATCTCTCTCCTTCAGTGCCCCATGAAAGGCTCTAGCAGAGTAGATGGACCTTCATTTTCTCCCCTCTGCAGAGCAATACACAATTCACTGCTTCTGCTGGTGTTATTAGGCTTCAGTTGTGCTTGGGGGAAAAAAATATGAAAAAAGAAAAAGATTGAGGGAAATGGAGATGTAATTCTTTTAAAATGTTTTTTTTTGAGAAGTAGCGGCAACAAAAATTATGTGAAGATCAAAGAGAAAAGAGGCTGTGCTCCAGGATAACTCAAAAATAATATGGGGCAGTTGCTGAGCAACTCTCCAATGCAAAATATTGTTATTTTCTGGTGTCTCCCCCCATCTGCACAAGAGGGATGGTGGCTAGTACTAGTCAAAGAAAAAAATCTCTGTGATTGCCTTAGTACAATTAGGTCTAAGGTCTTTGCAAACAGCTCCTGTCAATCAAGCTCAATCCATTGATCTTACATCTAAAGCACTTATTGAAAAATAAATTATGCTTTTTTGATCTAATCAACTATTAAGGATCCTTTTCTTCCTTTTTGAGCCTGGGCAAATAAAATTCTTCCATCAGAACTCACCTAATAATTATGCTGGACACACAGTGGACCAAATCCTGAGTGTGAAGCAAAGTGGTGACTCAGAAACCAGAGGCTGATTTCTTTTTCTCTGGTATTTTTCCCTTTTTTCTTTGTTTGAATAGATATTCTTTAACCAGACATTCACACAAGTTGGTGCACAGTGCTAAATGCATTCCAGTAGTCAGGATATTGTCTGTTCTCTGCCTGGAGCTGGGAAGCACATAAGCCACAGGGATCTGCCTGCTGCAGAGTGGTACCCGAGGACTTCACCTTTCTCCTCCCACCTGGTTCATCCTTATCCTTCTTTTGTGTGGCTGCTGGCACTTGCTTCCAGATGCAAACCTGCTTTTGTCCTCTGAGGAGGGGCAGGGAGTATCCATCCCTGGGGATCCTCCAGCATCCAGATTGCTCTGAGACTATCAGATGGCACATGGCCCAGAGGGACAGATGCCTTGACAACTCCACAGCAGGGCTGGGACCCAGGTCAGGTGGTCACCATCCTTCACCCCTGCTGGGGTCTCTGGAGTGATGTTTAGAGCTCAGATAAGAATGGAAATATGTTGCTTCATCTCGTTTTGTCACAGAAGTGAATAAACCTGAGGCTTTAGAAAGTGAAGAATTAGCAAGGCTGCTAATTGGGGCTGAGGCAGGTGAGATGGGCAGGGAAGCACATCTGTGTGTTCAGTCATCTGCCAACACACATCTGGGGTACAAGGCCGTGGCCCCCCACCTGCAGTCCCTTGTCACACACAGATCAACACAGGGGAAGAGCCTGGAGCTCCCCTGAGCTCCAACCAAACCCACAGAAATGGGGGGACCCCACTTTTCCATCACCAGCAGAGCAGGACGGAGATGAGACTCAACACCTCACTGTGCACCCCACTGGGAAGGGTCCCTGTGAGCCTTTGGGAGCAGGGTCAGCCACAGGATCAGGGACCAGCCAAGCCCCCTGCACAAGGCTTCTTCCCAGGGGATCAACCTGAGGCAAAACAGATTCTTGACCCACAGCAACATCACTGTTATTTCCCAAGGTTTGGGGTTTTTTAAATATCCCCTTGAAAGCAGCAGAGCCAGCTCAGCTCAGCTCTGCCTCTTGGGTGCTGGCAGGCTGCCACCCTTTAATTAAGTCTGCTTTTATGTCTAATGCTCATGGCAGCGTTTCAGGGCTGTTGGAATGGGTGCAGATCAGGTGTTTGCAGAGCTGTGTGGTGGCTTGGATGTTCAGGCTAATATGCCAAAGTAATAGTGTTGATATTATCATCCTCTCTGGTCACATTGGTTCGTGAGCCCAGATAAAACCAGGCCATAAAAAAACTCGTTTTCCTGCAGGGAAGGGGGCAGCTGGGAGCAGAGAGAGTTGGTTTGAAACCCAACTCCTCAATTCATGGCACAAAAGTGATGCCAGAGCCCTCTCCACAGTCCCCTGGTACCAAGGTGTGTGCCCACAGCAGGCTCAGCATCACACTCACCTCCACCCTGTGCAGGTGGGCAACCTGCACATCAGGGGCTGCCACTGGTCCATGCCCAGCTGAGCTGGGCCTGACTGAGCTCCCAGCCCGGGCAGCAGGAGCAGGGACTGAGGAAGGGGCAGCTTTAGCATCTCCCACTGCACTGGAAGCCAGATCACTGATCAAGTGTGGGTAGTTTTGCCTCCACTTCTGGCTGCTCTGCATGCAGCAGCTCAAATTCCTGTCATCCCCCGTGTGCATCAATAAAATCAGACTGTGGCAAAGTACATGCCATTGTTACGGAGCCCCTTTCTTGCAAGTCACAGCTTGATTTTGGTGCCTTTTTCAGCCTCAGTTCTCCTTGTGCAGCCTCCCGGGAGCAGAGTCTGCTCCTCTCCCCCCACGCAGCTGCTGCCCTTGGGCACCCCAGGATTGCATTTCGGTGCCAGGGCAATGACCGTGCATGGGACACAGTGGGGGGACACAGACAGGGGGATGCCCATCCCAAATCCAGGGATGCAGCCACCGCACCGCAGCTCTCCATCCCCGCAGCCCGCCGTGCCCGCAGAGCGCCGCAGCTGCAGGGGATGCTTCGGATGGTGCAGAAGGCACTGGGATCCTCACGGGGATGTGGGATTCTGCCACCAACAAGTGATCAGCGAGCAGAAGAGGAGGGGACAGCCTGCTCCAGGCAGCGCTGGTGTCACTGCAGGCACCCCGCGGTTTGTACTCTGCCTCCCGGTCTCCATCAGTGGTACCCTCCTGCCCCGGAGGAGCGAATCGCTCCCCCATCCCCACCAGGCAGGCTGGTTTGATCTGCTCTGCCCCCAGATAATGCCGCAGACAGAGCCGTGTTGCAATTAAAGACTTTCCCCGTTCTATGCTAATGAGAAGCAGGAACAGAATGCACAATGGCAGATAATTAGAGGCGAGAAATTACAGACGCAATCCTCTCTCCTCCTTGTCCTTGCGCTGTTTTATCCACTGTTCCACACTTGCCGTGAGCCTGACACGGAGACCGGAGCTGTGAAGATGATGGACAGAGGGATAGAAAAGCTCTTTGAAGCACATCCCTGGAGCTCCATCAGCCCTGACCATGAGATGCCTCTGCAGGACTGCTGGCCAGGGCAGTGAGGTCGACTTCAGCTGGTCTGAGCTGCTAAAATTAGTATAATTTTAAAAACCCAACTTAATCGTGATAATCAAATTAAAGAAATATTATGGAATGTTTCCTGCTTGTTTTCAAGAGGGCCTGTAACTTGCTAGAACTTTTTGAAATCCAGCTGCTGTAAATACCAACTCATGGGCTTTCCCAATCGCTTACCTTTCTTGCTCAATACCAAGTATCTATTTAGGAACTGTTTTTCAAAACACTGCAGTTTGCACAATTAATTTGTGGAAGTCTGTTGTGTGTGCTGATGTGCAAAAAACGCCTGTGACAGGAGATCACATGAATAAAGTCATTATTTTGTGGAAACAAATAAGCACATTTTCATACATGCAATCCCAGAAACTGGTAAAGTGCTTAGAAAGTGGTAAAGTGCTTTAAAGCAATGCCATAATACTCTTAAATGCCAAGTGTCACATGAAATGTTATTCAGAATCACTCCCCTCTCCTTTCCAACCTGCCTGCAAACAAGTGGGATCTGCAAAGCCCAGACGTGGGTGCTTGGAACAGCATCAGCTGCATGTGATGCATTATTAACAACTGGAATTATTAACTCTTTCAGAAAGCTGTTCTGTACCTCTCCACGCAGTTGTTTGCAAAATTATTCGGACAATTTATGCCTCCCTTTTTTAATGAACCATGTCATGCTCTCAGACAACACTGATGGACAGCAGAAAGCAAAGAAAAAAGGAAAGAGCATCTGAAGTGACAGGCAGAGCCTTTTTCATGAACCATCTCGCTCACAGATTTAAAGCAGAGCAAGACAAGAAGGGGAAATTAAGAGAAATGGCACTGTGGTGCTGACTGGGAGGGTGTGGCAGGGTGGTGGGATCTGAGCCCTGGTGAACAGTGGGGAAGGTGAATATCCCAGCTCGTCACTTATTGCCAAAACTCTCAGCCACCAGAGAGAAGATAAAGGCACCCAGCACTGGTGTGGTCCCATTGCCCTGGCTGTGCTCCTCTGGCCAGCCCCAGCAGCAGCCCCAGGAGCACTTCTCTGCCCATGGAGTGTCACTGCTTTTTGTCTCCTTCAGAGAGGCCAGAGATGCCCCCAGCCCTCAGGGGAGCTGTATAACCACAGGAAAGCTTGGCATCCTCACCCTACTTTCAGGCCTGAATCTCATTTCTATTTTTGCTGCTCTTCTCTTTTTTCCCAAGCGAATTACTGAGGAATCCTCCACCCGCCCAGCACCAACCCAGCCTTCATCAGATAATACCACCTGCAAAGATTGCACAACAGAGCTTTTTTGTGTGGTTGACGTGCATTTTCAGGCTTCACAGTGTCTTGTAGGCCCCCTGAAAGAAAGGAAAGAACAAAAGAGACAGGTGGGGAATTATTTTTCTCTTCCCCTGCCCTGCTGGCAGGAGATGTTTCTCAGCCTCCGCACAGAGGAGAGATGTGGGAAGGAACAGAGGAGTTTCTGCGGCCACTGGTTTGAGGATAAGCAGGTATGGTTTATCATGCAGTCTAAAAGGAGACCTGGCTCCTGCATCCCCCAAATTCTTGCTCCTATTCTTTCTGGCACTACACCATGCAGGAAAATCACTGATTGACCATCATGCCCTGGAGCTGTTGGATCTGACCACCTACCCTGCTGTGCTGGGGCAGAAAACAACCAGTGGGATGACAGCAAACACCCTCCAGAAGGAAGACCCAGCTCCTGCACATCTTGTTTTCCTACAGCTCCTGTGTGATTCAACCCCTTAATTTACACTGGAGGTGTCTAATGTTCCTTGTCCTCAGCTTCTCCTACCTCTAGCACGGCTGCACTCTGGTTAGGCAGAGGTCAGTGCCAGCAGAATGTGATTACTTATTGCAGAGGGAAGCACTTCCAGTTTGTCTTTTTCCCATTATTTGTTGCAGGATGCTCTGACTCTCCCCACATCACAGTGGCTGTTACATCCAGTGGCAGCTCTGTAGTGTCTGCAGTCCCCCAAGACAGCTTAGCTGAGTTGCACAGGAAGAGGAATCTCATAATCAGTCAAGGAAATGAGAATCCAGTTACTTACAACCACAGCAAACTGCCTCTCTTTACAGAGGAATGGGCCAGAAACCTCAGCAAACGCCAGGCTGGTTGATGAGATGGGTTGTGGTGCTGAAACACTGCTTGCTGCAAGCCAGCCCAACAAAGCGATCTGCTGGAGCTTTCAGCTCCCCTCCACATCCAGGCTCTGGTCCCTTTGTCCCGTACTATCTTTGTCTGCACAAATCTGATTCCAAATGACTGGCTTGTCTAGGGGCCAAACCAGCTCCAGGAACAAAGATTTGGGCTTGGAAGGGGAAGACAGTAGATAACAGCACAGGCAAAAACATCCTGAGCATCGCTGCAGCTTCGCCTGTGGTGAGCTGATGCTTCCTAAATGCTTTGTCTTCCTCCTGTCACCATGTCCCTTTTAATTCCTCTTCCCCAGGCTTTTGTAGTCAGATGCCTGACATACCCTCTATTAGTCTCTGCTGCCTTATAACAAACATCAAAAGGGAGCCTGAAAAGAAGACGAATCGGAGATCAGGACCCAGAGCAAGCACTAATAGAAGAGAATACATTAGGCACACCGAGGTTCAATAGGAAATACATTTTCCATCTGCCTTTGTTAGACAGATCTAAGGGCAGGCTTGGCATTGTCACGAGCAGCCAGAGATAGGGTTGAGACAGGGATTTTTATGAGAAAAGCCAGGAGTCAGGGAAAATCCTTGTATAGATGAAGGTCTTTCTAAATTAGACTGATCTGGAGACTGCAGGTCAGGCTTTGGAAGGCAATGGGCGGGCAGGGGGATCAGCATCCCTCTGGTAACACAGCCCTAACTGGGGAGCTGAGCAGAATGCAGCCTCTTCAAAAACACACAAGGGTCTGTGGCTCAGGGAGGGTGGGACAGGGAGCTTGGCAGAGCTGATGAGGGCTGGAAAGATGGAGGGACATATTCCCCCCTCCTCAGGAAGGGTACCTTCCTCTGGAGAAAATGAGCTTGCTAACTGATGCTGAAGCTGTTGGACCTCATGGCCTTTCACAGAGCGCCCTTGAGAAGGCTTGTAGAGACACAAACACTTGAAATTTCTGCTAGGAATGACAATAGCAGCATCTCCACTAACTTTTGCCTGATCTTCCCCCACAGGATGCCTTGGGAAGGATCTGCAGGTCAGTCCAGGGTGCCTGGCTGACAAAGGTGCCAACCACAGCCCATGACCACACAGAGACTCTTTGGACAGGCAGTTTTGGTCCAGCCAAGCCAGTGCTGCCTGAATCTCTGCTTGTACCTCCCCTCCTGGGGACAACCTGCACACTTCAGACAAGACTCCCAGCCCCTGGAGGTCCCCAGTGCGAAGCTGTGTCCCCATCCCAGGGCTCTGTGGGTTTGGTGGGAGGCTGTTCTCAGGGGCTGTGTGTGAACAGGATTCTCTGCTGCTTCTCCTGGCTGGCTCAGGTGAGGCATCCCCTCTGCTAAGAAGGTGCAGCTGAGTCTGGAACAGCAGAGATTGCCCTGTCTGCAAGGGAGAGGGACTTCTCATGAGGAGTGTCTTGGTGAATGAGTGCTGTCCTCAGGACCTGGACAGATGCTCTTGCTTCATTTCACAGGAGACACTGGAGAGGGAGAGAATAACAACAAGCTTCAGTCCCCTTGGTTAGACACTGTCCTGCAGCCTGGAGACACCAGACTTCATTACAAGGGGCTTTACAGAAGCCAAATGGTCAAATAAACAAGCTAAAATGAGCCACACTGCTGATTTTCCTAATCTCAGGCACTGAGATCTTGTTTGCCTTCTGCTCTCCAGAGAAATATGCTTCCTTCTATTCCATGTTGCCTATACAACCACATATGCTTGGGGAAGAAGTATCACACAGGAAATACAGGCTTTGACTTACAGAAAAGTCCCTCAAATACTGTGCCTGAAGGACCCTTCAGCTTGTAAGGTTTGATTAGCTTGTTTGGAAGGACCCTTTCAGATGGTGGGAGTGTTTGGGGTCAGCTTCTGCTCTCAACTGCCCTGGCATGAGTGAAAGAACTCTCTTGGGTCAGTGAAGTTGGGTAGAGATGAGAGCAAAGTTTTCTGTATTTCTGTTAGGAAATGATCTGGCAAAACAAAGGCTCTGTCACCTTCCCTGATGCATGGGAAGAATTAATGTATTTGCATCTTTGTAAGAGGGAAGAGAATTGGGCCCATGTTGAGCAGTGATAATGAATTAAACTGAATTAAATTTTGATACATATTAGAGATATGTTAGTTACTATATAAAGTAATATACTTAATTAGCCAAGGAAGTCTGTTAAATATTACATAAGGTTAGCCATGAGTTCCCTGCCTCTGAGCCCCGGCAGGAAGCGAGGGAGATGACATTTGTAGGTCTCCTCACATGAGAGCCTGGTGGTAGCTCTGAGGAAATCCATGGACTCCACAAGTGGGCTTAAACTCTACCTCTCTAATTGCTTAGTGCTGTGAAGTTTTATAAAGTTTGATGGAAAGCTAAGGAGCACATTGTGCCACAGCTCATTTCTCCACAGCTCATTTCTCCACAGCTGCTCTGCTTTCCATCTGCCTGGGAACAGCACTGGCTTCAATTCGAAATTGTTTAGTCCTTCCCAAATGTCCTCTTGTCACTCATAACCTACACCCCTCGCTGCCATCAAGAGTATTAGGAACAGAGCCCAGCCTTCCCTTTTAACCATCCCCTGACAGAGTACCAGATTTAATAGATACTTTTTTAACAAAGCTTTCTCATTCTCTCCTCCACATGGTAAAATGCTCCCAGCATTGTTGGTAGCTGCTGCACATGGACATCATGTCTTGATATTCAGACCCTATTGTGTCTCTCTGAAAACATGTATTGGTCTTAACAGCAGCCACCAACTCGGTCCAAGCTGACAGATGCAGCATGGCTTTTGGCTTCATTCCCATTGTGCTCTGAAATTTTCACTTCAAAATACAATATTGAGCTGGCCTTGACAAGAATCAGGTGTTTGATCAGACAGTTCCTCCATTACTAATGGCATTACTCATCCTGCTCTGCAGTGTTTTCCTCCCCCAGAGTCGTAAACTCAGCATTTTCCTGCTCACAAAACTGCTGTTGGCTTGCACAAGGACAGAAATGTGACTTTCTCTGATGTCAAGGTGATTTGTGATTTCAAGGAGTTAGGTCCCAAGAAGCCAAGAACAGTCACAGCAGTTTGGGACAGGTCCAACTTATGAACAGTTTCCCTCTAGCAAAGGACACTTTGGGAGTTTGGATTTGCAGGTTACAGCTGGGAACAGGGAGCAAGAAGAAAGGAAGAAGAGGAAAGAAGGAAGAAAAAGAAAGGAGAGAAAAGGCATAGGATTTGTTCTGACCATTGATGGACACACACTGTACCCAGATGGGGACCATTCCCCTCCAGTATTTGTGGTCCTTATCAGGGACGTGGTGGCTTTACAGCAGCTGGGGCTGCACAGTGCAGCTTTGAGAGTGGAGATGCTACTGCTCTTCCTACCTTTCTGAAAGCTGGTTCACAGGGTATTTCTTAGCATTTTTCTGGACATTCAGTCATCATTGTCTTTATCTGACATCAAACTTACTCTATGTCCCTTGTAGTATGGTAAGGAAGAGACTTTCTGCCACCAGCAGAAGCCTTTTGACACCTGGCTGAGCAGTGGACAAAGCACAAACAGCAACTGATTTCATCACGTCCCACCCAGGTTTGGATTGCCATGCAATGGATTAGGATTTTCAGACCTAACAGCTCCCGAAGTTTGGACAGACAAGTTGTTGTGGAGTTTGTTTTTAAAAGAGAAATACATATCAAAGTGTAGCATTTCACTGCATCTCCAGCATGAGAAATGCTCCCCTGGCATTTTCTGTGCCCTACCCACTGATGCTACATGTAAAATATTTATACTGAGGGTTTGTGCTGTAGCTTGGGGGTCTGGCAAAGCAGGAGCTCAAGGGCTCCTTGGAGATTTTGCTCTGGGCCACTCTGGAATCTCTTTGCCAGGCTGCCCTTACTCTCACCCACATATTCTGGTAACTTGCAAGGGAATCTCAAAAAAGGGAATTTTCCCAACAGAATAAACATTTCCCATGATGAAAGGCAGAAGAAAATGAAATAAAACAAAGGGATGGGTTTCGTAGTGACAGATACTTGTGCGAATGCCAGAGCACTTTCAACCCTCATCAGTAAAGATGAGAACACAAAGAGGTTTTTTAATCATCTCTTTCTTTAAAGTTTGTCTCACAGACAAACTGGCTCCATGGGACAGAAGTTAGCAATGGAAAAAATATGATTTGTGCATAGCAATAACAGCACCTCTCCTGGAGGGTTGGAGCTCATGCCCCCTCCAGCCCTGTGGATCCTCACTGCCCCTGGAAGGGCAAACTCCTCACTGGGGAAACTCTGCCTCCATGGAAATGGAAACAGAGCCACAGGACAGAGACAAGGTGTCAAAAAAGCTCTCTTTTCCACACTGATGATTTCTGATGCTAATGAGTCTTCTGACTTCCACAACCCTTGATTTCACAGCTGTCCTCCCTGGGTGATTGCAATGATACATATCTAAACCTGTACCAAAGTGCAAATTCCTCCATGGAAAGGTGGAATGAGGCTCATCAACATCCAGGGGATGTTACCCCAGGTTTATAGAGAGCTACCTGTGGGCAAGATGGTGCCATCTTTAAGAAACTCTTTAATGTTCTCTTCAGATCTAAAAAGGCATTTAATGGAATAAAACTTCAGCAAATCAGATAAAAATAATAAAACGAGCCAACAAAGTTATCTCATCAGACAATACTCCCACAGAGAGGAGCAACCCAGCCCCTTGCATTGGGATTCCTTGGTTTGTGAGGAAGATTGAGAGCATCAATGTGGAGGCCTCTTAACCCAGGAGAGGACCCCATGGCCTGACTGCAGAGTGATCAATACACCCTATATGAACATACATAAGTACTTATGAACATATGGGGTATCTACACATGGCATATGTGCTGTGTAAACCAGGTCCAAACATTAGTTATTATACCATCTGCTTGCATATTTGTGTGTGATCTGTTTTAATCACCCCTTCAGGTTGGGTGATTTCCTTTGTTTTATTACTAAGATAGCACATTTCCTGAAATATATTAGAAATGTATCTGTCCTGTTTGCTGAAGCAAGAGAGATATTTCATGACCAGGAAACTTATAGTCTGAGCTTTGTCACCTCTTATTTATCTAACTATCCTGGCAATTTACTCTGGATAAACAATAATTGTCATTCGTCCACATTATATTGTACCACTTTATAAATTACCTTAAAAGACACTTTTGCTTCCTATCCTGACAGTGAAAACTCTGAATAATGAATGGCAGCCAAGAAACAGCAGACAGCTCCTAGGGATAACACTGCAGCATGCACACAGTAATTTGGGACTTGTAAAGATTTCAGTGAATACTAATGTTTGACTGAATAGCTAGAGATTACAAATAACACCATGAAAGTAGCCTGTGGATTCATTAACCATCATGGGCATTATTAAAAAAGCTGTTTCTCCATTACATCTCTGGTGATAGACATAAAATTCAGGTTCTCTGAGCTGCAGCCACACTGTGGCTGCCCAGCCAGGCTGCTCCCGACCCTGCAGGGAAGGCAGACAGGTGTGTTGTTAAATCTCATTATCCTCAAAGCAGTGCTGAAGCCACTCATGAAGTTCCTGGACCCGTTCTCCCACCGACCAGGAGTTTCTCGCAGCATCCTCATCTCTCCACCCGCGGCTCCCACGAGCCCACAGTGACATCCTCTGTCGGGACGTGGCACCGACCGAGCACATTAAGGGACAGGATGGGGCTGGTCCTTGCCGAGGCCACCCTTTGGTGGGTGCCACAAAGGCCACCCCTGCAGGAGCACTGAGAAGTGTTCCCACTGCTCAGCTCTGCCGGGTGCAAATGGTTTACTGGGATTCAAGAGAGCCCTCTCTGCCTCCTCCCAGCAGGACCAGCCGCTGCTGTCAAGAGAGTGGCTGTGGTAGTGGATTTGAAGAGTGAGGCTGTAGCAGTTTCTGATGTGAAAATAGCTTTTGCAGCAATCAGAAGGCAGTGAAATCTCTGGGCATTAGGTTCAGGCATGTTTCTGGGTTTGCACAATTTTAGTACTTTGCTTTTTATCTGTTCATCACAGACGTACATGACTTACCAGACTTCTCCAGAAAGAAGAGTGCTTGCCCAGGGGCTCCAGCCAGTACCCTTCTCTGGTTTCCAGTGTTGCTGCCCTGCACCTTCCCGTGCCATTCCCCAGAAGTGGTGACTGAGGAGCTGATCCTGCCCAGTGACATGACACCTGTGACAGCATTTCCACTCCTGCAGTCTGGTGCTGGCACCATGCACAGGGGTTATAAAGTGATGGGCAATTTCATCCTGCAGTATCATCAGGTCAAGCAAGTACTCAGACAGAAGTTATTCTCTTCAGCTGTGAAATGCTGAACAAGTGGAGGGAGGAGGGAACATTAATCATCTCTACAGAGCTGGGGCCAGGAGCAAGGACTCCTTGGTTTGCAGACCAAGTGGCATGGTCTGCATCTTCCTCCTGCCAGCCGTGAGGGGCACAGGTAAGAGCATCGCCCTCTGTGCTCCACCTGCCCAGGGAGCCCTCCTGGCTGCCTCGATTAAAAGGCAAGTGAAGCCTTGCCCTCCACTTCTCTGCATTAAGGCAGACACTCCATGGCAGGAATCATAAGCACTCCCTACAGCCTCTGGCTTGGGGGACGCCTTGGGGAGATGCAGGAATGTTGCTGTGGAGAAATGCAAGAATGCTCTGTGAGAATTCAAGGATTCTTCTGAGTTGAGAGGGGAAGGAGGAATGTAGAGATCTTCCATGGGTGGGCGCAAGGATACTCTGAGGTAATGCAGTGATGCTCCCAAGCTGAGAAGGGAAGGGGGAAGGGAGAGACTGCTCTGGGGGATTCAGGGATGCTCTGGAGGGATGCAGGGACCCTGGGGTAAAGCAAGGATGCTCCCAGGTTGAGAGGGGAAGGCGGAACATGGGAACACTCAAGTTTACTCTGTACAGACACAGGGATGCTCTGGGGAAATGCAGGGATGTTCTGGGGTAATACAAGTGTGCTCCTGGATTGAGAGGGAGAACGTGAGAATGCTCAGGGATGCTCTGTAGGATGCAGGGATGCTCCGGGCTAATACAAGTGTGCTCCCGGACTGAGAGGACAAGGGAGAACGTGAGGATGCTCAGGGATGCTTTGGAGGAAGGCAGGGATGCTCTGGGGTAATACAAGTGTGCTCCCGGATTGAGAGGGGAAGGGAGAAGGTGAGGATGCTCGGGGATGCTCTGTAGGGATGCAGGGATGCTCCGGGGGCCGGAGCAGCGGTCCCTGCGGCGGGGCGGGGTGGGATGCGGGGGGCGGGCGGGGCGGGCAGAGGCGGCATCCCCTTGCCGGTGTCGGTGTCGGTGTCGGAGCGGCGGGGCCACCGATGGAGAGCGGCGGGGCGCTGAACGGGTCGGGCGGCGCCGGGCGGTTCGCGGCCGCGGGCACGGCGGCGCTGGGCGCGCTCATGGCCCTGCTCATCGCCGTCACCGTGGCCGGCAACGCGCTGGTGATGCTCGCCTTCCTGGCGGACTCCAGCCTGCGCACCCAGAACAACTTCTTCCTCCTCAACCTGGCCATCTCGGATTTCCTAGTAGGTAAAGTGCCGCCCCGCGGGGCTCCGCGCCCGGCACGGCAGCAACTTGGCTGCGGGACGGGCAGCGGTGCCCGGGGCTCCTCCTGCCCCACCGGGCTCCTTCTGTCCCCACCGGCATCCCTCCTGCCCCACGGGGCTCCTTCTGTCCCCACCGGCATCCCTCCTGCCCCACCCGCATCCCTCCTGCCCCACGGGGCTCCTTCTGTCCTCACCGGCATCCCTCCTGCCCCACCGGGCTCCTCCTGCCCCACCCATATCCTTCCTGTCCCACCGCGCTCCTCCTGCCCCACCCCCCTCCCGCCGGCCCCCCCCCCCCCCCCGC
>JAWWEW010000051.1:10022069-10076734 GCA_035583185.1 Anabacerthia variegaticeps
CGGGGCTCCTTCTGTCCTCACCGGCATCCCTCCTGCCCCACTGCCACCCCTCCTGCCCTACCTGCATCCCTCCTGTCCCACCGGGCTCCTCCTGGCGCACCCGCACTACTCCTGCCCCACTCGGCTCCTTCTGTCCTCATCGGCATCCCTCCTGTCCCACCGGGCTCCTCCTGCCCCACCCGCATCCCTCCTGCCCCACTACCACCCCTTCTGCCCACCCACACCCCGGGTCCCCTTGGCCGTGTCCCTCTCCTTCCCCCTGACACCCTCCCTTGGTCCCAGGTCCTCTCCCTCTGTCCCCCCAGCAAAGGACCCATCGCGGCTCTCCCCACGCTGCAGACCCCCCACATCCCAAGGGGAACACCCCCCCTCTGTTTGCAGGTGCCTTCTGCATCCCCCTGTACGTGCCCTATGTGCTGACGGGGAGATGGATCTTCGGGAGAAGCCTCTGCAAACTCTGGCTGGTAGTTGATTACCTGCTCTGCACCTCTTCGGTCTTCAACATCGTACTAATTAGCTATGACAGATTCCTCTCGGTGACAAGAGCGGTGAGTCCTGTCATGGCAGCTGAGAGGGAAATAACTCTCCTCCTGCCTTATTCTCCAGATTCTCTGCAATAATTAAAAGCTCTTTGAATCCTACAGAAATTATGACTCTTTCTGCCTGGTGATGGAAAACAATAATTATCCACAAAAACATAATTCAGCTGTGGTTTCAGATCGGTATTCCTGGCATAATTAAATCACTTAAGCCTCAGACCCCATTGTGCAGGTGTTCCCTTCCCAGAAGACAGGATAGTAGTGTACAAGGGAGCCAGCAAGGTAAGCAGACCTATTACTAACTTGTAGGGGCTTATTATCTCCAGGACAAACTAGTGATTGCAGTCGGACTTGCAGCTTCTCCCTGGCTGCCAAGGCAGTAGATTGCAGTGCCAGCTTTGGCAGGGCACAGCCCTGAGGTCTCTGGGTACGTGGGGAGATGGAAACACTCAGCCCATCAGAGGAGGTAACAGGCAGTTCACATTTGATCTGATCCATTGCTGTTTGCTCATTCCCTGGCTCCAAACACAACACCCATCAGCTACAAGGCTAAGAGGGAGCCAGAGCTGGATGTCTGCCTTGCCCAGGAGTTTGATGCATGCATCCCCCTGGCTGTTACAGGTTGTAGGTGGGTGCAGAGGACTGACAGGCTCCAACCAAGTCAGTACACTTCCACTAAGCAGACACCACATTTTGGAGCTGCAAAAATGAGTGCCCTATATCTTGCCTGCAAGAGTGTGATTTGTCTAGCAATTGCTCCTGTTGCCTAAAGCATATGGGTTTGTTAGACTGCTGGGATATTGCCTAGCAACTTTACCAGGAATGCTAATGGTTCATTTGTGAGGAGCTTCCACCAGCTGGGGTGTGTGACCATCCTTCAGGGAAGGTTTTCCTGTTGCAGGTAGCCTACAGAGCCCAGCAAGGCAACACCAAGCAAGCAGTGCTGAAGATGGTGATGGTGTGGGTGTTGGCATTCCTGCTGTACGGACCTGCCATTATCAGCTGGGAGTACATCTCGGGCCGGAGCATCATACCCACGGGGGAATGCTATGCTGAGTTTTTCTACAACTGGTATTTTCTCATGACGGCCTCTACGCTGGAGTTTTTCACCCCTTTCATCAGTGTGATGTTTTTCAACCTGAGCATTTACCTGAACATACAGAAGCGTACCAAAATACGCCTGGATGTTTTCCACGAAGCGCACAACGAGCCCTTCACTGAAGAGATGGAAACGAGCCCAGAGGCAAAGCTTCCTTTGAAATGCTGTAAGTGGGAGCAGAAGGAGTCAGCTGAAACCCTCGACCTCTCTAAGAGCACAGCTCAAGCAACAGCCTCCACTTCCAGCCTGGGTGCCAAACACCTGCTGGCAACAAGCTCGGAGAGCTCTGGGAAACCCAAGGGTTGCAACAAAAAGAGCTGTAAAAATTCAGCCTGCACTCTGTCCTTAGAGAAACAGATGAAGTTCGTGTCCCAGAGCATGACTCAACGCTTCAGGCTCTCTAGAGACAAGAAAGTGGCCAAATCCCTGGCAATCATCGTGGGCATTTTTGGGATTTGCTGGGCACCCTACACTCTCCTGATGATCATCCGTGCTGGCTGCCACGGCCGCTGCATCTCTGAGTACTGGTACGAGACTTCCTTCTGGCTGCTGTGGATCAACTCGGCTGTCAACCCTGTCCTGTACCCTCTCTGCCACTACAGCTTCAGAAGGGCTTTTATTAAACTCCTCTGTCCCAAGAAGTTCAAGATTCAACCTCACGATGCCCTTCAGAACTGCTGAAAGGGAAGCCAGTCCTGTGTGAGGATGAGAAGAGTCCTGGTGTAACACTCCAGTATTGGTGTAGGAATGCAGCTGTGGTCTGGGGCAGGTGAGGAAGGCAGTAGTGAGACCACTATTATTTTGTTCTACTTCATCAACAACAAAATCCCACATCTTAGGAGAGTAAAGGGTTTTTTGGGTTTTTTTTTGACATTAACCACAGACCATAAAATCTGTGTCCGCCACTTGCTGGTGCCACAGAAGAGCTCTGCTGCCACCTAGTCAGGCTGAGCAGCACCAGCATTTTGCTAAAATAAAGAAAAATGAAAACTGAAAAAAAAACAAACCCTGAGAGAAATAAATATCTGACCTTAAACTAAACTACAGTTTAACTGTTCACAGACTTGATTTTTCCCATAAAAGGGAGGGGGTTTTTTCTTAAGATATTACACATATGTGATGATACAGAAAGAAAAGAGGAAAGAAGGAAAACACCTTGTTTATGCTTTTTGCTACTACAGCTGCAGCCATAATCTGGATCCCTCTTCCATGGGTTGCAATAGGTATCTTTTCCACTCCCCATGACGTGGGGAATTTTAGCAAGTTTCAGAACTCTCGCATTCTTCCTTTTAAAATACATCACTTGAATGGAGAATCAACATAATCTGTCAACATGAGCATGAATTCTTTTGTTTTTTTAAAGTAGTCAACTAATTCCACAGGCAGAGTGCCAGATTCAACAGACCAGGGGCTCTAACCTCATGCTTCATCATACCTGCCCACGTGTTCTGTAACCTCTTTGGGCAGAGAGCATGACCAAAAAGCAGACAGCTTCCACTGCCCATCTCTGCTCAGTGATGTAGTAACACAAACATGTAATTAGTTGCCATGGCAAACACTCCCATTTAACAATATTGCACAGGGAAGCTCAAGATCATAAGTCTGAAAACTACACTTACAAATAGAAACCCAAGTGCTGTGAAGTAGTACCCAAAAAGCTTATGATGTTGTGATTGCCAATTACACCTCGCTGCTGTTGCAAGCAAACTGCTTTTTGGCTGCTGCTAGGGGCAAAACAAAATGCCAGCCAACTGTGTTCTGTGGTATTTGTTAAGTAGATCGATGTTGTCATCTGAAGTCAGGATTTAAATGATGTCTTGTCTTGTGTATATGATGTTTCAGTCTTGTGACATGTTCTGTCAGTCTATTATGCATGGGTTACAATATTCCCTTTGAAGTACGTGTGCTGTGAATTGACAGGATGTGCTGATGAACCTGCTCGTACCTTTCCCTGTGTCTGCTCTGCCCCCTCCTGAAAACCCCAATAAAGTATTTTTATACGAAGCTTGCCACGCATTTTATGGTAAAAAAAGGTGTTGCTGGGTATTATAAAACCCAACTGGAAACAAAACATCTGTGGCTTTGCCTGAGGAGGCAGGTAAAGCCTGTGCATTTCACAAAAAAACAGCTCCTGAAACAGCTGAGCATCTCTTACCTCTGGTTAGCAGGTTCCTGAGAGCACACTGAGGGCGTGGTGAGTGCACATCCCTCAGTTCTCTCCAGCTCTGGGTCTTTTCCAGATCATTCAACTGAGATCTGGAAAGGTTACATTAACACTAACTCTTCTCTGACTCACAAACCCCACTGGCCTGCCTAAAAAAAAAATGACAAAGTTATATAACATGGCCAAGGCACCCATTTCCAACTGTGGTTCTCTTCCTTTGCTCATCAGGAGAGGTGGGAATACTGATAAAAACAAAAGGTGCTGGTGGTTACACCTTTCTTTCCCAAACAGGGAAGAAATGGGAATATTTCATTGTGAGCCTTTTGCACAGTATTTTCATGGTCTGTCACCTCCATATGGGCAGAATTATCTACACTTGGCTGAAAGTAATTTTATTCACTGGTGGATTTTGCAGGGAAGATACTTATATTCCTTCCTGAAATAAGAGCTCTTGCCTTGCCAAATAAAAAAGAAAAATAACTCCTTATGCTTGGACATGAGGTCACACCTGAGCCTGGTTTTCATGCTGAAAATGTTATGAGCTGGTCTGAAGTTTCAGAGCACCTGATGACTAATTCAAATATGTTTAAAAGAGTATTTGAATTCTGCTGACTTTTAGTGTTCAGAATATAAATGTCTATATGCATTTAGAAGAGGCAGGGACTAGGGAGTTTCTAGGCATAATCAAATACGAACTGTGAAAATGCAGAACCACTAGACAAGGCAGGGCCCAGCAAAACACCTGTGTATAATTTATGTTACCTGCTAAAAAATTCCTCTTTCCTATTGTCTAGGCATAAAGTGAGCAGGCAGGGCCTGTTTTGAAGAACCACGAAAGAAGACCTGCCTGTAATTATGAACATGCATCAAATATTTGGGGAAACACACAGGCTTCATTTCCATAGCACATTTCCACACAGAAAAGCAGCCCAGGTAATTCCAGAGAGAAGCATCCCATTTGTGCACAGGGTGTTAGTAAACAGAGTTCATGCAGCAGGAAGTCATGCCCAGGAGCTTTTTAAATCAGTGCCTTCCCACAGGACCTGTGTGGAGGTGATGCCAGTTCACCTCTCTTAAAACAAACCTACACTCCATTAACTCGAGGACCTAACGAGGTCTGTGGTCCTTTCACAGAGCAGCATCTGCATATCAATAAACTATCAAAACCCACTTTTTTTTCAGCACTTTCTTTTTGGCTCTGTCGTGCTTCCTCCCTAATCACCAATAAGGAGAGATCCCTTTACACAGACAGAGGACCTTTGCTCCCACAGCCTCTCCTCAATTCCCATTCCTTATTTGTTCTCTCCAACCTGCAGTTACACAAATTGCTCCATTGTTCCACAGTCATCACTGGAGCTTCATTAGCTCAAGTGGGAGGCTGGAGAAGAAGAGAGAAAGCAAGAAGGAGCTTTTGTTGAAAAACACCTGTCTGGGATAATTAATGAGATTTGCCAAGAGGGAAGGGCTTTGAAATCAGGAAGGTGTGATTATATTTTGATTTGAGAGAATGCTAATGGTTTTCCTTCATGTTTGCAAATGAACATTCACTTTCACAGCAGAGCTAGGATGGAAAGACAGGAGGTTACATCCTTGCCAGAAAGAACTTTACCCACATGATTTCTGTGAGGGAAGATTAATTTTTCATAGCCCCAGCTCTCGTGCAGTGACACCAGCAGAACTTTGCAGCATAGACCTGGACTTAAAAGAGACCTCCTGCACTGTACAGAACTTGTTCTGCAAATAGATGGGGCACAATAAGGAGTGTTATTATCTTAACTTCTGATGTGAGAATCACAGACAAGAATAAAAACTCTTTGCTGGCTGCTCTGGATGAGAGCCACGAAAGGGGAAAGCTCTCTCAGTTTCTGACACCACAAAGCCAGCCTTTGATTCCAGATTGCACAGATGTTCCTGTGGACAGGAGGGAACTCACAGCACTTTCTGTTCCCTTAACCTTGACTTAAATCTCCTCCTTACAACCATTTTCTGTCAATACAGTTGTACTTGCAGGATTAAGGAAATTACGTGGTTTAGAAAAGCAACTAAGAATTCTGCAGGGTGAAAGGTCTTATCTATAACCTGGTACCATCATTTCATTGAGATATAAAACTATCACTGGCATTCACTTCAACAAAGCCACTGCTACCTGGGAGAGGAAGACTTGCACACACCTCAAAGGCAAAAATCCCAGCTCTGTCCCTACACCTCTTGTTGCAAGCTCAGAATTGCTGGTAACTCTTTAAATCACCACCATTTTTAGTGCTGAAGTCCAGGATGCATGAGCATTGTTTATTACTCAGTATTTACAAGCCCCACATTTCCACTCTATAACTTACAAACTGCTTGCACAGTCTGGGGACAAAACGGAGTTAATATTTAATCCAAGTACCAAACATCACAGGCAGAGCTACGTGTGCACATCTGTGATGGAAGAACCAGACTATTATTTTCCCATTTGTAAAGTTCTACAACCTGAAATTTTGTTTAAAATGACTCAGAAGCGCCAAGAAGCATCTTTTGTTGTGTTGTAAAGGCTTGTCTTACACATCAGACACCTGTCAATAATTCCTAGGACGTCCTGCTGTAATATACTCTGATTATATATTAGCGGTGGCAAGGAAATGGTATGAAAGGAGGTAGTTCTGAGATGTGTGTGTACAAACATCACAAGTATCCCTCCTGTGCATGGAAACACACAATTAATGACAGAACTGGAGTTGTTATAGGCAGGCTGTGCCCACAATTTAGGCATCTGCTCTTTTAAGCACAAAAACGTGTCTGTGATGTGACACTGGCTGTTGAATTATTTTTAACACAATATCCTAGGACTTCGCAGCACAATTAACACTGAAGGCAAACTGATTGCAAAGGAGTTAATAATCTGATTCAAGATCTCTGTGAGCATTCACAAACAACAGGCTCTCTGCTAGAAGGGCAATAACAGTTCTGGCAATTTTTTGAGCTGTTAAGTAACAGCTCACACACAGCTTTAGTGATTAGAGGCTGTTTATTGAAGAACAAACAATAAGGGGGGTTGCATATTTAATCCCTCAAACACAAGGTTGCACCTACACCCTGCAGTGTCCATGAATTGATGAGGGATTGGCAAAACAAGCACTCCCTTATGGAAATAATTTACACTCTACGAGGCACAAATTTATTAGACCATTATGGCTAAAACACCATTTAATATCTCTGATACAGCTTCTATTCAAAATACACATGGATAAAATAATATGTATAATACTTATATGAGGCCTGTGGTCAGCATCCTGAGAACTAGGAATTAAGTTGCAATCCAAGAGTTTTCATCAGAGTAACAAGTAAGATGTTTTGTTGCTGCCATTAATACTTTTAATTGAAATGAAGGTTATAAAGATTTTACAGAACTGTATAGACAGAGATTCTGATGCATAGCTAATTCTAGAGTAAGGAGAAGACTAAAGTCAAATATGGTGACTGTCATTGCAAGAGAATTTAAAACCCCAGCAGAGGACCTGCAGAACAGTTCATCTGTGCCAGAGCTGAAATAGCTTAGAAATTCCCCCTCAGGAGTCCCACATGCCCCTCAACTCTGCCTCAAAGTGACCAACTCAAAAATGGTTTTGTAGAACATGGAGATCATGCTAATTTCCTTTGGAGAAAAAAGGAACACAACCTTCCTTCACTCACCTCTTGAGAGGTGCCCCAGCTGAAACATTGAACAGCAATTAAAAACTGGGAAATCAGATACTTAAGGTCATTATGATGGACTCTTCTTAATAGCCATGTTTTCACCCCAGCAATTATTTCACTGAGACCCATCACCATGCACCACTTCAGGAAAGTGCTTTCCCATTTGTAAATAGTAAATATTTGTAATCAATATTAATCACTCCCAACTGTGGCATAACAAGTTATCAAATCAGAGGAATTGCCTCCTCCACAACAAAGGAACACAAAACATAAATTTTAGTCAGCCTAAATGCCACTTGTACAACAGACTGAAGAGGTATTTGTGTGCTGGCAGGATCTACCAAATTGCCTTAGAAAAAGCACATCTATTAACTGAAAGACATGAACAAGCATAAGATATTTTCTGAGAAAATCTGAACAAGTTCCTTCTTTATTCAATCACGTTTGTGACCCTCTGCAATTATTTTCTCCATTAGTGTATAAGCACTCAGGCTTTACTAGCATGAAAGTGGGAATATAGTTAATTTTTTTAGGCTGAATATTCACTAAAAGCAGATTTCCTACTGTGCACTTATTCTTCAAGCAACTTGGTTAGCTAAGTGTGATATTGGTTTTGTTCCAGGCTAAATACATTGGGAAAATATCGTCTATAGCACTAACTTAATTTAGCCTTAATATACAATTCTAGAACTGTTCTGTGTTGATCAGCTTCATAAGCCCCTTCAACCCATTGAATAAGCATTACAAAAATCACTATCTTTAGAACATTTAATTAGTGATAATTACATCAATTAGTAGCACCAGTTGGGAAACTGTACATGTTTCACATGGCAATTGTTTTTATCCATCTACAAATCAAGTTTCATTTGCTATGAAAAAATAAATGGAGAGACACCTGAGTGAGCTCTCCTGAACTTCAAGGACTGCAGTTCCATGCAGAGGGGAAAGTGGATCCTGAAGGATTTTGTGGAGGGCAGGTTTTTTCCAAATTCCAGGTCCCCTGCCTTGCCCCAGAATTTCTGTGTGACTGTGCAGTTGCTGGGGTCCAAATCCAGACAAATATTTTAAATCAAGATTTCTAAAATTCAGTGGGACACAGGCTTTTCCCATCCTGGCTAGATTTGGACCTCAGCCTCCTGTGATTCAGTTTCTACAGTGAAAGAAGGTTAAAAAAATCACTCACAAACTTAAAGTACTGTAATAATAATAAAAAATTAAGTTCCAGAAATTTTCATCCTCCAAAGCCATTTTCCTAATGGCCATAAATTAGTTAATGAAGCTAAATTAGTTAATGAAGCTAGAAAATTATGGTTGGTATAGAAACAGAGATGAGTTAACTTGCCAAAATGAAATACATTTTTTGCAGTCTATAAATATAAGCACAGCTTACATGGGGCATCACATCGAAGGGCAACCTTCAAACCCACAACTTCTGGCACTGAAGTTATTTAATGGTATCAGGTTTTGTTGTTCTAGACAGAGCTCAGCATCCCAGCAATTGCTGATTTGAGCCACTGCTTTAAACTCCCATGACATGTCTGCTGGGGGGGGGTGGGTAAGGGAAGAAAATCAACATTTTCTAAAATAATGCAGAAACAAAATATTGATTTAATACAGTGACCTTTTACCAGGTTACTTTTTAAATGTGTCAAATGCAAGTCCTGTCTGGACAAAGCACTCTAGCTGCCCAAACCCATCTTCCTGATTTATAACAGGAGAAAACAACAGGAAATGAATAGCCACAAACCAGTATGATTTCATGAATAAGATAATCAAAATAGAGGCACTTCATCCGTAATCTCACAGATGTCTTCTTGACAACCAGTGGTTTAGCAATTACATTCCCTCATGCAAATATTTTTCTTCATAAGCATTTTCCACTTTTGGTGGAAGATTAATGTATCTGTGTATCTGGATTTAGAGAGTGAATAGCCACGTTCTCTCAATGGCTGATTAGTGTGTGTACAAAGGATGCACGGGGTGGGATTCACATCTTTGGACAACACTGATGGTCCAGCCTCAGTGGTAATTAAGCACCAAGCAACCAAATGTCAAGATTCAAATGAGAAATCTTTAAACTATGACAAAGCTTTTCCATATGTGAAAATTCATGCCAAGCCATAAGATGCTTTCTGAAATATTGACTCTTACCTGCACATTAATTGCCTATCAATTTGTCCAGTTAAGGAGACAAAAAGGCCCCACTGAGCATTTGAATAACAAAGGGTAATTTGTTCAGCAGTTCGTTTTCAGTCCTGCTTTTCAATCAGTGTTACTAAGTCTGGACCCCAGTGCATTTCTGAACCTGCATTTTTAAAAGGTGATTGTGCCTGTATAAAACGTTTTCAGCATATGTGACTAAGCACATAAGGCCCTTCGTGTTTTGTGTCTTGTTTTACCCACTAATCATGACATGAAATAACAGCATTTGAGTGTGCTGCAGTGCTACAGTCAGGTTAAAACCCCCACCAACCTGAGCCTGGGTGACCACTGCATTATGCAAGTCCCTCCAATTAAAACTAATTGAATGTTACCAGAATAAAATGGATTGTAGCAAAGTAACCAGCCACTGCCATTACTTCTTACTGAAGCATGCAGACAACAAGTCAGATATTAAAGCATAATTATATGGATTAGTAGTAGGCTGGCCTTTCGTCCTCAATCAGTCAAGAAATGTATATAATATATACATAACCAACTTGGTGATATAAGAATACAGCAATAAACAAAGAACAGAGCTGAGCAAGGAATGCACACTTCAAAGAGTCAGAGTGATAATTCATATAAACAAGGGCAGAGAAAAAAACCCAATGGTGGATGAGAAATCAGGTCTCCTTGGATAATTCTATTTCAATCAGTGAAGAGGAGATGAAAAATTACTCTCAGTGGGGAAATGAAGGACAAACACAACCTCAACATTAAAACAAGGTTGATAAAAATCTTCCTTTATCCTACCAGGTAAGTTTTATGTCTCAGAAAAATGGGCACATAACACATGATAAATTCCAGAACTGCTTAAGGAAGAATCGAGAGCACAGCCTGAAGGGAGCTTTGTTCTGTTATCAAGAGTTGCAAAATCATCCCTTATCATTATTGGCACACAAATGTAACCTTCCCTCCAAACAGTAATAACTGCAGCCTTCCCAGTGCTCTGTAGTGCAGCCAGAATTAATCCCTGTTTAACAAAATAGGGGTTTTGATTACTGGGGAATGGCACTGGAAACCACACTATGGGAAACTAGCAGGAAACAGTTATTTTTCAAAGGCCAGGCACACACCAACATTGGGATGAAGTTTAGAACTTAGCACAATGGAGCTTTAATTTAGGTCAAAGCCATTTTCACTATGGTGATGAACTTAATTATTAATGGTCCCAAACCAAAATAAAACTTTCAGTTATGACAGGGCTGTGAAAGAGATGCTGAGCTCCAACTTTGCTCTTCGTCCTGTGGGCTACAGTGCTCCCAAAAATAAAAGCTCCCAAAGTGAACCTTGCCACTCACAAAAATCCATTTTACACAGTATTTGTGGAAAGATGAAGCTGAAATATATATTCATTGTCATTTAATTTCCATGGCAGGGTTAGCAGTTCAAACAACTGACATTCCAGTAGCCTGGGGTTCCACCTGCAACCAATTTAACAACTCATTAAGCTGCACCCCTGCAACACACCTGACCTCTGGTGCCAGCATTAACCTGGCACTGCAGGTGTTGGCCAGTGAGCCCAGTTAACAGATCCCATGGAAAACAGGACATTCACACGGTGATTTTGTACCCAGCAGCTCCTACAAACCTGTACAAACTATGGCAAGATCCCCCTCCATCAGCAGGAGCATCTCTGCTTCACAGCCACTCCTGTCGTTCTGCAGTTTGAATTAGTATTTAAAAACAACAGATAACAAGTTGTTATACGTGGTCAAGTCAGAGTGCTTATTCACTTACCATAAATTTACTTAGGAACAGAAATCACTGTGAAGGGGCTTAGTAAGTACACAGACAGTAGTGAAATAAATTTCCCTAATAAACAAAAATGTTAGGTAATACAAAACAGGGCTTTACAAACCATAAGTAAAGCAGATTGCCAAACATCTCATGCTTAAACACACTGATTCAATGCTTTAGTTAATGGTACTGCAATACCCACCTTTAAAAGTGTGGTCCTTTTTAATGCTCCTTTCTACATTATCACTCGCTTTTATTTTTCTGTGCAATTCATACCACCTACGTTTTCCAAGGTCCTACAAAGGCGGAGAGGACTGAAAATAAATATAAAACCCTACAATTAGCACCAAAATAGTGTTGTAATCATGTACTAAAAAAAAAAAGCATTAAAAAGATGAGTACTGTAAAGTGCTAAACAAAATTATGGCTCAAGCTTCTCCAGGAAGTAGAGAATTGACTGAACTTCAATTCACATTAAATTCCCATGGCTTATTGTCAGAATGAGAAATAAAATCTACCATGTCTTTCCTCTTGCCAGCTTAAAAAGCAAGGACAGAGGAAAGGAAAAGGTAAAGAAAGTCACACAGAAGAAATCCACCACAGCAACCCCAGCCAAAGAAAGTGGGAAGAAATCCTACAGCGCATAACTCTTCCCTGAGAGAATTCATTGTTCTCTCTCTTATTATTTTTCCTTCTCTGTTTATAGAGGCAAAATGGGTTTCCTTTTTAAAAGCCTTATTTTCAGCAGAAGCAGAGGTTACTCCTCAGTCCCATGCCTGCACTGGAATGGGATCCAGGAGCTCTCCATGCTAAATCTGAAGGAGCACTGGAGAAATGTGGTCCCAGTGATTAACAGAGCACTGGGACCCTCCAGTATGCAGTGATAGGGACCTGTGGCAGAGGTGACTGCCCTTGTATAGGTGTACATTGACTGTGCTAAAGCTCCAGCTTTTACAAACAGTTGTTCTAGCACTAAAGCTGGAGTTATTTGGCACTTTTCATCACCAGATGGAAAAACAAAACAAAACAGCCCCTTTGAGCCCCGTAAGAACACGGTGCTGCCACCCAAGAGCAGGTGGCTGAGACGTTAAGCACAAAGAACCCAATTCCGGGATCAATAACACGTTCTGGGAAGCTGTCGGGAAACCTGCTGTGCTTTTCACACATCAGTAAACAACTCGCTCTCCCTTCAAGAACTGAGGTTTCCTGAGCACCAGGAGTAGGGGTGAAAGATCCTGTGAGTACAGAGGTTTTTAAAACAGCCTCTGGCATCCTCAAACACAGTCAAAGAGTGCAAAGTATCTGTGGGTATTAAAAAATCTGCAAAGAAGCTGCACCAGCTTTCGTGCTCAGGCAACCTCCTGGTTTCATTAAATGTGGCTGAAAAGCCTGTAGTAATAGAAGGGAAAACAACAGTAAAGCTAAAAATGCTGCACTAAACCAAACAGAAGGACAGAACTGAGTATTAACTTCTACTTAATTCAGTTTGGCAAGTCCCAGGGATGAAGCAAAACACGAGAGACTTTAAGATTTAATATTAGTTTTCATTTTTTCCTGATCCTATTTATACTGATATCACTGCTTATAATGCATAGATTGCTTCCCACATCTGATCACAAATAGAAATAGAATGTGAATTTAGGAGAAGTAATTACCTGTTCAGCCCATGATTTTATTAGATAATTCAGGCATTTGAATTGATCCTGCACTTTTTCAGAATTAAGAACCTGCTGCTCTTCAGATGAGATATGGACAGGCAAAGTTAGTTCTAATGAATAACCATAATCACAAAGCTGATCCCAACACTGATACTGCAGGAGGGCAAGAGTTGAGCTGTAATTTAGAGAATGAACAAGACTGCATTTTCCAGCCACAGGCAGCCAGGAAAACACCCATCATTCACGGAATCAGAGGGACAGTCTTTTAAGGATGTGCCATTCCGGAGCACTGGAGTATTAGCAATGAAATGAAACAAAATGTGCAGTGAAAAAAGCAGAAAGAATTATCACCTTCGCTGTGGTGTATTAGAAAAAGTGGTTACAGGCTTCAGCTGTCTTATTTTTTTTCCCTTTTTTCCCTTTTAACCCACTCAGTAATTCCATCTACTGCTGACAGTATTTCTGTCTTAACATTCCACAACCTTTAAGAGAAAGCTTAATAGATTTTGATAAATTTTGAGTTTTCACTATTAGCATAATTATCTTTTACACAAAATATAACCAGAATATACAGAAGCAACACTTTCTTCAGCATGAGGTGAGGGCAAAGATTCACTGTTCCAAATCAAGATTTCTGAACTCCTAGAGAATAAAATTTAAGACCACAGTCCACAAAATCACATGATTAAAAAATAAAGGAGGGGGCACAAAGAACATTGCTTCAGATTCCTCAAGAAAATGGGAAAACTCAGAAATGAGTCTCAAATGGCTGTTCCTTGGCTAGTTTATACTGCTACTTAGCTGCTACCAGCATTGAAAGATAGTCAATTATTTATACTAATGAAGAAATAGTTTCAGCCATTAATTGCAGTTGTTTTGTGCTCTTCCTCCCTAAGATTACTGAGGAGCTGTGCCTCCTCTGAGGGTAAAAACCCACAGGAAATCACAACAGAGAAGGAAAAGAGGTTAAGAGAAGATGATTCAAATGGGTCATCCTTTAAAAACAGATAAACATGGGACCACCTTATTTTTATTTTAGAATTTTTGATTAGTGAAAATTGAGAAGTAACTTCACTACAATTAATAAAATAAGCCAGCATCTCTGCCAGATCTTGAATTTCAGCCATTTCTACTAGACAGCATTCTCTTAATTCCATAATTAACTATCTAATGCCAGACAAGATCCAGGTTTTCAATTCAACACACATCACGATTACAATTTTCAAATTTTGTTGTAAAACACCCAGGACACCCGCAGGGGAACAAACAAACAAAACAATCCTTCCAGTGCAGCAGTCCAGAACAAATCCACATGCTGTGCCCTTGATTTTAAGAGAAAACAACCAACAAAAGAAACTCAAGCCACAGAAATGCAATCTAATGAAATGATGATTTTATTTTTGTTCTCCCAGCACAGTTCACAGCAGTTCTGGTTCCTACCACTTGACTGGGCTTTGCCCTCGTGATTGTTCTGTCTTCACGTAAGTGTCATACAGTTCTCTGAGATGCCACAGCAGCTCCTCTAAGTTGTCTCCTGTCAGCGCAGACAACGCAATGACCCGCTCAGCCACCTGCTCTTTGAGGAGTGGCAGATTGATCCTGGACTCAGCAAGGTCAATCTTATTCCCAATGACCACACAAGGCCTCTCAGACAATCCTTTTTCATATTGCTCCAGTTCATATTTCAAGTCCTGCAGCTGAATCCATGGCTGAGGCACAGAGAGATCCACCACATACAGGAAGAAGCGGCAGCGCTCGATGTGCTTCAGGAAAGCCACTCCGAGGCCCCGGTTTTGATGAGCACCTTTGATTAGGCCAGGAATGTCAGCAACTCCAATGAGAGAAATTCCACAGTGAATCCAACATGTCCAATTAAAAAACCCCAAACAAATCCTCCTGGTCTTTTACTGGCCAGTGCAAATATTTCAACACTTATGTCTCAGTGCATCACTATTAAAGCACACTTTATGTTAAGTTTGCTGCTATTATCTTTTAAAACATGCAAATTTAGGTTATTCCAATGCAGACAGAATACAGATTGCTAGTTAGATATTAAGGGTTTTCAGTATAGTTTTGCTTGAAGTTTCTTAGAATTCTACAACAACTGCTGAACTCACTTCTGCACCATCTCAAATCATTACCCAGGTGACACCAATTGGCACCAGGGGACACACAACATACTCCAATTCTTACCTGCTATTTGCTCATAGTCTTGATAGTGGACGATGCCAACGTGGGGGTTTAGGGTTGTGAACGGGTAGGCAGCCACGGCTGGCTTTGCACGGGAGATAGCTCTCAGAAGTGAGGATTTGCCAGCATTGGGAAAGCCCACCTGGAATACAAACGCTTAAATTTCTTAATCTTTAAACAAATCCACACAATTTTGCTAGACCAGATAGTTATTCTGCAGTTGTTGAGCTACAGCACAAACACTCTGCAGCAAAGCATAACTTCAACAGCTCTACCAGCTGGTGTTAGAACATTTCCATACTCCAATATGAAAAAAGCTTAAGCTCTAAGTTGACTTAGCTTTCATTTCTAAATAGATTTTTCATTCCAGAGGATGCTAAACTTGGATCTAACAAAATCAAATGTTTACTATTTGTAAAAAGAGAAATACAAGGATGAAATAGAAATGATCTGAGCTTTACCAATTTAAAAACAAACAAACAAGAAAACAAATTAATTTAGAAGAGTTCTCTATACTTTTCATCTGCAGAATCATCAGCAATCACTGATGAATCTTGCACATTGGTTTTCTATATAAAGTGTGTATTTTAGCAGAAGCAGGACAGCAACAAGCAGCAGGAGAGTGACAGCTCTGTGAATCACTTTGGACACCCTTCTACCAAGTAACAGCAAGAAAGCATCGAGCTGCATCTCTAAACAAGCAAGCCAAAGGCTAACGAAAACGTTATCACACATTATTTCTTCAGTCAGTCAACTGTCATCCTGCAATAATAAGGAAGTCAAAGAACTACAGCAACTCACCAATCCTGCATGAGCTGTTGTCTTGAGCTCCAGATGCAGGACCCTTTCCTGACCTGGCTCTCCTGGAGTAAATAACGTTGGAGCGCGGTTTTCATTGGAAAGGAAAAAGCGATTCCCTTTCCCTCCAGCTCCTCCATAAGCTGCAATATACTCTTCACCATGCTGACTGAGGTCAGCCACAACCTTCCCATCCTCCTTCACCAAAGTACCTACAGGGACCTTAAAGTGGAGAGAGATGAAAGCATTAGATGGAAGCTCAAAGCCTGCAGCAGAGCCAGTGGCAGCAGATCCTTTACCAGACAATTTCAGGCAAGCTGAAAATCACTCTTCCATATTCTCAAGATGAGGAATCCAAAAAGAGAACTGTATTTCATAGAGCTCAAAGAGCACTACCAGACATTTACCCTTCATTAAAGTGTTAGCAGAACCATGTAAGAAAAGAAGCCTGAGAACAGTAGCAAGCTAAAAAGCATATTGTAGGTGTGCAGGCCAGTTGAAGAAAGGAAGTCTGCTCCTGCTTAAGAAGCAATGTGCTCAGATTGCTCTGGGTATATGACCCTTAGAAGTAAAGCAAATTGTTCTGACCAGGTGCACCTTCAAATGAAGTCTCATTTTTTATGAACAACTTAAAGCAGGATGATCTGCCTTGTGCCACCCAGCTCTGTCCCTGCAAACACACACAGGAGATTTGCTCACAGTAAGGTTCTCCAGCTTGAAAGTCAGCAGTGTACCAAACTAACACACAGCAGGCAACATTCACTCATTTACTTACTTTAACATAGACATATGCACCATTAGCTCCATAACAGTTTTTTCTTCCTCCTTTCCCTCCATGAAAACCCTGATAGAAGGGGAGCACTGAAGAAAGTGATTTCATTTGCTGGTCAGCTGTAAAGCAAAACACACACATTTTGAACACACTGTACTGGTAAAACAGGCACAGAAGATTAACCTCGTAACTGTTCTTTCCCTTTCTGAATACTGCATGAATGTATATCCTATTTACTGTCTCAATAATAACATATCAGGGAAGACTAATGTTAATCTAAGTTGCGATGAAGTTTAACTGCCTTTACATAGGTTTATAAACCATGCCCTTAATATACTGGTCATTTCAAAATCAACCATTACAAAATACCCTGGAAAATTAATTTGCTAGATTAGCAGATTGTGCAGCAGGGTGGTGGCAGAAGCAGTTTTATTCATCTTAAAAGGAAAATTTAATCACATCCCAGCCTTATCATAACATAGTCAGGCAACAGCCACTAAAACATCTGCAAAATACCTTGATTTTCAAAATGCTTTCTAAGTTTGTCGGTGTCATTTGTGTCCCAATTACCACAGCTCAGAACAAAGCTTAAAAAGCAAATATATCTCATACAGAACTAACCATTTTAACATTTTTGGCATTTACCATTTCTTGCCATCCATGCAGGGCTGTTCTTGCTGGGGTGGGGTCTTAAGCAGTAAGACAACAACATGAAACAGAACAGATTTAGTGAGTTTTACCTTTCAAAATGACATGACCCCCATCACCTCCATTTCCACCATCAGGACCTCCAAATATTTTCCTGGGCTCACTGTAGAAGGAATGACCCCCTGCTCCTCCTTGTCCTCCAACCACACGCACTTTCCTGTGATCCACGAAATATCGTGTCTGTAACAAGGGTAGAGTACAATCTATCAGTCATCTTCCAAGAACTTTTAGTAATAGGCAGGCCTGCTGTTTTTAGTCATGCTGAGTTCCAGTCAACAGTAAAAAGAGTATCAGACCTCTCCTGCCATTCACAGGTCAACTAAATGCAGTGTATTAATAAAGAAAAAAATCTCATTTTTCAAGTGTTTTTAAGAACCTCCTTAAAAGCAGATGCCTGAGCCTACGTTGATATAACCTAATACAGCAGCTCAGGCACCAGAAATACAAAATTCATGTTAAAGGAACTAATATCAGGAGAAATACCCTTTTAATACAGTTATAAATGCTGACAGGTAGCTCAAGACAGCTACCACACTATAAATCAAAATCACTTAAGTAATTGTTTCCCTGCTCAGGAAAACACAAATTTATAGGCTTTTTTCTTCTTTCAATTGAACTTAAATTTGCAAAAAGACAGTGCACATGTGGGAGGGATATTCTCACACCAATTCACTGCTTTATGTAACAGGCAATGAAATGAAGGCAAACTACAATCTTCTAACAATTAAGAAAAATATTAAAGACAAAGAATGTAAAGTACTTGTAAACAGAATAAGGAGAGACAATCTTAGTATATGCCACACCAGCTCTTCAAGGCCTAAAATAAATATACGTCTATACCATGTAAAGAGAATTCCAAGTCTTGGTTTTATTTCTGATATTAACTTACTATTTGACTTCAGCAAACTAATTATGCTGCACCATGTCTCAGCTTTTCTGCCAGCAAAATAGGTTTGATGATATTTACCTATCTCCAGAAAGAGGGCTGAAATCCCCAAGGGAGAGTATTAGAGAAGCACATTCACACAGGCAGGTGGAATTGTTTACACAGAGAGATGAAAAGAGAAAATCACGGTAACATTCAAATTCTGTCAATTACGAAGGAACTTTATGAGAATGGGAAATAAGGGTCATTTTAAATAAACAGCCCAAACAGTACGTGAGCGAGAAAAAGTCTTATCGTTATGATACCAAAAAGAAGCAACTGGGAGGAAAAATAAACCCTCAGAACTGAATTCTTGATAATTAAAAGTTATGCTAAGACCACTGATGCCTTAAAAAGCCTCTTTTAGAAAAGTATTTGGCACCACCACATGGCGAGACGGGAAAACACGGCTTTAAAACGGGAAGCGATTTAAAACGGCTTTAAAACGGGAAGCTCACTAGAAAACAAGAGATACATGTGTAAATATAAAAATAGGATATGGAATAAATCCCACGACCCCGCACCTTCCCTGACCTAAAACGCTGCCTTGTTTGGCAGCTGGCTGTGGTGCGTGATTTAAAAAATAAAGTAGCGATAAACACAAGGGTGTTTGGGCTTTAAGAAAAGGTTTTTTGCTTTCTCGAGGCCTCCCGGAGGGGGTTTAATCCCTCCGTGCAGGGCAGGTTCCCCACAGGGCCCACTCACCAAACGCCGCTCCGACAGCGCTCTCTTCTGCCGCAGCCGCCGGTCCTGGGCACGGCCCGGGCGGGTCGTGGAGAACCTCGGGGGGCTGAGGAGGGGCTGGAAGGGGTGGCAGGGGGAAGCAGGGGCAGGGAGGCTGAGAGCGGCCCGCAGAGCGGCCCGGCCCGGCGCGGCCCGGCGCACACAGAGAGACATGGCCGGGAGAGCCGGGAGGGGCCGGGCCCGCCCCGCGCATGGGCCGGGCAGAGGGGAGGGACGGGGCGGTGGGGGAGAGTCATCGCCTGAGGGTCACCCTGAGTGACAGTCATCGCCTGAGGGTCACCCCGAGTCAGTCTCTCCCTGAGGGTCATCCCCTGAGGGTCAGTCACCCCTTGAGAGTCACCCCTGAAGTCACCCCGAGAGTCACCCCCTCAGGGTCACCCTGAAGGTCAGCCACCCCCTCAGGGTCATCCTGAGAGTCACCCCCTGAGAGTAACCCCAAGAGTTATCTCCCCTGAGGGTCCATCACCCCTTGAGGGTCACCCCCTGAAAGTCACCCCTGAGGATCACCCTGAGGGTCACCCTGAGAGTCACCCCCTGAGGGTCATCCTGAGAGTCACCCCCTGAGGGTCAGTCACCTCCTGAGAGTCATTCCCTGAGGGTCACCCCAAGAGTCACCCCTGAGAGTCAACCCCTCAGGGTCACCCTGAGAGTCATCCCCAGAGGGTCAGTCACCCACTGAGGGTCACTCCAAGAGCCACCTCCTGAGGGTCACCCCGAGAGTCACTCCAAGAGTCACCCCCTGAGGGTCACCCCGAGGGTCAGTCACCTCCTGAGAGTCATTCCCTGAGGGTCACCCCAAGAGTCACCCCCTGACGGTCACCCTGAGAGTCACCCCCATAGGGTCAGTCACCCCCTGAGGGTCACCCCCTTTACCTGTTGTTTCCATTCTGCGTGTCATAAGAAAAGTACCACCAACTCCATTTTCAGATAATATTTAACCTAAACAATTTTCAAGCATTTTGTATTACAAAACAGAAAATGATACAATTCATGGAAGAAGTCAAAATGCTGGCATCACTTTGTTTCCACATTAATACATAAAAATGGACAACACATTAAATAAACATTCTGTTATTAAGTTAGAAATATTAACACCAAAAATCATGTATAAATTAGGAAATAAATGTACAAACTATTTCCAAAGTGCTCTTTCAAATACATTATATACACAACATTCACGAAGTTCTTAATGTAAGACATTTCAGATTGATGTAATGTTGTTGTTTCAGTTTAAGTGTTGTTCGTATTCTCTCAAAAGCATTTCAGCACTTTCAAAAACCACATAAAAGGCATATTTCCAAGCTGGCAAAGAGCAATATTGCATTCTTCTGGCTACCTGTAATATTAATTGTTATAAAGAAAACAATCTTACTTCCTTTGTGTTCCTTGCTATTTGAGAGTACTTATTTGTATGAAAACACCGTCAGGAAAGGTGAGAGAAAATGAGGACTGACTGAAAAAATGTCTTCTATTTTACAAGAAATTATTAACATAGGAAGGGCAGTGCTTGGACAGCATTTAACAGTAAACTCTTCGGTTGTCCAGTTAAAGACTTTCCTATAAAAGAAAAAAAGTAATGAATTGAGAAATGTTCTGTTTTGCTTGTGGTCTTGGTTTTTAAAAATATAAAGTACTTGAAATCCCATAAATACACCAGTTCAGACAAAGAAAAGGAGAAAATCCCAGAGAGTATATTTACTCTAGATTGCAAATTTGCAGTTAATCTCGTATTAAAAAATGCTCGTGGGGTATATTCACCCCACCTTTTTGCCTCAGAGAAATTTGGACACAGTATTTTGTTCAACACTTATACAAGCACTTTGAAAGTGCCTTTTTTTTAGCACTTTATAAGAACATATAAAAGTGAATAGAAGTGACTTACATTGTTCATACTGATTTTTACATACCACTAGTTTTAATCTCTAAATTCTCCTTCTATAGGTATTCTCTCACTGGTTGACCCCATTAATAGCTCCCCTCTCTATATGCATAATAGTGTTTCACAATTAAAGCTGAATTGCTTATCTGCAATAAAGATGGATTTTTTTCTTTTACTTCTGAACTATTTCTGTCTAGCTACAAGAGGAAAATAAAAGTGATGATGAGCTGTAAGAACAACAGACCAACAAATCTGACAATATTTATGGTTATAATGCTTGCTGGGAAATCTGAGCAAGGGCAGCAGCAGAATCAGAAATAAAGAAGGATGCCAGCCACCTGCTTGTGAAATTTGGTGTGAAAATGTATATGCAAGTTACAAAATTTGGAGTAGCATATTCAAGACGAGACTTTTGCCAGATGTTTTTCTCAGCTAAGCACGATATGAAGCAATATTGATGTCGAGCAGGCTGACACTGCAGACCCCAGAGCTCCCTTCTGTTTTTCTTTCCACAACAGAAATACCTCTGTTTACATGGACGTGTAAAAGGTGCCTCTAGTGATCAGCATTTCCACAATTACAGGTTTGCATCCTCTTTCTGTACCTTTTACAACAGAAATGTGGACTTATGAAGATTACTGAATTATAACATTTGGGTAGGTAGGTATTACAGAAATTGCAGTTAATTTTATTTTTATCAGATAACATAGAACTGTCTTTATAAATGGAATGTATCCATCCCCTTGTTCTTAAGAAGTGGAGTTAAGAGCCATGGATTTTGGAGGCTGGCAGGTAATCTTCAATGCATTCAGTCAGAAAAAGATCAATAACCTACCGCAGGGAACTTCCCTGGACTGAGATGTGAGTGATGGGCTTTGTACTGAGCCAGACTGCAGAACAACCTGGCTGTTTTCCAGAACAGGGCACAACTGTGATCAAATGATCCTAAAGCTATTTAGAAACATCAAGAATGGGGCAAGGGGGGGTAAATGGAAAACTTCTGCATTGTATCAACATACAGTACTATACACAGCACCAAATATCAAACCATTAAAGCATTGTCTTGTTACCAGTAGTGCACTGCTTCATATCCAGCATGAAATGAACACTGTTCACATACAGACGCTGCTTTGTGCTAAGGGGTAACCAACATATTACAATTAATCAAAACTGCCTGTACATCCAGTTCAAAAGATGGAGAAGATACTATTGAAATAAATCTGACACAGCATCGTATTCCTTTATTGCTGGTAATTTCCATATTGTCCCTGTAAAAAAGAGAAACAGAAATGTTGAAGGATTATATATGGAAGGCTTACAGTGAGGCAATTTCTTTTGGTCTAGGGATTTTACACACCCACCGAAGTATCACCAATATCCCTGCACCAAATTATCAGATAGATTTATGTGCTTTTTCAGAGCACAGATTTAGACAATTTACCTGCTCATAGCCATAAGGCCTCTGTTGCTGAGCAGATGGGCCTGTCTGGGAAGCTCTGTAACTTCCATATTGCTGCCCCTGTCCCTGTTGGTAGCTGGAATACTGTGAAGAAGCTCCTTGTGCAGGACCTGAGAAGACAGTAAACTCCATTACAAAAGGCCTGATTTGCTGGGGGAGTTCTTACGGTTAATGCAATGTAAAACATGATGCCAATAAAGCAAGCTCTGTATGAACTGTGTGTAAAGTCTGCCTGGATCTCCCCTCTAGCTTTACACTAGGAGGTGTTAATACTAATAACGATGTATTTGCAGCAGTGTAAACCTCAGTTCAGGTTTTAAACTTTGCTCAGAAAATGTGACATACTTTTAAGTGATTTGCCTCTTTGAAATCTGCATTGGCACAGCTCAGCTATTAATTCTGTGCAGCTACCTGGCCTTTATTTCAGTAACAATGACACATTCAAGTTCCGATCTAATCTGGCTGTGCCACGAGTGAGGGAGGAGGGATTCTCTGGACTGCTGATGTTCTCCTTCGTGTCACTTCGGAAGAATTAGGTGTGCAGGAGGCCTGGGAACCCAGGCAGTGACCTCCTGACGATGTTTACCACAAAGTCAACATGAAGCAAATGTCTATTTTCTAACTTTCTTTTAAAAGAGAGAGGGATTCAGGATGCTAACAAAACAGTATGGAATGCAGTGCTGTACTGATGTATGTTACTACCTAGAATCCCTTTACTAGCTCTTTGGCTAATTTTGGTACATGGATGACCAAGGTTAATCAAGGGAATACTTCACAGCCTGTTTCAGCTTAGGAATGAGGCACCAGAATGAAGCCCTGCCAACAGCTGACCAGCCAGGGACACTTTTCTTACCATATCCTTGCTGTTGTCCTGGGTAACTCTGTTGATTTGGGTATTGCTGCTGGGAGTATGTTTGCTGTTGTGCAGCTCCCTGTTGGTATCCTGCCTGCTGCTGGCTGTACTGAGAATTTCCTAAGGATGGGAAAATTGAAATCACTGGTTATAGGTGAGGCAGGTATTTCACTGTACACACAAATCATAAGGAAAACAAAGGCGTAAGGAACCTTGGTCTGGAACTCATACTCTGGAACTTTCTTTTCAGAAACAGATGATTGCATTTTTCCAAGCAGGATGTTTATTTCTTAAGTGATTTTTAATTCTTTTGAATAGGAGAGTTATTTATTTATACACATCACTAAACAAACAAACAAGCAGCCTGTTCCCCAAAGGATTTTTTTTTTACCCCCGAAGTGTTTCAGAAGAAAAACAAAGTCAAAAAGATAAAGGTGCCTGGGTAAACAGCCAGTTTCCCGAGAACCCCTCCCACTCTATTTTCTTCTAGATAATGATGTTTGTTCATATATCCCAGATATCTAATTGTTACTGGCATTTCTTTGAAATGCCTGTGATGGAACTTCCATTTGCTGTATCCCAAAACAACAGGCTCTATGGGCAGCATTGCTGCTTCTAAATGCCACCTTGCTGTATCATAACTAAGCTAGTATTTCCAGTTAGAGTTCAGATATCTTAATAGTACTTACTGATGTACAACTGTTTAGATTTTGTTATATTTTCCTACCTCCTTCATAATAGTGTTGTGTGGAGTCATCAAATGACCTGTCATAGCTCTGCTCAGTATAGGATGACTGCTGATAGGCATAATCACTGTGTCCTGCAAGGAGTCACAAAGATTTATCACATACATTGTTAATACAAATATAGACATGTTGAATGATGTATTATGAAGCTGTTTATGTGCCAAGATGAGACTAAGAGGAAATACAGACCTCTTAGGTAGGAGGTCAAACACTTGGCAAGGAAAGTCACACCTATGGATAAATCTCTTGCATTTACTAATCCAAACTGGGCTTTGGGCCCCTTTGCAGCAGTTTGGATAGCAGGGTGCACTGATGAGTAAATTTTGTAGCAGGCTCCCATGCCTTGGGATTAACATTTTCTAGCATTTAAACTGGAAAGAAATCATAATAGGTTTGCCATGTCCGTGGGTGTGGCAGTCGTGGTGGTCTGCACTGTACCAGTGTTACAGTGACTCCGGCTCAGAGGAATTACCATCTGGGTAGTATTGCTGATTCATAGGTTCTGATGAGCCTTGGCCATGACTGTACTGTTCACTGTAATATTCTTCCTGACCCATGTACTGCTGTGAGGAACCTGCAAGGCACGACAAGAGAGAGCAACCTGAGCCTGAGGACTCCTAAGGCATGGGTTTTTCTTATCTCATTTTTTTTTTAAGAAAACAGAGTTTATGTCTGGATAAGCAAACAAGCTATGTATATTGAGAGCAGTTATAAAGATGTTTCACTCACTAGAAAAAGGAAATAAACTTGTATTCTCAGAAAAAAGATGGTTGAAATTGAAATTACACAACCGTCAGTAACACATCTTAGAACCACTCACTTCTGTGGCAACACCGGAAGCAATCCTACGTTTCATCTACTAATCTGAGTTATTAGAAAGCACAGGAATGTATTCCATGCTCAAGAACACAGTCAGAATTAAATATATTTTAGTTAATTTTAGTTTATTAGCAAAATTCAGCTTATGTTAGAATCAGTCTAGCAGCTTTATTACCTCTTAGAACTTTTTCCAGAGAGGTCTTAGAGCATGATAGTTATCCTTTGGTGTTTTCCTTTCCTTGGCCTAATTTTTCATTCTAATTGCTGGTAAACTATATCTTCTTTGCAGAAATGTGTTCCTTGTTAACTGTGCCATGTTACAGCTGATCCAACACCATGTGAAAGAATTGCAAAGATTCCCAGTGGCTTCAATGAGCTGTATATCAAATTGTTCATCTTTTCTTTAGAGATACATGATCCCTTTTAGACAGAATTATTTTTCTAAACACCTGAAATAATTAAATAGATAAATCTTGAAAAATAGATTCAGGTTCATCTCATTGTCATGACACTTCCACCATTTGGGATTTCCTGTGCTCCTGGACGGGATTCCCTGTGTGATTTGGAAATTTTGTTGACTCATGAGCCCCACAGGAAGGACTGGGTATCACCAATCCAATAACAGCTGTATCAGTGATCTAACACCAGACCTTACCTTGTTGTGATGCTCTGTAAGGGCCCATGGGTCGCTGCCCCATCATGCTGTTGCCTTGGTTGCTCTGGCTCATCATGGCAATGGAGGACTGACCCTGGTAGTGCTGGCTCCCTCCTTGGGCCGAGTTGTAATGTGACGTTGCTGCTTGCTGGTGCATCATGGACACTACAATGTACATGGAAAACAGTTTTCTAAAAGGATGTGGCAATTTGCTCCCTAGTCTCTTTGGAAGCAAGTTAAAACCTCCAACTAACAGGCACGCTGATAATTCTGTGAATTTTCCACAGGGGGAGATGTTTTCCTACTGCATTTATTTAACTCTTCTGCACTGTAATCCAGAAAGGAGGTTTTTACACAGTCAGTTCTTGCCATTTACTTCAGTCAGATACTTAACAATACATCTAGCCTTGGTTATTATTAGTTAATTTATATAAAAGACTGTAAACCTTATTGCATTAGGGTCAAAGAAAGAAACAAGGACTGATGCTTGTTCCTCTCTACCTCCTCACTATATAATTGCTGCTTTTCTTTTCTAATAAACTCTTTCTTCTGCATCCATCTTCTTATGTACCTGATGATTATACAGTCTGAATAAAATGATATTCTAGGATTTATTTGATCCCTGTATTTACTGTCGTAAAGAATTCTAAAGCATGAGACGTCTCATTCAATACTCAGTAGCAAGGTTTTTTTAAATTTAGAGTAATTTTAATTTAGATTAAGAGATTAATTGGGTTGTCTGCTAGTTTCTCTATGTCCTGCAAGCAGTGGGAAGTATCAATAAAATAACAAAATGGGGTAGTAAAGTACAAACAGTAAATGTGTTATACTCTTTGGCAGACTCTTTCAGATCAGAAAAGGTGCTTCTCAGAACCCTCTGATCCCTGGATTTGCTGCCAGGGGTATCAGAGAGTGCTGCTGCACCTCTGTCTGACCCTCTTTTCCCCAGCTCATCACTAACCATGGTAAGTCAGTCTAAGTTAAAGCAAGTCTGAAACTGTTCTGACTTACACTGGCTCCTGACACCTTGAAATTCAGAGATGTCTTAAAGCTGGCTTTTCCTCTTGTAGGTTTGTCGCTGTCTACAGAAAATATTTACAGAACAAATTCATGTGGTGGTAAACCTCTGAGGTCACTGAAAAGTCAAGCTGGCCCAGAAGGAGGAAGAGGGAGTTTACCTGGGTTAGACTGCATGTTGATGTTTGTTCGAGAGACATAATTGCCTATTGACCCCTGGCCTTGCATTGGCACGTTCTGAGATGCAGGCACTGTGTGGCTGTAACCAGGGCCAGTCCCATGACTGCTGACAGTCATACTCAGAGAGGTCGTGGGCATAGTGTTCTGGCCTGACTGCTGCATAGACACGTGATTAGGACCTAGAAAAATTAGAGAGAGCGACAAGAAAATCTGTGCTATTATTGGCAACGTACAGCGAGCATTAAAGCCCTCACAGCCTTTCTGAAATACTTTATGACAAGGCAAAAAAAACCCCAAATCCTCATTATTAAAATTTCCTGTTATCTACAGAGAAATTAAAACTGCCTACTCCACAGTTTGAGCGATTCTCTCTTCCTGGCAGCCAAATCAAGGCTGTACAGGACTGCAGAGAGGAAGAACAAACCCAGCAGCAATGCCCTAGAACCAGCTCCTTGCAGGCAGCAGAATTAACAACTGTCAGTACTTTCAGGTACTTCAGAAAACACATGGACTCTGGAAACATCCACGTGTTGATGTGTGTAGGGAATTACCTAGCTACTGTCCTGCAGAGGTGATTCCTGTCAAGGCCTGACTGGGGCCAATAAAGAATGAAATGTAGTAGCTTCTATGGCTTCTTTCCTCCTTTAAAATGCCGCACCTGTTCATTACAGACTTCCATCTCTATTGCCATTAGATGAGAAGTTTTCACAAGTACTACAATCCACGTATTTATTTCAGAAAACCACTGTCAAGCAAAGGTGTGAGTGTCCCACTCTCAAAGCAGGCACACGCCATCACTGCTGCTGTTACCCAGGCTACTCAAAGAGGCAATTTACTGCTTTCTCAGTCACACCTTTGATTTGAAGTGTAGCTAAATCCTCAGTCAGGTTTCCAATGCACTGATACTGCTCATGATAAAACACCTCGCACTACCCTGAGACCCCCCAGCTCAGGCTGGGTTTAGAACCAGGCTGGAGCAACCTGAGGCAACTGGCCCTGTCTGGCCTGTCCTGTGGATAATTCCAGTCTTCAGGATTGTCAGTCTGATTCTTTCAATCAGCACTAAATTACTACAAAGACCTGGAGCGTGGGGGGCAAATCAGAGAAACCAGTAACAGCAACACTGAAAATGTCAATTCTTAATAGCACATCACAATGTTTTGACTGACTTACTATATTACTTATACTAGGTATTAAATCTTTCAAAAAGAAGGCCCTGAAAAATTTAGCAAGTTCATTTTTTAAGTTGTAGCTGTTTAAAGCAGGTACCTCAACCATTACTTGAAAAGGTACCATCAGCTTGACCACAAACGGATTTTTAAAAACTCAGAAGTAATTTCACGGATTGCATGTGCTCTTGAGCCCCTCTGCCAAGGTCTGTGATTTTACAATCAGATATTTCTATTTATAGGAACTGTTTTTGCTCTCTGTCACTCTGTGAAAGACCCTCAGAGACAAGAGCTGACTAGGTGACTATGATCTACAAAATAAATAGCTTATTCATAATACAAAATGCACAGATTAAAAAAATGTTTTTCAATTAGTTTAGTTGCATGAACAAAACCAGACAAATTATATTATCTTATTAACAGGAAATGTCTGTGCAAAGTCTTGGGCTATGCAGTACAATCTCTGCAGGCTTCTGTAGAGGACAACGGCTGGTGCAACACCAAATGATCTGTAACAAGGCACATATCCTGGAAGCTCTGCAATTTAAAGGCTTGCTTGTGTGGTTAGCCATGCAAGCAATTCTGTTTTACCCTGGCCAACCCCACCACTTTCAAGACAAAAATGCTACAATATCTAATTTTTCTTACTAAAAACTCAGATGCATCTTGGTGATTTTCATTATGCATTTTTTAAAAAAATCTTTTTAATTTCCTCTACAGAAATACAAAGCACACTGGAGTCCTTGCAGAAGCCAACATCATGACTGCCTGTAGCCATTTTGTGGTGATTTCAGCATGTGCCTGAAATCCCCACATGCCTGAAAGGTGAGTTAGGAGAGGTCTTTTCCAGCTCTCTAAGTATATTCTGCATTAATGATTTTGTTGCCAAGCAACAGCAAAGCAGCACAAAGGGGACCAAAGCTCACCATTGCTAATCTGACTCTGCATGAGGGAGGAAGGAGGAAGGCCTGTCCCAATGGCATCGCTGAGATTGCTCTGGGAATGGAGGGATTGGTTGGATGCGCTCTGACTCATCCCTCCGGGGCCCAAGTTTATATTTTGCGTCGGTGGCTGCAAACAACAAGGAGGAGAAGCAAATTTCTGGTTAGGTTTTTAATTAGAAAAAGAATAGCCCCCAAACTGGTCTGACTATGACTGTGCCTCAGCTAAATATGTGTTTCCTTCACTTTCTGTGTAAACCTTTCTTCATTTGCCTCCTCCGTGTGAGTGACATTGAGCACGACACAGAGCAGCTGACAGGCAGCACAGGGAAGGTCTTAAAACTGTGCTTGTCACAGATTCTGGCTGCTGTGCCCGTCCTTCCCTACTTACATGGATTTCAGAACACAACCACTGCAGGGAATGCATTAGCAAAGACAACACAGAAGTGTGATGACAGATTGACCTTTGCCGAGCTGTGCTGTAGTTTGTGTTACGTGTGACACCTCCCAAATCAATCCACTGAGCAAGAATAACACAATGTTTAACAACAAACCAATGCCCAAGTGCTGAATTAGACTTTTGACATAAAATACTAGCATTTTTTTCCCAAGTGAAAATAAAATAAGAATACATGAAGAATAATGAATCTGGAAATCTAGAGCTGTTCAGATCTGCACCCCTGCACCATTCACAGTATATAGAGCACTGTACTCTGTATACTGTACTGCGTAGACTACTCTCACCTATGGAGACAGATTAACACAAATGTCCCAAAGAACATGTTTTAAACACAGTAAAATTAACTTCTGATTTGCTTGGTGGCCTCCTTGGGCACTTCAAAGCTTTTAGCTGGAAAAATACTGGAAAATGGTTCACTGATAGTGGTCAGTGACAGAATCAAAGAACATTTCCCTCTGGCACAGCTAATGTATCTGATGGTGGACTGGTACTTACAGCAGGAAGCAAGGACTGCATATTCTGGTTAGAGTCTGCTATTGTTGCCAAGTAAACCAGGTTTCTGTGCAAGATTTGTTGGTACCTACAGAACAAGGAGTAAAGCTTATTTGGAAAGGGTTAACAATATAGAAAATCCCAAACCCTTCCCTCCTTTTTTTTCCCCCCTATTTATAAATGGTTAGTTGAATTACATTAGCCCATTTTTGATCTGTCCTAATAAATAGCAGTAGCAATGACCTGTATCTGTGCTGCCATGTTTTCCATCAAGGATCAGTGTGTTCACCACCTCTTTTACAAAAGGATAAACTTGGGGGAAGGGAGAGGTAAAATACATTCTGCTTTGAAAGCATTTTGAACTGTGGAGCTGGAGCTCAGCCTTGAGGACTGACACCAGATTGCTCTAACAATCAACTACTTTTCCTTCCTCTGTCTAACAAGGATGCTAATAGTAATGAAATTCCAGAACTCCAAAAACCAAAACCTGCCTTCCATGCCATCAAGCTAAGGAGAACAAGATTTTTTTCAAGAGTGCTCTAACTGGAGTGTTTAGTCAAGTAAGTACCACCACCAGAGCCATTTGTGTTTCTTCACAGTTCTTGATGAACTGGAAAAGCTCATAATAAAGAACAGGAAGGTTTCCAAAGCAAACTGACAGCTGTGCCACTGAGCAAAGGGAAGAGTCACACTTCTGGAAACAGGGAGGGTGACAAGAAGGCAAGAGAAAAGGTTTTTTTAGTATTTTCTTCTGACAAGGGGAAAATATCTGGGAAAGTGGCAAAATAGAGCAATTGATCCAATAACCATATTTAATAATTATTTTTATAAATGGTCTGTTCAAATATTGTAAATACTAAATATGCAAACGCTTAAGAAACAAAACCTCAAGAACAACATACATCTCATAATACAAGTGAATCTAAAAGAATAACCTAACTCTTTTCTCAGTGATCAGTGACAAGAACTTGAAAAAACACACCAAACATTTCTAACAAACTCACAAACTCATAATACTCACTGAGTACATTCTGCAGTTTTCCCCTTGCTCTGATAATCCATAATACACTGTATTAGGTGGTGATTTTCATCTAGCATCTGTATAAAGAAATACAATCAAAACATGTTACTACAAGAACTGTGTAAAAATCCTGTGTTTTTGTGATCCTCCACCCTCCTTGGCACTGGATAGTGTTTTGTGCAGTTTTGTTGCCTTGGGATACAATAAAGCACCTACACGTGACTTTATTGAGCCACAAGATTCTGCTTTCAAATCATTCATTTATGAACAGTTACCTTTAAAGCAGTTAATTGAAATAACCAGCACAGAAAAATTAATGGACTTACCTTTTTTGGTCCTTCAATGGCAGACAAATTTTGACGCTGAAGAAGGAAAACACTTTCACTATGAAACACCTCTGCCTCATTCTAAAATATCACTCAACCCTTTCCAAAACATCAGATTTTACTGACATACTTAGATAAGAAATAAACTTTCACACAATTAAACCTACAAGTTTTCCTGTCCAGGACTAGCGTGGCCAACTGCTGAACTTGATGAAATATAAAATTTGCATTGCTGGAGCTACTGAAACCACATTTAAGAGAATTACATCCCAATATGTCCTTTGGGATAGTTCAGTTCCAATACAGGGAGGACTTAAAATGAAAATACAGAGTAATTATACATCATATATACATTTTACAATATATATATATTGTGGCCCTGTCCATGGCAGGGGGTTGAAACAAGATGATCTTTAAGGTCCCTTCTAACCCAAGCCTTTCTGTGATTCTATGATCAGTAAATTAATGTGTATGACCACTGACTTTTATTTAATGAACCCATGATACATTTAAAAGCTTAAAACATCCCTTGATTAGTTTTAAAATTTCAAATACAATAGTTTGTCTCTTTCCCCCAGAGTTCTTGTGAATGTGATGAGCTTTCTGCAGGTGAATGAATAAAAAAATAACATCAGCATTTGAAAAATTGGATTTGCCTCTGGCAAAAGCTCACTACATAACAGAGTTTGTAGCTGCCACTGCTATGAAGTACTTGCAAGATTGGGCCTTTGAACCACTGTGTCATCAGGACAGGAGGAGAACTCCTGAGGAAAGAACCATTACACAGAAGGCATTGAAGTTTACTGTCCTGCAAATGTTATTTGATGAACTGTTTTAGAGCATCACCATCACTGCTCTATTGCCAAAAGCTCTGATTTCCTCTATTTTAGGAACAGTAGATACTGGAATAAGAACAGCTTTGAAAGACTATCAAAATTGAGTTAATAAATAAAAATAAGCTGCTAATATAACATGAATACAAATAAGAATAATCCTTTCCATTTAAATTGGTATGTGTTCTAAAAAGCTCACTTTAATGAGGACTTTTGGAGTTCCTGCTCAAAAAATGAGGGAATATTTGCTCCTGCTCTCTATGCCCCTTTTCCATCCTTGACTATAAATCCCATCCAGTTCCTCTGCCTGCAAGTCTCTTCCTCAGCAATGCCACTTGTCAAAGGGAAAATCACTGCCAACAGCCCAGCACTGATGAACAGCCGTGAAAGAACCTGCCATCAAATGTACCTGAGATGGGAAAGGGTTTTTCTCATTATTTGTAAAGATAGAACTTCCATAATGTTTCTGAATATGCAAAGTGAAAGGGCTTGAAAATCAAACTGAAGATATTTCATCTGCCCTTTGTCTGTGACAGCCATGGGTTTAGGTACAAACTATCTCAATTATGAAATAATTCCATCTGATCTGGAGGTTAGGGAAAAACTTCTCCACTGGGTCTGAAATATTTCAGTATTCAAAATGAATTGGTTCAGAATACCACGTGAGCTCCCCAAAATGGGATGTTTCCAAACAGTCTCCTGAGATGCAAGTCATCCCTTCAGTCTCTGTCGTGGCAGTTTGTTCTGCCTTGATCTCTGCTCTGTCACGGGCTCCCTTGGAGGGTTTTCTTTCCCCTGGAAGCCATAAATTGGCACCAGCTCAGGGCTTGGCTGCACCGCCTCCGGTGATGGGTTAATTGCTGTGTTTGCAGTGATTTCAGCGCTGGTCACTCCTCACAGAGGGACCACACACAGCTCGCACCTGGCCCACGGGAGGGCAGGCACACAAGATGACAAAGAGCAACCACAGTACAAGCATGCACGTTCCTTTATTGGCATTTCCAGCCCCTGGCCGTCACCTTGGGCTGTGTGAGCAGCCCCTGGTGCCAAGCCTGGGCAAGAGGAGACAATAACTTCCCAACTCGGCTCCTTCTGCTTCAGCTCCACGCGGGGATCTCCCCTCCACAGGGAACATCTCAGAGCCTTTGTCTGCCACTAAACACCAATAAACACATCACAAATAATAATAATAATAGTATGTGAAAAAATACCAGTGGCTGGTGCTCCCTCTATCTTCTGAGAGATTAAAATTATGCATCCAGATACAAAAGAAAACCCTTGCAAATTCAGCGTTCTATTTTAATTCTCTTTTTTTTTTAATTTAGGTTGGATTCTTTGGGGGGCCAGAAGCTGACACACCGTCACAAATTAATGTCCTATTTGCTCATTTTGCTGCCGTTTCCCCCTCCTGCTTGGCAGCTTTCCCCTCGGCAGCAGCAGGAGGGATAAATACGGTGCCATCCCGGCTTCATTCCCTGCGTCCTTCCCTCGCTCTCTCCGCAGCGATCTGAACACCTTTGCTTTGTTCCACCTCCTCCTCCTCCTCCTTCCCCCACCTCTCTCTCCAGCTGTCCATCTCTGCAGCCCTCGCAATCCACCACTTCTCCTGACCGCCCTGCAGACCCAGCCTGGGGCTGCGGGAGCGGGCGCCGAATAAACGCCCGAAACCCTCTGTATAAAAGCATGCTCTTTTACCTTCTGGATAGTTTGCTGGGTGACCTCCCCTTTGCCTCTTGGGCGAGCAGAAGCAAAGGCAACCGACATGGTGGGTTTTTTTTTTATGTGCCTATAATATACCGGTGCCAGGCTCTAATAATATTGTTATTATCCGGCTGCTATTGCCGAGCGAGGATTCTCCGCAGTGCGAGGCCGGGGGGGCGGCCGCACATGGTACGATCTGCGCCGCGGGCGGGCAGCGGCCCGGCCCGGCCCCCGCACCGCCGGCGGGGCGCGGGGCGGTGCTGGGGGTGCTGGCGGTGCTGGCGGGGCGGTGTGGGCCGGTGCGGGAGCGGTGCGGGAGCGGTGCGGGAGCGGCCCCGCCGCCGCCTCCCCGCCACCCGCACATGGTGCGGCCCGCCCGGCTCCCTCAGCCGCGCCGCCCGCCGCGCCACCTGCGTACGCCAGATGCGTACGCCAGCGGCGTACACGCGGAGCGCCGCCGCTGCCTGCGCCCAGGGCGTAAGGCGCGCGGCGTACGCAAAGTGCGCAGCGGAGGCGCTGAGGGGGGACCCGCCCGGCACCGGCACGGGGGGACAGAGAGGGGACAGTGAAGGGACAGAGAGGGGGGACAGAGCGGGGACAGTGAGGGGACAGTGAGGGGGGACGGTGGGGACAGTAAGGGGATACTGAGGGGGGACACTGAGGGGATACTGAGGGGACAGTGAGGGCATACTGGGGACAGTGAGAGGATACTGACGGGGGACAGAGAGGGGATACTGAGGGGACAGAGAGGGGATACTGACGGGATACACGGGAGAGACTCTGAGGGGACAGGGGACACGGCGGATGGGGCAGCTGTGCCCTGAAAAGACTGAGGGAGCTGGGGCTGCTCGGCCTGCGGGACGGGCTGACCGCGGCCTGCGGTGGAGAGAGGCGATTTGACAGAGCAAACGGGTTAAAATGGGACGAGAGCGGGGCTAGCTCAGGTGTCAAGAGAGCAATCCCTGTGAGGGTGGTTGGCACATCCCTGGAAGTGTCCAAGGCCAGGCTGGATGGGCTTGGAGCAGCCTGGGGCACTGAAAGGTGTCCCTGCCCACGGCAAAGCCTTGGAACGAGAAGAGCTTTAAGGCCCCTTCCACCCCAAACCATCCCCTGAATCCACCAGAGGCGCCGCTTGGATCTATGCTTTCCTCAAACCCCCTCACACCATCCCTTCAACTTTCTGCCGCGTTCCCCACAGGAAGAAAATAAACCTTACACTGCTTTTATGGCTACACGCCCCGAAGCGCTGGGAACGGGAACAATTCCCAAATCCTTTTCCAACCCGGCCCACTCACGGACCGCGCGCGGGGCGCGCCCGCCGCCTACGCCCGTTGCGTACTCCGCTTGCGTACGCGGGTTGCGTACGGCGGTAGCGTACGGCAGTGGCGCAGCGCAGTGCGCAGGCGCAGCGGGGGCGGCCCGTGACGGTGCGGGTTCTGCCGGAGCCATGAGCTACGACCGGGCCATCACCGTGTTCTCCCCGGACGGCCACCTCTTCCAGGTGGAGTACGCGCAGGAGGCCGTGAAGAAGGGCTCCACCGCGGTGAGTCGGCGGGCGCGGGGCCTGGCGGGGCCGCCGGGGCGCGGGCGGGGCCTGGTGGGCCCGTGCGGCCGGCCTGGTGGGCCTGGCTGGGGGGAGGGGGGGAGCCGCCCCCGGCGTGTTCTGTGGGGCTTTAAACAACACCGAGGCTCAGGCCTGCAGGGATCCTCTGCTGTGCTCCTTGGAATAGTGGTGGTCCATCCCCCTGCAGATCCCCGGTGGATGGGGAGACCTGTGGGGAAGGCCATGCAGAAGTGCCCTTCTGGCTCCCAGTTGTCCCAAGCCTTTGCTCAGTGAGTTTTACTTCATTTTGGGGAGAAGGAAAAAAAAACCACATTAGGTTGCAAGTAACTTTGTGTTAATAATTGTAGTAAATTGTAATAATAATAGTAACATTAACAAGAATAACAAATCAACAACAGTAATAACAACCTCTAATTGTAACAAGTAATAATTTTATTAGTAATTCTCATAAGCATTAATTTCCAATAGCAAAAAGAAAACATACCACTTTTGGGAGGGGAATGAATCTAAAAAGATTTGGTGCCAAATAAGCTCTATTTTTTTTTCCCTCAGAAATGAAAAATAGTGTAAAAGTGGAGACAACATCCAGAATAACCCACCCCTGTCTTGTCTCTTGCTGGGTTTAATGTTTTTTGGGAATATCTAAATTTCCGACAGTAGAGCCGTAAGAAAAAGATTATTCCTGTCACTCTATGAGAAACGGTGGAATGAGGGAGAAAGATCAAGGAGGTTTTTTTCCTCCCTGATGTTGGAAAAGGTGTGTTCAAAGTATAAATCAGGAGATTAAGGCAGCTACTGACAGGCAGCTGTAGGTGTTCCATGGTCTGATCTTCAGTGTTTGGGGCTCTGAGTTGGGCAGTGCCACTGAACTACTGGGAGTTTCCGTGTTGATCATGGTTCTGTGGCTGTGGAAACACTGATAGTGAAGTTGGGGAGAGGAGTTGGGACATATCTCTTGGGAGCCACAGGGATTTCAATTGGTGTAAACTGATTATGAAACTGCACCCTGAAATCTAATGCAATATTTGTTACATCAGTTCTGTCTCCTGGCTGTGGCAGTGAATGGGAAATAAAATCCTGACTTGGTTATGGTGTGGGCTTTGTGTTTGGTATTTACTACTCACTTAAGTAAAGCCTGCAACTGCTAAGATATTTGGATCTAGCTTAACTCTTTTTATTTCTTTTCATGCACTGAAGGTTGGGGTAAGAGGGAAGGACATTGTTGTCCTTGGTGTGGAGAAGAAGTCTGTGGCAAAACTCCAGGATGAAAGAACTGTAAGGAAGATCTGTGCTCTGGATGACAATGTCTGCATGGCTTTTGCAGGTAAATGTTCCCTACAAGGTTTTTGGGTATGTTTATTTATCCTGAGAATATAAAATATTGGGTGCAACTGGCTGAGAACTGTGGGGAAGCAGCATATTCCCACATCTGCTTATTCTTTTTATAAATAAAAGTAGCATGCTGTATGGATAAATAGAGAGGCATTGATTTGATGACTGGAAATGCATAAACCACAGTAAAAGCTCCTCTGTTTTAGTTCAGAAGACTCCTGGGTGAACAGCTCTGGATTTGAGGCATAAATACTCTGTTTTCACATTCTTTCTGTTCCAAATACTTTAATTTCCATTGTGCAAGCTGAAACAGGAGGTGTGAAAATTTTTTTAAAAATCTATAAATTGAGAGAAAACTTATTTGAGAAGGTTTCTCCTCTCTTCACGTAGTTTAGACTCTGTATCAATAATACTTTAAAGGGGAGATCTGACTAAAACAATGGGGTTTGGGTTTATTGTGCAGGAGAGAGAGGCTCAGCTCCTTCCCCTGCCTTGCTCCCTTAGCCAAGGGCTGGGATACATGCAGGGGGCTTTACAAACTTTTCCTCAAGTTCTCTAATGAAAGCAAGGCTGTAAATAGAAAAAAGTGAAATAGAACTAAATTTCTTTTCAGTGTTCAAAGAGTCACACTCATTTTTGTCAGCTAACGTCATGCTGCTGTATCTTTGTCAACTAGACAAGCTTTGCTGGGCAGCTAAAACTGGCTGATGGTTACGGGGACTGCATGAGGAATAAATGTGTGTGAGAATGGAGATTGCTAATTTGCAGGGATATGGAATGCTGTCAGCAATATTCCCATTACCTGGTTCAGAATTATGTGTGTCCTCTAACTCACAAATTTGGAAGCTGTAAACTAAATCCCATAGTTGTTTTGGTGCATTAGCCACTTTCTGTTGCCTTATGAATGCAGTTGCTCTCAAACCTGAGAGCGTGAGCTCTCCTTTGCTGTTTTCCCTGACTCCACGGGACTCCTGGGGCCAGACTGGCTGTGTTACGAGGTTGTTTCAGGACTCTGAGCCTGTGCTGTTGTTCCAGGGCTGACAGCTGATGCCAGGATAGTCATAAACAGAGCCCGTGTGGAGTGTCAGAGCCACAGGCTCACCGTGGAGGATCCTGTCACTGTGGAGTACATCACACGCTACATTGCCAGCCTGAAACAGGTACTTTGGCCTGCACTGGGGTGCTTAAAACGTGTCCTGACCTGTTATGTTAGAGATGTGTATTGTGCATAACATATGCTAATGTAACAGTTATGTATGGCAACTTATATGTGTAGTGTGTAGCATGTATGTAACATGTGTGTTGTGTAGTATCTGACACTTCCATATATACAATGTTTGTCCTGGCCTTATGCTACTCACTTGGTAAAAATCAGCATAACAGAACACGTGGGTGTTTATTGGGAGTGGAGATGTAGCAATGGAAAGGAAGGATTGAGTGCTCTTTGGTTTTGGGGGGCTTTTTCTCCCAAAGAAAAATTAATTAATGTTTTTAAGGACAGCACAGCTACTTGTGTTGTGCCATCAGGAACACTTCGCCCATTTCCAGCTCACTCCCAGAACAGTGGGGCTGCATTAGTGTTCAGCCTCTTGGTGTCTTCTGGGAGTTTTTCCTCCTGCTAAGGCTTTGCAAGGAGGGGCAAAAAGGGAGCAAATTGGTGCAGTGCTTAATATGGTTTATGCTTGATATTCATGTTTTCAAATGAATTGCAGCATCAAAATATTCCCAACTGCATTCTGGGAGAAAATTATTTATTTGCCAGTGTGTTAAACTGATTTTCAGCCACTAGTGGGGATTAGAGAAAATCTAATTTACTTATGCACAGCCATGTGTTGGTACAGTGGTGATGGAAATAGTGTGATTCTTGTAATAATCACTAGACTGCCAGAGCAGGTCACCACTTCCCAAAGTTTCACTTTGTTTCTTTACAGTGAATGTCATGTTTGTGTCTTTCATTCTGCCACAGTCACCATTTCTCCCCAGCTGTTACACTCCTGGCCCAGTTCCTGCTGCCACAGTGCTGCAGGTCATCCCTCTTGGTTCTGGTGTGTGACATGGCAGTGACTTTGCTGACAGTGTCCCAGGAGGGCTGTGACACAGGCTCCAGTGTGACCTCCTTACAGCCACGGAGCTGCCCAGCTTTGTTGCAAGTTGTTGCTGAAAACTGACTTTGTGTCCAGCTGTCCTCATCCTCTTTTTTGGCTTCTTAACCACGCTCGTGTCACACCAAGGCTTGCAGATGTGGCTCTGGCTGCCTCAGCACCACCCAGCAGCTGGGGAGATGCTTCTGGTAGCTGTAACCAGGTGTAGGAACAGGGATGGGACAGGAACCACCTCCCACTTGCTTCCCTGTTAAGGTTCTGTGAGATATAGAACCTTAACAGGGAGATTGGTAAGAGAGCCATCTAAAAGTATTTCTGGTAGCTTTTCTTGTTGTGACTTCTCCAGTGTCTGCTTTGCACTCCAAGAATGTTTTTAGAACTTCATCTGAGTGTCTGTCCTTCCTGCTCAGAGGTACACGCAGAGCAATGGCCGCAGACCCTTCGGGATCTCTGCCCTCATCGTGGGGTTTGACTTTGATGGGACCCCCCGGCTGTACCAGACCGATCCCTCCGGCACGTACCATGCTTGGAAGGTGAGTTAAGTCCGTTTCCTGTGGAGATGGAATGAAGTATTTGTGAGTTCATGCCTCCTTTAAAGAGGGCCTGGTGTGGAAAGGAGATCTCGCTGGCCAGATGGTGCTGGCTCACAGCTGCAAAAATCCTTAATGATCAAATGTACTGAGAGTTGCAGTCTGTAGTTCAGCTTTCCTTGGGAAACCTTGTCCTGCTTCCCAAAAAAAACCCCAAACCCAACCCACCTGTGTCTGACAACTGTCTTTGTGTTTGACATGAGGGAAATAAGATGTTCAGCCTCCTGAAAAATACATGGTGATCATAAAATGGCTTCAGATTATGTAACTGTGCAACTTGTATTTCTTGCTTATTTCTGTAAACAACATATTTTCTAAAATCCCACTTAACTTTTTTCCCCTCAATGTTTCCAGGCTAATGCCATTGGCAGAGGGGCCAAATCTGTGCGTGAGTTCCTGGAGAAAAACTACACAGATGAGGCCATTGAGACAGATGATCTGACTATTAAACTTGTCATCAAGGCTCTTCTCGAGGTGAGGCTGTTTATGATCCCTTATGTGGATGTCCCAGGAAGGACTGTAAAGGATCTGAGAGAGCTGTTTGCTGTAGGCTGTGGGGTTGAATTCCAGGTTCCAAATATTTGGGGTAACAATGTCCATAGTTTACACAGAACTTAACAGCAGCTCAGGGAAGAAAAACTTCAGTTCTGGGCACCAAAGATGTTCTAAAACACATGCTGAATGTTTTAATTTTTTACTGAAGTCTAAGACAGAAAATATCCCAGGTCAGGTGGTGGGGCTGAGTTGTTCTCATGTTCTCCATCCGCTGAGAGCACTGGCACCAATGTGAAGACCCTCATATTTTGAGTTAACACTGCTGGTGGCAGTGAGAGCTTAGAGCTAAGGAGTGCAATTCTCCTTCCAAGGAGACCTGAAAGGGGGTGGTTGGAGTTACTGTCCAGGCTCCTGATGCCTCCCTGTGCCTCTCAGGTGGTGCAGTCTGGTGGGAAGAACATCGAGCTGGCTGTCATGCGGCGGGAGCAGCCGCTGAAGGTAAGGCCCTTGTTTGCTTCTCTCCCTTTGTACCCGTCTCTGATACTGTCTTTGTTGATCTCCCTGAACTCCCAGCCCTTAATCTCACATTCTGCACTGACAAACACTTCAGTTTATTCTTAGTGGCCAAGGAATGTTGTTGTGTCTGCAGCAGGTACCTGCCTCTGGGTAAACAGTTAACGTTCTTCCTGTGGCAGAACTAGAATTGCTTCCATAAATGCCTCTTGAGTTTTTTGGTATCTTGAGGGTCACCCGTGTTTCTATCTTTTAGATCCTAAACCCTGAAGAAATTGAGAAGTATGTTGCTGAAATTGAAAAGGAAAAGGAAGAAAATGAAAAGAAAAAACAGAAGAAAACATCATGATGAATGAAATGCTACTGCTTAGCTGCTTATTTTTAATTCGAGTGATGGGTTTTTCTGTATAGACATGTAGGCATTCCACTTACTCATACTGTGCCCTCTTGAGACCTACAATAAACCTACTGATTTTTTTTTAAAGCTGTTATTTAAAAAAAAAATCTGTCTGTTCCTTGAATTTTAATTACCCAGGATGATTTGCTTGGCTACAGAACAGCAGCAGTGACCCATTAAAGGACAGAGACTTTGCTTGCATTTTTTTCCCTGGACACTTCACTCTGTTTAATGGTTCTTTTCCGCACTGTCTCAGTTCTCAGCCTCTATTTTTTTTAAGCAGCTGTCTCGAGGGTTGTGTTATGGCCTCAACAGAACTAATACAGAGTTGGGCTTTTTAGTCCTAACTGGCATCGAGGTGAAAGGGCTGGGGCTGCACACAGGCCTTGCAGCAGCCCCTGACAGCAGCTGTGTTTCACCAGAGATTGGGGGGCAGCAGGAGAACTCACTGCTGCAGGCACATCCTCAGGGCAGAGGTGCATGACCTGGTGCTTCCATCGACTGTGTGTGGCTGTTCTGGTTCAGAATAAAGCATTGCTGTTGTGATTGCCCACGAGGGGATTTATACACCAGGAACTAAACAGTAACTACAGCCCATGTTACTACAGAGTTGAACCATAAAGCTCTACTCCAGTTTCTCCTTTTGTCTTTGCCCCCACACACTTCCTCTCTGCCCCTTAGCCCAGGGGTTGGTTTTAGCTCTGCTTCAGGACTGTGCCCAGTCCCCGTGTTTGCCTGAGGGCTGCAGGGACCCGCTGCTGTGCACTGAAGCCACATTGCTCTCGAGGCAGGATCTGTTCTGGGCCCTCCACACACTGCAGCCATTCACATGTGTAATGGCATAAGCTTAGAAATGAATAAATTTGAAAGTGTGAGGTGGCAGCTGTTTGCTCAAATGCTTTATAACCAGTCCAAAGCAGATGTGGGTGGGAAGGGGAAGTTCTGTTTCAGGCAGATGTTTACATTTTGGCATCTCCAGAGAAGCCTCAGGCTCCCACACCTGAGCTCATACCCCAAAGTCCCAGTACCTGCAGCAATAGGAACAGTTGCCCCTCTATTGTAAAAGTTTCCCCATTGGTATCCACTAGGGCTGGAACCAAACAGCCCGTGTGAGCAGCTCTTGACAGCCCGGGCGGGGTTTGGCAGGGTCGGGGCAGGACCCAGCTGGCAGCAGGCACAGCCAGGACCGACCCCGTCCCAGCTGTCCCAGGAGCCTGCAAGAGGCAGCTCAGGGACACCCCAGGGGCCCCCAGCAGCACACACAGACCTGCAGCAGCACTCAGCTGTTTACAGAGAGGCTGCAAAGTGTGGGCAGAGTCAAGTCATGGGAGTCAAGGACAGGGAAGCAGCAGCACTGCCACTGCTCAGGGAAGCGCTAGACCACATCAGCCAGAGAAAGCAAGATGCTGGAATACTGTGTCATTTCACTTACCAGCCCTCAGAGTGGAAGTCTGAAGTTAAAAGAGCTGCATTTGGTTCTCTGCACAAGTCACCACAGTCATTCCTCACACTGGAAACCTTCCATGGGAAATCAACAGGGCTGCACTGAACCCTCAGGGCAGCATGCCGGGGGATGAGAGCTCCTGGAGAGAAGGGCTCACAGGTAACAGCCCCACTGGTGCCCTCACTGCCCCCAGACACCAGCACTCGGCTCACAGGCTGGAACACATCCACAGGACACAAATTTAGTGCCAGTAATGATGCCTGAGAGCTGAGGCTTTCCTGTGGAAACAAGGGAATTGCTGCCTTTTAACTAAAAGGTTAGACCAGAGTAATGGTGATTACCCAGGAGCAAGGATGATTTCTCAGTTTGCCTCAGCCACCGCTCTGGTAGGGCAGTGGACAGGCAGTACAATTCCACCTCCACACTTGGAGTCACACTGGCTGCGTTTCCAGCAGAGAAAGGAGAGGCTCCCAGCAGCTCCAAAGGAACCCTTTCACAATACTCCTCACTTCCCAGGTGAGCCCAGGTCCTGCAGCCCAGGGACTCAGCTCTGCACAGGCTGGGGTAACATAACCCTCCTCAGGCAAATCCCCCAGCACAGGAACCAGGGCAACAGTAACAGTGAGCAGTGCCTGGATTGGGGTGTTTGAGCCCTTTTCCAATACTGTGCAGCACTTCCCAGGCTGGCCAGGGCTCTGGAGCCAGGTTTTCTCCAGCTTGGCTTGGAGCCCCAAGGTTGTAAGGAGTGATGTTACCGAACCATGCACAGAACAGTGGAGGGAAACATTAAACATTTACATGTTTATTATAATTACAATTTACATTACTCCAAAGAGCAGCCCCACTGCTATGTTCTAATTCTTAGCAATAAAGTCCTACAAAAATAAATCCAAGCTTTTACAGTAACCTAGGTCAATGCATAACTAAAAAACTCGAGCTATGTAAGGGGTTCAGTCGTCAAGGTGCTTTTTCAACAAAATTCCCTACCAACCAAAAACAGGACACATGCCTATAGCAATTTAACCCACTTATTCATGCAAACAAAGGTAACCCCTCCCTCCCAGCCCTATCCCCACATACAGATTTTTTAAAAACAAAAGAAAAACAACTAAACTATTTACAGTGTGGGGGTATAGAGGAAAGAAATTAAACATGCCCATCTTTTAAGCTTCATTATAATGGACTTCCATCCCCAGCTGAATGATAACATTCCAAAGTGTTCCACCACAGCCTACTAGAGTACAGAGAACTGTTTGCATTTGGTGCTGCCTCCAGCGAGGTACAAACCGAGGCAACAAGCCAGGGTTTGGGTCTCCTTCCCAGAGGAGAAAAAAAGACTCTGCACTGAGCACACGAGGGGACACTCACTGCTCCCATCCCACACGCTGTCCCCATGCTCCATCCAAGAGCTCCAAGCCCCCAAGGCATTCCCAACACTCTCCAGCTCGAGGGAAAGCCATGGTTCTGCAGTACCTCCAGCCCAGCACTAGCCCACAAACAGCTGTACAGTCAGTTACACTACTACATGATCAACACTCCAGTATTCCCAAGTGACAATATACATAACTCCTCAGCACCAGGAATCCATTCTTCCAGATACCAAGCACTACTTCACACCTGCTGCCGAGAACTGTGAGACCAGCAGCACCAAAGATTCCATTTAGTTTCTCAGAACAAAACAAATTATAGCTGGTTTATTTCAAGTGAGCTTTGGTTCGGTGTTAAAACAGCATGATTTCTCTTCTCCAGGGTTCAGAAAAGGAGTCTGACTTTAAGCTTAGACTATAGCAGCCTTTGAGAGACCCAGAAAGAAGAACTGTGTAAGTTAGTCTGCACTTAAAAAAAACACAAACGAAAAAAAGACACCCTGAAGAAGGTACCCCTGAACACATTCCCTCTTCCAAAGAATATTCCAGCTGACTGTTGCTGGTCCAAAATAAGTCCAGAATATAAGCAGTAGTACATGAAGTTCTGTTGCTTGAGCTGAAACAGTAAACAATATGAACCATTTTCCCACGTTAGTGCAGCAGTTGGTTGTTTTCTTTCTATGTACAGTTTCACCCACTCAGAAGAGATGTTCAAACCTATCCAGAAAAAAAGGTCGAATTAGATTTGGTATCATGGAGATCTTCTCCTGAGAGAAAGAAAAGCAGTAAAGCTCACATCCCTCTATCAAATGAGATGCTTAGCTAGAAAGGATCAGCTCAAACAGCTCTTGCTCTCTTAGACAGGTGAGCCCAAGAAATCAACAGCACAATCAGCATGTTAAACACCAGGTCAAAGCACTCCTATCTCCTTCTACCACTTCTAAAGATCAATCAGATCCAATAAGGATCAATTCTTGATATATCTGAGACTGAGAGCAGGAGAGACCATTCAGGCAAGGAGTAGGAGACAAATGTGGCTCAGATTCAGTGTTTACTCTTGTTATAGCACTTGCCTCAAGTTACACTCTGCCAGTACCAGCTCTGTGAGTGGTTTGGTTTCGCCTTGCTGCTCCACTCCCCCTTCCACCTCGAAATCCACCCCGAAAGCTGCGGCCACGGAGGAACCGTCCAGACACTCCAAAGGTCTCTGTGTTGAGCTTCCTCTCCTCAGCCCATGTGGTGCGCCTGGAACTGAATAAGGCTGCATTCAGGTTTAACAGAAACATTAAAGTCACCAGCTCACTTAGCAAAGAAGCCTCAAGCCCCCAGTTTTGCTGTGCTGAGCTAGAGCCACCTGCAGCACACACTAACCCAACCTGTCTGCACCAACACTGCCAGGGGAATCCCTCATGCTGACACTGAAGGGATGGATGTCTGACTTCTCCAGCACTTGATAACAGTGTCAGCAGTGAAAGCTGAGGCTCTCTCTTCACATTCCCAACACTTGATGCATTTCCACACCAGACCTGACCTCCTCTCTGCTCCAGCTCCAGCCTTCGCTCACTCCTGTCTGCAGCTGCACCTTCAGCACAGCATGACCCTGATGCCTCCTCTCCCACAAACCAGATAAGGAATTTGTTTAAAATAATGGGTTCAAAGTCAGTACTGGGAAACAAAACTGGAAATTCCTGTATCATAGTTTAGGCATGTGTATCATACCAGCTGAAATGCTTTTTGTTTGATCCCACTGCATGAAGGTTGGTCAGTATCACTTGTGAGCCATCAAATAGGTGGCAATACTGACTTTCAAAATCTGTTCTGCTGACTTTCTTCCATTCTGAAATTTTTAAATGATTTTTAAACCATGCCACAAAGATAATGCCTAGAATTTTGTGCCTAAAATTCCATTTACAAACCAAGCCTTTAGAAAACACTTACCTAGATTTCAGTTCTGAAGAAATGTTGTCAAAGAAAGATTTGGATTTATCATAATAGCAGTTGGGCCCCAGCAGATCCTCCTCTGCATTACCATCATTGTTTTGGGTTGCCACTCCAGGGTCCCCTTTTTCTTCCCCCGTCTCTGCTTTGTCATCTGAAGATAATGAAATGTATTACACTTCCTTGAGGCACACTGCAGAGCCATCTGTTCTCTTGCTCCCTCAAACAAGATTTGAGATGTAATCATGCAGTTTCTCAGAACAAGTTTGTCTATGCAGTGTTTACTACTAGCTCAGCAATTCATATTTAATGAAGGCACAAACCTTTAAAGTTTAGTTTCTTCTTGAATTCTTTATCAAGTTCCTCTCTGTTGAATTGTGCATTTGCACTTTCAAAGTCAAAGTCACCTTCAAACTTTATTGTATTTTCCTTCACAGTAGTTGGTCTGTTTTGTCCTCTAGAACGGTTTCTGGTTCTCCTGTTTCCTGAAAGCAGGAGAGTTTAAACACTTGGTAACGCACAGGGAGGTTACATGACTTGCTCAAGACCAGAGGAAACCAGGGATAGAACTCAGGAGTTTCTGGCTTCCAGTCCTGTGGTTAGGCCACACCTCTTTGAAAGCAACTTCTGAATTTGGCTGTAGAAGACATATTACAGCAACACTTTAACTTTCTGAGCACCATTCCTGGATGTCAGTCTTACCATTAAGACAGAGTGCACCCAACTTTCCTTCCAGAGTGCAGAGAGAAAGTCAGAACAGGTACTACAGCAAGAAAAGCTGAGAGAAGTGGGGAAAACTGCCTTTCCTGTCTGCTCTTCACCTGCAGGGACAGCACTGTAACTACCCTACAAACCTGTCATCATGGCAAAGAGGAGGAGGTTTCAGAAAATCCACTCAAGACTCATCTACCCACAGAGAGAGCTTGTATTTGATGTAGTTTCTGGTTTCCAACTGAGACACTATTCTTTCCTTTTTGGAAAAGCTGTAACCCCTTCTACACACAAATTATTTTGAAGACCTAAGAGTCTGAAGTTTTGTTTCCTGTCTTTTCTCATTCTGCTTGGGCAGAAACATCTCTTTGAATTTCCCTTTCTTCTGCCCCATGCTTAAACTGCCATTTTGAGATTTGAAAACACTCTGCTCTATGGAAGTGAGGGCTCCATAGCTCATGTTATAAAAACTCTGGAAAGTCTTAAATAGGCTACCCTTCCCAGTAAAAATAATTGAGGCTTCAGAGAAATCCAGTCACTGCTGCCAACTCACAGCATTGATTTTTTATAACATGCCTTCTATTTTTTAGAAAGAGCTCTAGAATTCTATCCCTGGAACACTCAAGAACCTGTTCTGTTAGGGAAGCACCTCTGGACACCCAAAGCTTTATCAAACTTCATTTTGCTCTCGGTCTCCTATCAGATAATCCTGCCCTGAAGTTACCACCACTTGCCTTCACAGGCTAAGGTGACTGTTTAGGGTCAGCTTAACCTACCCGATCTTCTCCTTTGAGGTCTTCTGTTCTCGTCGTTCACCTGTCCTTGGGTTTGCACAGGTGCTGCCTGAACTGCATCTACTGAACAAGAAGGATAAAGTTGGTGAAGGGGCACGAGAACCAACCCAACCCAGCTGAGTCTTGCAGAGCACCTTTGCAGGATGCTGCAAGGCAGCCCTCCAGAGCTGAGGTGGGGCATACATACCGCTGGCCTTGCTGTTGGCTGGTGGCACCTGGCGGGCACTGCGCGGGATCCCCGGGGTCACCTTCACCGGGGGCAGCTTTTGGGAATTCACACTGTCCACGGGGCCAGTCTGAACAGCCTGCTCCACCATGGGGCTTTTACGGACTGGGTGAACAGAAGGAAAGCCAGCACCTGGAAAAAAGCCCAGTGACTAAGTGCCTCTAGGAAAACGTGCCAACACCATTCAAACCCTGCCCACTTCTATGGAGAAACCGTTTGCTCAAGAATTACTCAAAGCCTTGAGTGTGAATCATTACAGGCTAAGTTTAAGGGCCACATACTCTATGTAAGGCACCACTGCCATACAAGTCATGGCTCTGAAATCCAGAGCCTCAACATCAGCAAATCTACCCCTTTATTTCTTAAGCCAAGTTAGACAAACATCAGATAATCAAGCCAGGTCAGTCTCTCAGACAGTTTATACCAAAATATAATTTCTAGGTGTACTGTTGGTTATGCAGGATTTTACTTTATAAGATACATTAAATCTGAAACAAAAAGCCATGATTTTGAAACTGTTCAAGGAAGTTCCCCACTTTGTCAAAAAGTCTTGCAGCAAACACTTAAGCACCTCAGCTACATCCCCTCTTGTAAGCTGCTTTTAGAAGTCCTTCAACTTCATTGCTTTCATTGTTAGAGCTTTCAGACAAAGAAAACCTGAAACCAGACCAGGATCTCAAAGTTACCCTTTTAAATTCCTTCTTGGTCAAGGCCAAAGTGTTACCAAGACTTCTGTTGCTCTTCCATCCAGGCTTATTTATTCACACTACAAAACATGTAAATACTTTTCATGGTTTGGTATACCTTACACCAATTATATTAAAAAGTGACAGTCTTCAGTACTCAGAAGAAACACTGCATTCTAGGTTTAATTAGAAGGTTTGGAGTACTACAGGTTTATGTAGTTATGCATAAGAACTGCTTGGAAGCAAATTTTAACTGAATATATTAAAAGAGCAAGAAAAGTGAAAAGCTGGAGTACACACAAACCAAGCCACTGACACTTCTGGGTCACCCAAGTCCACATGAGATATACCCAGTAGGTTACATCATGCAGGTTCCCAGTTAATGTAAACCTGGAAAACTTGCAAGACAGACAGACATATCCTAAGGATTATTCAGCAGGACAAAGCTGGTATGCAACATGAGAAAGTTTCAAAGTTTAGCCAGAATACTGAGAAACAGAGAGATGGCCAAAACCAGAGTAAGTAAAAAGCTTCATGCCAACACAAGCATACATGCTTAAGCTATAAACAGATGAAACTAATTACCATGTTTAAATGCAGACTGCACCTGGTATCTCTGCTCTGAGGACAGTCATTCTAGTATCTGTACTCAACCTCCTTTAAATGTTTTACACACAGAAGCAAGCACCCAGAATTGTTATCTGAACTACCCACCACTCAGGAGTTGCTTACTGTTAGTCATGTTTTACTAACTGAGAGTTTGGACAAGATACAATGCCCCATCATGCAGGAAATCTGCCCTGATATTTCCTCAATCACAGAAATACTCCTGAATTTTCAAGTAACCTAGGTCTCTAACCACAAGGCCACGTACAATTTAAGCAGTGGGTTTGTCTTTCCAGGAAAGGCTAATGAATTCCTCACCCAATCCCTATGGTGACACATGTTCCTGGACAGAATAACATCCCTAAACTTCATCCCTCTCCTGATACTTACACAAGAGGATCCACTGTCATGGTTTTTCCTTTCTCCTGTCTCTCTAATTGGTAATTCTAGGACAGGAGGAGTAATACTTCATGTAATGGAAGGCAAAAAAAAAAAGCTGAGAACTAGTTCTACTGGCATTACCCATATGAGCACCATCATTCTAGGAGGGGTTAACAAGAACAGTGTTTGCAAGTGCCATGCAGTTCTTCCAAATATTTGGAGTCCTCAAACTGCTGTTACCCTTGGAAGAGAGCTGATGGGGCTCTGAAGACATGTCAGGCTCTGAAACAGGTTGTGGAGACGGAGAGGAACTAGGACTGGAAGCAGCTGCTGATGCTGGAGGGCTTACCAATTTCTCTAAAGAGATAGAGGGAAAAGAGAGCAAAGATACATGGATAAGATACCAGGTAATGAAACATCTGAAGGACTTGGAAAGAGATACAAGAATCTCTAGAACAGCATTAGAGCAGCTTATTTACAGTCCTCTCTGGGAATACAAGTTCTTTATAGATGTGATGTATATGTAAGGTGTGTTAGATTAAAAATGAACTTGCCTCAACTGTTAGGTATTCACATTACTTTCAGAAAGAAACTGGAGCTATTTAGTTTCTTTCCTGTGCATGCGTGTGGGTGCATGTGTAAGTGAAACACAGGTCTCCACGTAGTAAAATCATTTAACAAAGTTAACTACTTATTCACTGCTCATTGCAGCCTGACACTTGGCAAGGAGTATGGTATTAGTTACTCTAATTGGTTTCCACAGTAGGTGCATACAAGGACTGTACCTTTATTCTAGCAAGTAAAGTTGTTACTTACCTAAACCTAAGGAAGCTGCATACTGCTGGCTAAGCAAAGAGCTGGCAGCAAGCTGGCTGTAAGGTGGCATACCTCTAAACGGGCTGTAAGGCACATGTGGCTGAAAGGATGATGTAGAGGCAGAGCCCAGTGAAGACTGTAACAAGACAAAGTACATTTCCATTTACTGTGTCCAGAAGTCAACTTGCTTTGGCAGCGATTCTCTACTTCACGTACAGCATTACTAAAGCATAAATAAATACTCAGAAGGGTTAGTTTACCTCTTTATGATTTTCCTGCATTCTCAGCTAAGATCTGGCTTTTGTTGACTGAAGTCTTTAATGCTGCTGCTATTTTAAACATTACAACACAATTCAGGATGCTTCAAACAATCTGAAGATTCCTGGAGACACTGACTGGCCTTCATTTTTATACATTTATACCAAAATCCAGTCGTCCAACAACAACGTTTTATCACACCTTTCTAGCAACACTTCACGCTAACTTACTTGGACAATGGCAGGATCTTGTGGTAGAGTATGTTGAGCTTTTGGAGGTTCACAGACAGTGATGTCTTTGATGTCACTCCCTCGAAAAATAATGTATTCATATATTTCTTCTCTGGGAGGAGCTGGTCTGTCTGTGGGCCGGTCCTCGGTACCGAAGGATCGCACTGGGGCATTGAAAAGATGACTATTAGTGCAGGATTCCCACTGCAGCACTGAGCAAGTTAAGATTCGTGCAGTTAAAAAGTACTCTTGTAACACTTGCCAACTGTAAAAGCAACAACAACAAAGGTTACCTCCAGAACCCTGAATCTCCTTCTCACACATCTGTTCCCTCAAATGGCAATTTTTTCAGCAGCCTGTATAAACAGTTTTGTTTACATCAAGCTGTGAAGGTAAAGACCACAGACCAGCTGGAGTGAAGAATCCCACTCCACACCCAAGAACTCACCCACAGTGCTGTACTGCCATACTCCCCTTCCCAGCACCTGTCCCATGCAGGCATTCAGCTCCAGACAACTGCAACACACCAGGGGAGAGGCCCCTGAAGTAGCAGGAGGAAATCTTAGAAGGCTTTTCAGCTCAAATTTGCACCTTTGGTTTCATACATTTATTATACAGATAAAGTTTCCTCAATAATAAGAACTATTAAAATTCCCTCTCTACTCCATGTCACTATTTTAATGATTAATAAGACTACAGAGCAAGCTTTTAGTGACAAATCTAAAACCTCAGTGCCTGGAGAGGCTTTATTGAGTCCCAGCTCTCAGGACACTTGAGCAGGCACTAACCAGCAATGTTACACCTTAGAATGGAAAAAAAGGCTTCAGCTGACTGTGGCAGCTACCAGGTAAAACTGTAAATTAATTTGAACCATTAAAGGGGAAGAGGTCAGACAGACTTATTGAATTGCTGCTGCAGGAAAGTAGATGTCAGTGTTGTACCAGACACTGACATGTGAAAGCTTGAAAATTCAGCCACAAGTTAACAGAAGCTCACCCTGCTCACTAGTCTAATTGCTTTGCCTTCACAAGGCTTTGCCAGTTTGGATAAACACCAGCACATATTGGTTTATGCATATTTTCTGCCAGTGGAAGAATTCTGTACTGAAATTCCATCATTTGCTTCTAACAGGTTACCACAGAAGTACTGAAACCTTTCTGTCAGAACACACCACAATTCCTGCAGCACCTTTACAAACTGCATCCTTAACAGACCTTTCACAAGCACCTGCCATGTCACAGTCTGTGGTGACATGCCAGCCAGCTGCCACTCCCACTGCACAGCTGGAAAGGCACAGACAGCCCTGTCACATGGATAAGAGCACCACAGCTTCCCTGGAAAGAGAGTACCAAAAGCAGACCCACTGAGCCCCAGTGCTGAGCATCCCTGGCACACCATACTGCCACTAACTTCCCATGAGTGCTGGCAGTTGGAGCCAGGGATACTCAAGAGCCCTGTTCTGAGATGAGAGGCTGTATCCAGGTGGATATCCCACCCAGCAGCAGTTAGGGCTCCAAGTGCTAACTGCTGTTAGCCCCTGTTAACACGTAGATGAGCTGCCAAGGAGCAGGTCAGTGCCAGAGTGTCCTTATCACACAGCTCAGCACCTCAGTTTGCACCTAACAGGAAGGGAATCTTTACTGGTAAAAAGACAAGCTGTCAGTCACTTGCTCTGAATGGCCATCACCCATGAGTTCCTCGGGTAAATAACCTCTCCAAGTTATTTTAGATCTCCAGCTGCTGTTTGATCATATTACAACTGTAACCCAGTCAACTAGAAGCAGATTATAAACTGAAAGCAATGCTTGTGGCCTTTTGGACATGAACTGTACCACTGACATCCCAGCTCAAGATTAGATTATTACAGCACACAGCTCACAGCAAGAAATACTGAAGGTATCCAGGGACTACTGCAGCATCCCACAGCAAACTTGGAAAGCACCACAATCAGCTTATCAACTTCCACATGACCTGCAAAGACCAAAGCTGTCCAGGCAGCCTCTCAGTTGGCTGGTCTCAAGGTTTCTAACTAAAAAGGTGGAAAGCCACATCCTTGTAGACAAAACAGCAGTGAGGGCATATGAGAGAGTTGTAGGAGTTGAGCTTGCCTGTCCCTGCACCTGAAATGTTTAACTGTTTCTGGGACAGCACAAAGTGCACTTTAAGTTCCTGCAAGAGGTGGGAAGGGCTGTCTCCCACAGAGTTAGTGACTATTGCTTGCAGATGAGCAGGAAATCAATCCCACACCACTGCAGCTTGTGTTTTACAACACAATTCCTACTCGTGTAGGGCTGTGGAGCTCAACCTCTGAAGAGCAGGAAGCATAACAGTGACTCGAAACAAAGCTAACATGGATATTTCTCACTCAAAAACTCCAACTCCTTCAGAATTCTGCAGAAGGGGGAGTAAATTTCTGGTGTTCACTGCTGACAGGACAGTAATGGGCTTAAGCTTCCTTTATTTGCAATTTAAGTTTAGCATCTAACAAGACAGACAACTTTCTGGTAGTAATTAACACATGCAATCTTCAGCATTTGAGATACTGTGCACGTGTTGAGATTTAAAAAATATAAATCAACTGAAGTTAGCCTGGCTTTGAGTGAGAAGCTAAACCAGATTCCTTCCTGAGGTCTCTTTCAACCTAAATTTTTCTTTATGTCACTTGAATGGTAGAATCAAGAGAATGGCATTTACATTACACACTGAAGTTGTTTGAGCCTTAAGCAGTTGCATTCAGGGCTTAACAACACTTTACTTCAACCGCATATCAGTAATTCATGGCTCTTCTAACCCTTCAGAAATCAAGTGTCTTAAACCACTGTCCCCTCCACACAGTTGCACTCACCAACTCCAACGTTGTTGCTACATTCATAGTTCTGACATTAATTTTGATGCAAAGTCTCCAAATTTGACAAACCCCTCTGAGGTAAAATGAAAAGCAGGGTTTGTGCCGTGAAGTTCACAGAGCAGCAACTTAAATGTATTCTCCATCTACTGTCACAGCTACTTCTTCAGCTTTCCAGTTCATCAAAACCTGAACACTGAGAAACCAACAACTACAAGAACTGCCAGATCTTATCCAGAGCATGTACTTACTCACAGCATAAAGGACTCTAATCACACATGCCTTTGAAACACACCACTTCAGCTCTGAAGTAGCAAGTGTTCTCTGAAAGGCAGAACTATGTGAGGAACCATTTCTGCTTGCTGCTGGGTCAAGGTGAAGACCCTCCTGCACGTCCAGAAAAGGAACTGCATCCTTTCAGCAACGTCTCAAGTACCTTGAGCAAAGAACTAACATAAACAGCTACACTTGTACGGTCAAATAAACAGCTGCATCCTTAGAGAAAAAATGAATTTGAGAAATTTCACATTTTTAATTTCAGAATACACTGTAATAGGTGTCAAATAGTGTCCAACATCTACCAGAAACATTATTATACTGGATAAACAGTGTGACACAGGCTGCCCTGAGGGTAGCTGTGAATCTGGCAAGTCAGTGTCTCCTGCCAACAAAGAGCCTTTCAAAACAAAAGGTGTTTGTTTTGTGGACAACTCAGATGGGTGGCTGAAGGCGATGAAGAACAACGTGTGAACTTCCCAGAATATGAAAGGGCAAAACCCAGGGAAAAAGAGCTGATGCACAGTAGCTGAAGTAGCCGAGCTGGACATGAAAAGCAGTGCAGAAATAACATCACGTTTGAGAGACTGAACAAGACAGGGCAGGTTTCTCTGAGAGGAAAAATGGGAGTTCCCAGCACAGGTGACGATGGGCTGCAAACGACACCGCTTAGGGAGACGATAAAGACCAGTATTTCCACAGGGAAATGAGATGCAAAGCCTCGATGGAGAGCCTGCGAGGCCGGCCCCACGTGGGGTGCCCCACGGCGCGGAGAGCAGAGCTCCCACCCCCTCACCTGAGCAGAGCCCGGCTATCGATCACGGAACGAACAAAGACACATCCACCCCAACTCGCTCCCCCCGCGCCCGCCTGGGCCGTGCCCGGGCCGAGCCGAGCCCCGCGGGGCGGCCCCTCCGCGGCTCCCACAGCGGCCCGGGGGGCCCTGCGGAGCCCCGAGCGCTGCCGAGAGCCCCGCGGGCCCCGCCGGCCCTCCCGGGGCTGACTCACGGGGGGCAGCGGCCCCCGGGGCCGCGTCCCCCCCCCTGGGCCGGGCGGGCCCCGAGCCGCGCGCATTGTTCCGGCCCCGCCGGGCCCCGCCGCGTCCCGTCCCGTCCGCCCGCGCCGGGCCTAGGCCCGCCCGCGGCCCGCGCAGGGCCCCGCCTCACCCTTGGCCAGCGCCACGGTGGAGTTCTCGGTGTCGATGGTGTAGAGGATGCCCTCATAGCGGATCTGCGCCTTGGAGATGAGGCTGATCTTGCTGCCGATGTAGGGGGTCCCCGAGCTCATGGCGGCGGCGCTGGGCCCGGGGCGCGCGGAGCCGCCCACGCG
>JAWWEW010000051.1:10076834-10138217 GCA_035583185.1 Anabacerthia variegaticeps
GGGCGGGGCGCGGGCCTCGCGCATGCGCCGAGCGCGATTGACCAGACGGGAGAGCCGGGGTCAGACGGGGAGGGGCGGGGGAACAGCCGGGCCGCGTCACGTGACCCGCGCGAGCGGGCGCGCCACGTGCTGAGGGGGCGGGGCCGGGAGGGGCGGGGGGGCCGTGTGTGTGTATGTGTATGTATGTATGTATGTATGTATGTATGTATGTATGTATATGTATGTATGTGTGTGTCTGTGTCTGTGTGTGTGTGTGTGTATGTATGTATGTGTGTGTCTGTGTATGTGTGTGTGCGTCTGTGTGTGTACATGTATATATATGTATGTGTATATGTATGTGTGTGTGTCTGTGTGTGTGAGTGTATGTGTATATGTATATATATGTGTGTATGTATATGTGTCTGTGTATGCGTGTGTGTGTATATGTATGTATGTATGCGTGTGTGTGTATGTGTGTGTCTGTGCATATATATGTATATATATGAATGTATGTGTGTGTGTGTGTGTGTATATATGTATATGTGTGTGTGTGTATGTGTGTGGTGTGTGCACTTCCCATGCTGAGGGGACAGAGGCTGGGACATGGTGGGACACTGTGTGACACTGCCCCGTGTGTGTGTGACACTCCCCATGTGTGACACCGACCCTTGTGTGTGACACTGCCCCTTGTGTGGCATTACCAGTGTGCCACTGAGCCTCATGTGGCACTGCCTGTGTGGCACAGCCCCTTGTGTGGCACTGCCTGTGTGGCACCGCCCCTCACTCCTGTGGCACTGCTTCTCACCCCTGTGTCACTGGCCCTCACCCATGTGGCGCTGCCCCTCACATGTGTGTTACTGCCCCTCGTGTGACACTGCCCCTCCTGTGTCACTACCCATGTGGCACTGCCTCTCACTAGTGTGCCTCTCGCTCGTGTGGCACTGGCACTGCCCCTCACTCGTGTCAATGCCCCTCCTGTGTCACTGCCCCTCGTGTAATACTGCCCTTTTTTATCACTGCCCTTGTGTGTCACTGCCCTTCATATGTCGCTGCCCCTTGTGTGACTGCCCCTCGCCTGTGTGACACTGCCCATGTGTGATACTGCCCTTGTGTATCATTGCCCTTGTGTGACACCTCCTTGTGTCATTGCCCCTTGTGTGACACTGCCCCTCCTGTGTCACTGCCCCCCTCGTGTCCCTGTCCCTCTGTCCGTCTGCAGGTCACCCGGCACAGCCACACGTGGCCAGGCCACAGCTGGAGGATGGAGGGCTCTGTGTGATGTCCCCAGAGAGCCACCCATCTCCAAGCCATCTGGGGGTCAATGAGGGACCCCCGCAGCATCTGGCAGACATGGTCACAGGGGGTGACACCCCTCACCAGCGCCAGGGTGCGTGGGGACCCTCTGGGGGCAGCGGGTCAGAGGGCACGGATCCCACTAATTTGTGTGACGCAAATGAATAAGACACAGAGGCAGCAGGCACAGGCAACACAGCAGGGCCATTGTGTGAGCGCAGGGAGGGTCTCTGGAGCTGCAGGCACCCATGCCTTGGTTGCACATCTCCCATCAGTGACACACGAGATGCAGCCCACGGGTTTGCCCGCGTGGTAGGACGATCCGTGTTCCCTGCACACCACGGCTCACAGAGCTGCTCTCCCAGTGCCCCAGGCTGTCTGCCCTGTGACCTTTTATATTTGATGGTGCTGCTCTTCACGCTGTTCATACAGCCTGGAGAGCAGGCGCCTTCCCTTCCACTCTTACAGACACGTGTGTGGGTTTTCCTTGTTAAATTGACACTGTTCTGACATAGAGTTGCTGAAAAAATATAAAGTAAATAATCTGTACATATTAATTGAGCAAGCAGTACTTTTTGGGAAAGATACTCAGCCTTTAAAGTCAATCATTTTTGATTTTTAGCTCAGCCTTAAGTGTAACCTGCACAGGAAAAGAAGGGATTCCTTTTTTACTGCAGTAAACAGTGCCCTTTAGCGGGCAAATTACTGCTTAGAAACTTCCTTGATGAAAAAACTCATCCCCTGCATGGGGAAGTGTCTAGTTTAAGAACATGGAAAAGTTCAAACAGAGAAAAATAAGTCGGGACATAATAAAATGCTCGGGACAGCCAGAATGGTTGTTTATAATCAGCAAAATAATGCCAGTACAGGCAATACAACCAAAGGTAGAGAAGCAGTACTCCCTCTTTTGATTTACAACCTCCAACTCCACAGTATGTTTAACCTGATGTTCCTTATTTCCACTATTAAATTATTTTTTAGAAATAGTAAATGGTGCTCTGGGCTTTGCAGTTCAATTAATTTTTTTCTTTATGCAAATCAAAATGTCGCTGGTTCATAAGCACCTCTATCCCAGTATTTTGCTATTTATTCAAGAAAAAACCTCTTATGATTGTTTCATCCTTTCACCTTCCCCCCTCCCTCGTTAAATACCATAAAGGAGAAAGGGGATGTACCAATACAGTGGTGTGGATCCTTCAGGAAAGCTGATTAAAGCAGTGTGGAAAAAGAAAACTACACCAAAGTGCCATGACCTATACACTGGCGAGGAGAGATATGCAAACATACCGAATTTTGGTTATGATAATCATGGCCATAAATCAACCTGATTCTGAAAGATATTGTAATGAATATCCTCAATATCTTTTGTTTGACAACAGTCAGAAATAACAAGTGATCAGCAAGAAGAAATACGACACTTGACATTTTAAAAGCCCTGTTAGTGTTATTTATTCTACAGAAAAATACAGTTCTTCATCCACTAAGTGTTGAAAGGGGGAAGGAAAGAGCATCTTTCACTGTGCAAATTCATGACAAGTGTGCGATCCTGGGCATCCTTCATATGAAGAGGGGATATTTGGCTTCGTATGAAGAAGCTGACAGCAGTTCATCATGGCATTAGGAAGAAACCTGGCAGAGAGGCCTCTTGTGATGACAGTACTCACAGAACAGCAATCTGGACTATGGGTACCTGTGGTCTTTGGGGACTGGAGGTAGGGTACGGTAAATGTAAATATATGATTGATTTATTCACAGGAAAACCTGTGTTGCCAGAAATAAGGAGGCTCTAGCGGCAGCTGGGAAGCCACTGTGGCATTTTGGAGGATCACCACCCTCATATCTAATGCCATTTCACTAAAGCTGAAAGAGAAACCTGTGACTTGCAGCAGTGATGGAAATTTGTGGGGTGCATGATGGTGAGAGAGGAACTGTGTGGTGCCACAGGGGCCACATCCATGGCAGGGTGAGCTGAGCTGACCCTGGTGAGTTATGGCAGAGTTAATGGCAGAAACCAGCAGCTGGCAGGACACCTGAGCAAGCTCCAGCTGCTGGGAGAAGGGATTCAGGCTGCTGAAGCATCACCTTTTTCACCTGGGGACAGGGAGAGATGTTTGCAGCTGGTGGCAAAGGACAGGAGAGGAACAAGCAGGGAAAAGGGAGGAAGTAAAAGTGGAGCAGAGGTTTGAATCTGGGTATGGCAAACAAAGCAAATAATACAAAGGAAGGGAGAAATGTGTGAGCCCTAGGGGGAGAAAAGTTAGAAACAGGGCAGCAGTTTCAGAGAAAAATTGTGGTAGCTGCAGGAAGGAAAGAATGGTCACCAAGTAGAGAACACAGTTCTGTGGTGGTGTGGGAAATGGGTAGTAGAAAAGAGCCCAGGAATGAAGGAGGGACTAGAACAAGATGGAGAGACTGAAAAAAATTCAGGAAAGATGAGAAAAAAAAAAAGATCCATCCTTGTAAGGGTTTTTATTCTAAATAAAGAAAAGCAGAGGAAGTAGAATAAAGAAAAAAGCATGTAAAGTCAACTGAAAGAAACTAAAATAAAGGAAAGAGAGATGGAAGGTGAATGGAATAAGGAGAAGAAAAAATGAAAATATGAATAAATAGAAAAAAAGAAATCTTGGTAACATTTATATAGACAATGTGGGGCTAATAGAATTAGTTTCTGTATTTCTCACAGTCTAAAAAAAAAGAGATACAATGATGTCTGTAGAAAATAGTGTTTCATTAAAATAACTTGTCTTACATCTCAGGAAAAAGGGTCTCTCCTCTGAAAAAAATCCATCAAAACAATAGGCATTGTGGTTTTTTTATTTCAGAAATAAATACAGAGACTGTAATACCTGTGATGCTGTTCTGTCCCCTCTCCCCTTTCTCTTTCTCTTATTCTCAGTTTAGAGTCTGTGCCTCAAGCACTTCAATTTTGACATCTTTCATTCCACCCCCATATATCAAATTTAAAGTCAGTTTAAATCCTGATTTTAAATGAAATATTTTATAAAATGTCTTAGTTTTAGGCTTGTGTGGGCTTGGCTGTCTTAATTAGTACCTCGACTGTGTACTCAGCGGCACTGGCATAAATCTGCATTATTCCATTGCACTTCTCAGCTGTCCAAGGGCAAAATATATTTTACCCCTAAGAAGGAGAAGGCAGAGAGATTCAAGTTCTTATCCAGACACTCAAAGTTTGTAAGTGTGAAAGCAAGACCACACTGTGGGCACTGCTGTTTATTTGAATACTCCAACTGCATGAAACATAAACATAAAAGGAGGAAATGTTTGTGTGAGTTCGGCTGGAGACAAACTTACTGCTTTGTACAGACACACAGTGTTCATAACATATGGTGTCAGTTTCTGAGATAAGTCTTTACCTATAGAGATTAAAAAAGGAGCATTTTATTTTATTTACTAGAGTAAACAGGCTCTAAATCTGCACTGTTTAGCCAGCTTTATTATAAACACTCTCACATTAAAATGATACATTTTTATTTTCTTGTTCCATGTAAGCATTCAATCCCACTTTTCCTCCTGTAGTGAGCTACTCCTTTCCCTGATAAATCAACCATTTTCTAAAGGTAAAGATGGTTCCTTGCTCTATTACAAAATGATAATTTCTTTTTGTACTTGTGGAAATTCAAAGGTAAAATTACAAAAACATGCTGGAGAATTTTTCTGTTTGTGTAGGACTTCCATGTGGAAGATTCAGATTACCCATCTGACTTCTAAACTCTTCATTTTTTTAAGATAGGTTCATTAGATTCCCTAAATTTATGGGATAAGCCAACAGTGCTGTTCTGACCTGCTCAGCATTTGCTGTTTGTACCTCTTAAATCTACTTATAAAAGTTGTGTTTGATTGCCTGAGCCTATCAAGGTTATAGGTCATCGGGATTCTCTTGATGCAACAGAATAAGGTGGGAATATACATTTACTTACTTTTATAAAATGGAAATATCTTGGGTATGTGTTAAATCTTTTATTAGAATGAGCACAAACTGCTATTGCAAACTTTCCACAGTCACACCATTACACCAGTGTCTTCTTCATGGAAATGAGACTTAAACCTCACAGTTGGTACTAGACATAAGGCAAGAACACAACCCAAAACCCTGCCTGTTATTGCAGTTCATTTCATCACTGAAGCATGGAGGGGTGGTGGAACAGTCAAGGAAGTGCAATTGCCTTTTATAATGAGACTTTCTGGATCACAAATGGCAAGATGAAGTTATCCCGACTAACCAGGTGATGATTTACTTACAGATGTGGAAGCTGGAGATAATTTTAAGAGGTCCTTTCATTTCTTAGTGTCAATAGATATGTGATATAAAAAAGACTGACAAAGCTGAAGTTTGCTGTGTGGTCACAAAAAATTTAAGGATAAGGACTTAGATTCTAAAACAGGTGTTCACACACTGATCTCCCATTCAAAAGAATAAGAGGACTCAGCCTTAAGTTTAGAAACAATTAGGGCATATGAGAAATAGCTGTCTGTCCAGGACAGTGGGGAGCACTGAACGTAGCCTGAGACACAAAGTTCCATTAGGAAAACTCTCTAATTGTGGATTTTTTTCCTTCATAGGCTGCTTTTCCTTGGATAACATTGCACTGAAGTGAACTGCAAGCCTCTGTGTATCCCTCTCACAGATGCATCGATGGGAGGGCAAGTGATGAAAGCAGCATTTCAAAAAGTTCTTTCAGGCATGAACTGAGCAAAAGGTGAAGAGCACACTGACAGAAAAATAGGAGACAATAAATGGAGAAAGGAGGCAAAAAATTGTCTTTCAGAGACGAAATGCTGCGGAGGATTAGCAGGTAAAGATTTTGTAGTAGTTCACATTTACACATTAAGTGGGGGAATAAGAATCTGTGTATGTAGCCTCGTGCCCAACTTTCCTAGAGGTTCAAGAGCTGCAGTGATAACCAACAACCTAAACCCACTTGTAGGCTGAAAAGAGCCCCAGGTACAACAAGAGTGTCACAACTGACCTACTTGGTGCACTTGACAATGTCTCAGTGGAGAGACCAAGGAGCAGATGGGAGTACAGCCTGATTCATCGCTCTCTGACCAGTCTTCTCTGAGTAAAATCAAAGTGGTTTGGAGCATACCAGTTGTATTCACTGCAGGAATACAAGTTGTATTCAGGTGGGACACCTGGATCTTGCAGACAGCAAATGTCACCATTCCCTGTACAGAAAAATCTGCCTTCACTAGATGGGTTTGGCTGAAATTCCAGAAAGCTCGACAGCAGTGCTTCTTTAAGAGCTCCTCCTTCTCTCTCTCCAAATTATTGAACACATTCCAGCCATCAGTACTGAGCAGTATTTCTTTGGCACTGAGACTTGAATGGGGTTGAACCAAGACCCTGCTGCACAGTTCTTGCCAGTGCAAATCAAACCGTAGGACAACGCACATCCCTGGGCTGAGAACACAGAGGAAGGAGCTGCTTTATTAGATGATTTACTTCAGAGACCTCATTTGCATGAATTCTTTACAGTGGACTCTGTTCTTCAGCCAAAGAAATGAATCTCCCTCTCCTTACCTGTTTTGAAAATGACTTGTAGGTTTGGCTTCTTTCTGCTCAGTGAGGGAAGGTATCATTTTACCCAGCCTTGGCAGTGAGCTGTTCTTTCCCTGCGTAACATCTGCTGCAGTTTTCATGGCTTGAATTGTTCCTGGGCTTGTTTTGAAAGGCATGTTTCAGAAATGTCTTTGAGGACGTGAGTTATTAGTCATTGTTTTATCTGCTAGGGTGTTCTTCATTTATCTTTGCTATTTTCCTTTTTAAAATAAGACTTAATAGGCTTTGGAGTTTAAAGTTTATAGGTTTTAATTCAGGTTTAGGTTAAAGATATCAAGAATGGTAAAGAATTCGTAGCAAGAGGGTTTTAGTGCAGTTTCAGAAAGTAATTTATTTTTGTACGGCAATAAATGGACATTTAATCTCCTTCACATTTTAGAAGCTAAACTGTAAATCAATCTTCACAGAGGACAGCAGTGTCTCTCTGGCTGGTGAGTTCTAACTCATACTTCTCCTTACTTTTGTAGTATTTTGTACATACTTTTCACATAAACATGAAAATCCTGACATTTACTGTTCCAAAGCCTTTGCATTATTTGTACTTTATACCTCATTTCTCTATTATTTTATATATGACAAGGGGTTTAATAGTGTACTTTTAAACCACATTTTTGTTCTGCACAGGAACCAAAACATCTGAGATTTGGCATTTCAATTTTCTCCCTTAATTCTTATCAATATATTTAATGATTTTTCCACAGCTTCATTTTTGACCCTGCATTTTACTCAGCAGAATCGTCAGCTTTTACTCTGCCCATGACATACCTGTGCCAAACTTCTAAAGTATCTGGGACATACAGTTGCTAGTAGGACATTTTGAAGGCAAAAGGTGTGTGCAAGTTTAATTTGGAGCATGAACTGGTCTGAATAATCTTAATTGTTGCTGATGAAACAGAAAGAACGCCAAGCAGAGTTGAGGGTGAGGTGGTGAGTTAGGAAAAAAAAAAGTATTTATTCTAAACTGAAAGAAAATTGATATTTGCATCTGCAAGAGAGTGAAAGAAGCCCAAAGTGACATAACACTGCACAGCTTTTCAACTACCTGAGCTGCAGGAGGATAATAATTGTCAAGTTGTACAATTCTGCTTGCACGGCTTCACATCAAGGAATAGCAATGAATGAGTAAACTTACTGGCCCACTAAACTTCCCAGAGCAGCAAAACTACCTCCCTGTTTTGCTCTGCTGAAAATAATGAAGAGAAACAAGTTTTATAGTTTCATAAAGCCAATTTGGCTGTCTTACACAAGAACATACAAACTGTGTATTGCTTCCCCAGCTAATCATCTTTGCTAATCAAGAAGTTATAGTTGTTGCCTGCCATTTAGGCTGGTCATTAATAAATGGTTCTTGCACACAGATGGAGGGGATTACAGTCCTAGCTAGAAAATTAATAATAGTGACAGCAATTTTGTTATACTTCTGTGGTGATGGAAGAGCATTGCCAGGTACCCCATACAGACAAAACTGACAGCAAGGAACAGCTTAACATAAACCCCTTGGCCATTCATCAGGGTGTGCCATTTCCTTTGGGTTGGAAGTTTTGCCCATCTCGTATTTTGAGAGATAAAATCTTTTGTCTGACTTGCTACAAAACATGTACTCGTTTCTTCAGGCAACTGTGGGAACACATCCCATATTTAACCGAGTTATTAGATGTGTTTTCAGTTTCCAAAATGGGCAAAAGCTTATTAAAGGAACAGGGGCAACTCCTTGACCTCTGATAGTGAGAATATATTTCAGGTAGTGTAAGAAAGTAACTTAAAGTCTGGAATCACATCCTTAACTCTTCAGGCTGCTGGAGAATCCAGAAAAAAACCCAAACTTGTCTAATAGCCTTTCTAGCTGTGTTTTCATTAAGTCTGAGGCAGCTTAATAAAGAAACTAAAGCATGATTTATTTCAACCAGTCATTACAGAGAAGTCATTAAAAAAACCAAAACAATACAAAAACTCGGCAAAATCTTTCTTACATACTTTTTCCATTCCAAATCCACAAAACATTCAGATAAAATCTCATTTCATTACAACCAAAACAAACCTTCTTTACTAGATTGCTTTCATTTTTTTCCCTTTAAACAATGATGTTTCCATAGCTCTCCTGTCTACACTGGCTTTCCACTTCAGTGTCTTTCAGCTCTGTTTTCTTCTTAATGTCACTCAGATTAGCCAGGTTGCTCTGACGAGTCCTATCATCTCATAAAAGAGCATTTGACAGATGTTGAACTAGAGATGGAGTGGGGAAAATGATTTAGCCATTTCTGTCATCCAAAGATGACTTTCAGAACTGCTTGCACACATGGTTATTCTTCCAGTTCAAATCTACAAGAATCTGGATTTTGTCCCAAGTATTGAACATATGCTGAAAGTTTTACCAACTTTTTGGCCTGTAAGTTTCATTTGATGCTATTAATGAGCTAAAAAGTGTATATTCAGGTACACAGAGAATGCTCTTTTTAAATAACTATCCATCTTAAAAGAGGGGTGCCGTGGGGCCACTGAGTGATTTAAATAGGGGCACAGGGGCAAAGAATGTGTCCAGCTCTGCTCCTGTAACTTCCAGTCTCCAGGCATTGTGATATCAAATTCCACAGGACAAATGTTTTCAACTACAGCAACTGCTGTTTCAGAACTGAGGCACTGACTGTACCTGCTATTGGCACTGACCAAGAGCAAACAAGATGAAGATTCATCTTCAGTTCTTTCATTTATCTTTATTTATGTATCTTTGAGATGAGTGATTGGAAGGAAGCAAGGAGAATAACACTGATGGCCATAAATGGTCTATTGTTAAATGTGTCCAGTAAAAACTCTTTTGGATGGGGTAAAAAGACAATGATCTTAGAAAGCTGTGTCATGGTGCTGACTGGAAAAAATCCAGCAGCTCTGAGTTGTTTGAGGAGCTCCAGTTTTAGGGGGATGTGCTGCCCTGGAGAGTGTGATGGCATCACACCATCCAGGTTCTCACCTCCTCTGGCTCTTGGCCTCACCTGAGCCACAGGACATTATCAGAGGGAGGAGGAAGGCAATGAGCAGCACATACAGCACAATCAGGGACAAGAGAGCAGGGGCACTGGTGAGTAAATGTTCAATGTTGAGTGACATTGGAAAGCTCAGGGAAGAACTAGAACAGCTCTGAACCAAGAGAGCACAAGAGTCCAGAACTGGAATACCCATGTACCATTTTGTTTGTCTGAGGGTATATTGTTGATAACACATCCCTGGTAGGGTCATACTTTGCTTACAAAGAATCCCAGAACAATCAAAGCAAAACCTGTCAAAGTCACCTCTCACTAAAGAGAAATATTTCAAATATATTCTAGCAAATCCTGACTGTAAAATGTGCAAATTGGATTTCCAGTAATGAGACCCATCAGTAGGCACATTTTCTTGACGTATTCTGTCTTGAAAATAGTGATTCAATTTTCCAACATTTCTTTAATTTACTTGGAGAGGAAAGCATTTTCATTTTGCCTGGTCAGTTCCAATAGTTTGCTAAATCCAAAATATGTGAAATTACTGAAGCTGATTGTAGTGACCAGAAGGACCTCTAATCTTTTAACAATATTTTTTTTTCCCATGAATTGTGTAGGCTTGCACAAGACATTTTTCAGAACAGATAAACCACAGAGCTTTGTTGACATGCCTGCTGCTTGTCTCTTCTGTGGACAAAATTCTGGACATTTGATAATAATCTCCATTCAGAGGATTTGCTTAAAAAAATCTCTGCCAGCTGCTGGGCTGTGTGGTTAGAAACTTCCATCTTCTTATACAAGTGCTCCTTTTTCTTAGTAAAGTTCCCCAGGAATTCCCTTAGAGATGAGTCTGGATATTGATACTTCCTATCTTGGCAGGCAGTAACAAGCGTGACGAGTTAGATGAAGAGCAGTTGGAGGGAAAAACAATATTCCACAGCTCTCTTATACTGTAAAGCCTTGAAGGGTTTTAAACAATAATCCTTTATCCCACAGTCTATTCTCTGGGCACAGGATGCTGAGTTGCATGGACTTCGGGATGCCTCAGGACAGCTATATTTCAATAACTCCCGTGTGAGTTGCACGTAGCAGGTTTTAGTGACGCAGTTTTCTGTCCCATTAACACCAGAGGACATTGCCAAGGCAGTTGTGTGCCCAGCTAACTTTTCATTTTGAAAATCAAGCTCAGAAATAATCTCTAACATATTTTCTGTGCACTTCCTGCTTAATAACTAGGTATTTTTCAATACCTTGTGTTTAAAAAGAGGATAAGCTGTCATGTTTATTCAATCAAATATAGTTTATGAAAATAAGTGTTGTTTGTTTTTCTGGAGTTTGAGTAACTGTTACATAGATACAAACACTTATTTAAATGGGTGCTTTTGCCATACCCCTTCCCTAGTGAGGTGTTCTGTCCAGAACACCTATTTGCAGTCAAAAGTGGTGCTTCTGTGGCTGACAGAAACAGTCCAGTCCTCACGAGGACAGACACTGTCCTTAAGTGGAAATAGGAGTGCAGGTCGGTATGATTAATGTAAAATAAAAAGGGACTGTACACTTGCTTTCCAAATCTACTGTTCATCTCTTGTCATTTTACTCTGCAAGGGTTAAAACATTTTCCTGGAGCACACCATACTTAATTTTGAATATTAATCCCTATTATCAGCATTAGACTTCTTCAGAGATTCACTTAAGGACAACTGAAGTATGTGGGATGATTTGAAGACCAAGATTTTAACAGTATTTTGAGATCCAGACAGTCAAGTGCATAGACTGTAAAGAGGCACTTAAGTTATTTATTTCTGGGTATATGCATGTAGAAAGACTGCATTCACCCTTAAATTCAAAGCAAAAAAAAAAAAAAAGGAATATTTTTCCTACAGATTGTCATACATTTGTATTCAAGATGCATGTGAAGTCTTGCTGATTTTGCTGAACACTTGTTAGAGGACACTGACACCCAATTGCAGAAGAGTCATAGCACACAGAATTTCAAGTTTACCAAGGGAGCTTCTGCACAGGACTGCATCATCTTCAACGAGGGCTCTGTACTTACCAAATGGTCCATTGTGCTCTTGTACTCCTCAAAAAAAAAGGAGAGGGGGTACAAGACAGAAAGGTAGGGAGAAATACTGGCTACAAGAACAGTGAGGCTTTCTAATAAACTCAACATTTTTGTGTTATTTCTCATCTTGTTTGACTGAACTTGTGGAATTAAGGTATTACTGGTTAAATCCCAATTTTCAGCATTTTAAATGATCGGTGGGTGGGTGAGGAGCAGAGAAAAGGGCAGGAAAGGTGAGCAAAAATTCACCAGTCAAAACTATCACTATCAGTTTTTCATCTGTTTATTGATGGGCCTTTAGTCTTCTGACAGGTCAATTAGGACTAAAACCATCTGTGGGCTTCTCTGCTCTGTCCTTTATCACCCCAATCCATACCTCTGTCATATATTCCTGTAATGAGTTCTAAGCTAATTACATTTTCAGAAAACAAGCAGAAAGAGAGTTGCATTATCATAATCTGAGACACAGTCTCTGTGCCATGACCTACATAGGCTAGTTCTAAGAGAAAAAAATAAGTATTTTAAATAATGATATCCTAAAGGTAACAGGTTAAAAGAACTGACATTTCTCCATTTTTCCTGTAGGGCTCTGCTAAGTTCTGCTCTTTGACACATGGGGAATCCATATGTGCCTGTAATATTTAAGATCTTTTGATGTAATCACTGATGGGAGAAGTCCACAGCATTCATTGTATATTGAGTCTATGTCCACACCGGCATCAATAGTTACCTGTAATCCATTGCAAGAATTCTTATGCAAGTTGCTCTTCTACATAATTTAAAATGTGAGCAGTACAGTACAGAAGAGATGGAATCCCTGTCCTGAAGAATTCAGTCTAGAAACTTACTTCTAATGTCAAACAAGAGACAGAGAGTATGAGAAGATAAATTATTCGGTAATGAATCCTACACACTTACAATGCACAAGTTGTAATGAATCTCAGTTGCTCTTGTAATTTTGTTAAGTTGTTTACCTAATATGGTAGATGTGCCATATGGTACACTAAAGAGAGTGTTAGAATGAGGACGTGAAGACTTCGAGGTTTTTATTTCTAGTTTTGTAGGCATCTGTAAACTACATTCAAGCTGTCCTAGAATGTGAGCACAGGAAGAATACAGGCTGCTCTGCCCGTTTGTGCTGGCTGCTGCTGCTGCCACTTGATAACATCCTCCATCTCCTCCTCTTCCTCTCTCTTCCCTTGGGCACTGTGGCCTGGCACGGGGCTGTACCCTCCTTAGATGCCATCAAAGCCTTTCAGCCACTCTGCACTTTTGGGCTGGTTTAGCTTAAGTCAAGCTTTTTCACCCTTAATAAATCATTTGAGCAGCTGATGTAGATGAACTCTTCTGCTGGTTTGGGAATGTGACCAGGCTTCTATTCCAGAGAGTTCTTTGGTATGTTGCTTATAGAATTTCACCATAGCTAAAACTAGCAACGTGCTCCACTGAGGCAGCAGCAGAGGTTGGGACTGCCCTGCTCGAAGCAGCATTCCTGTCTTGTAGAGAAATGGGCAATGTGACCTACAGTGATGTCTGTAAAATCACAGCTACTTTGCAGCACTGTAATTTGTCAAAAATTGATAAAATGGAAGCTAAAAGTCATAGTGATGGAAAGGGCATTTTCTTTCTCTCTCTTGAGTTTCGGGTGATGACTGAGAAAAGCACCTGAGTACAAGAACGAGAGATGAATAAAAAACTTCTCAGAGGACTTAGGCAGTTCCTCCTAATGATGCCACTTGGTGAAGTGAGCAGAGCCTTGGGAAAAGATCAGTGTTGTAATTTTCAGTCACCAGCAAAGTCCACTGCAGGGTAGTGGACAACATAGAAACTATAAGAAAAATATTCCTTATCATGAATTTCTAAGATTTTCAGTTTAAATATACCTACACTATTATTTGAGGCCTGTACACTAAGAACAAATACCCATCAATTTTTATGTTTTCCCAGCGAGCTTTTGGCAAACAGCTTCTCCCTTGTAGGTATGTTTGCAAATTTGGGGGCAGGGTAAGACATGGACAGTACTTAGCACTGTTCCTATGGTTCCTATGGTTCATGGGGTCACCTGCCAAGCAGATCAACTTAATTCATGTTACAGCAGTACAAGGGAAGTGATCACCACAAATATGTCACGGGTGAAGTGCTGACACCCACATTTGTGCAACCCTGGGTAGAGAATACTCTGATGTATTTCAAGAGATGCCCTTCTCACAGATAACTCCTAGCTCTTGTTGCTCCAGATCTCCACCAGCCTGCAGGCAGCAGCTTTGAGGCCACTCAGTTCTGGGCATCACCAACCAGCAGGTGCTGAGCCCATCCCACCCCAGCAGCGTTCCAGCCTCTAATGCCACCCATTCCCAACACATAAGAGCAAAGCTTATTTTAAAATACTGATATAAGGGGTGCTATTTTAAGCCTGCTACCCCTTAAAACTTAACTGAAAGTTAAATCAAGCTTTGGAATAGGTTGCCGGGGAGGTGCTGGAGTCATTTCCAGAGGTGCAGGGACATCTGGAATCTGGACGTGGCGCTGGGTGACGTGGTTTGGTGGCTCAGGGTTACAATGGCAGTGCCGTGTTTATGGCTGGACTCGATCCTAAAGGTCTCTTCCAACCTTGACAACCACACGATTCTATTCCCTGAAAAACAAACCACAGCATCTCCTAACATTCATCCCGCAATCCATTTCTCTTACGGAGGGGGGTGCAGAGACAACGCCTGGCCAGAAGCAGCAGATGAAAAAGAGCGCGTTTATTGAAAGGCGTGTTCTTTATTTTTTTTTATGTGTGTGTCCTTTTTTTTTAACGCTATTGACTTCCTTCAGGGTGGTTGCACAACGCGGTCCGAAGTGCGGGGCCGCACCTGCGGCCTCGGGGCGGGGGGGGCTCACACGGGCCGGGCCTCGCCCCGCACCCTCCAAAACCGCCCTCTCCCTCCTCTCTGCCCCCCTCTCCCCCTTCCCCTTCGCCTCCCCTCTCCGTGCTTTCCCACCCCCGCGCCCCTGTTACCGTGCTGAGTCAGCCGCGGGCCGTGAGGGCAGCACGGAGGGAGGGCCGGGAGGGAGGCCGGGCCGGGCCGGGCCGGGCCGTGAGGGAGGGAGGGAGGACCGGGGAGGGCCGTGCGGGAGGGACGGAGGGAGGGAGGGAGGACCGTGCGGGAGGGAGGGAGGGCGAGGGAGGGCCAGGGAGGACCGTGCGGGAGGGAGGGATGGAGGGAGGCCCGGGGGCCGCTCCTCGCCCGCCGCCCGCCCCGGCCGTGGATCAGTTACACGCAGCTGGCACAGGTGCGGGGCCCCTCCAGGCCCGGCGCCGTCCGGGGAGCCCCACACGCCGAGAGGAGCAGCGGGCGAAAACATGCAGCCATTTTGCGCCGAGGCAGACAAAGAGCCGCCGGCGCTCGCTGCTGCCTCCGCAGCACCCCCTCACACAAACACACACCCTGCTCCTTCTCCCCTCCGCCATGCCATGCCATGTCCGGCCCTGCTCTCCGCGGTGCGGCCGCTGCGAGGCTGCACACCCCGGCTAACCCAACGTAACCCAACCCAAGCCTGCCCTGCCCGGCCGAGCCGCCGCCGCCGCCCGACTCCCAACTGAGCGATCGCAGCCATTTGCACGGGCTCTTATAGCGCGGGCGGCAGCCAATCAGCGGCGGGCGGAATCCCGGGCCGGGCGGGCGGTGTGCGGGCCGGGCGCGCGCGCGTGCGCGGTGCGCGGTGCGCGGGGCGGGGCGGGGCGCGGGGAGGAGGGAGCCGCGGGAGGGGAGGGGGGGGAGGAGGGAGCGCTCACAGGAACCCTCCGAAAAAAAGATGGCGGCGGGCTCGGATCTGCTGGATGAGGTTTTCCTGAACACGGAGGTGGATGAGAAGGTGGTGAGCGACCTGGTGGGCTCCCTGGAGTCCCAGCTGGCGGCCTCCGGCCACCATCACCAGCACCACAAGGCGCAGGAGCCCCTGAGGGCCGCTGGGGGGCTGCTGGGGAACCATGTTGTGAGCAGCAGCAGTAGCAGCAGCAGCCCGAGCCCCAGCCCTGGAGGAGTAGTAGTAGGAGGCAATGCTAATGCCCAAACAGAGAGCGGCAGCGGCAGCAAGATGGGACTGAGTGCCCCAGAGATCACAAAAGCAGGTAACGTGGGCAGGGGTGGGGGGCTCTGAGGGAGAGGGGCCCTCCCCTCCCCCCACTCCCCAGCTCCCGCTGCCTCCTTCCCGCACTGCTTTCCCCCCTTTTCCCTCTCTCCTCCTTCTCGTTGTGGCAGGAGCGGGAGTGCAAAGGGTGGTATCGATCATACGGGGGAGAGCCTCCCCTCATCATGCCCCCTCGGTGTGTATCCGCGCCTCGGCGCCCTCCCCTTTATTTTCCCTCCTCGCCCGTGCTTACTCGAGGGTGTTGGGTCATGTGTGGGGGCAGCCGCCCCGCCGAAGGAGCCGGCACTGCCCGTCCCTGGCTCCGCCGGTCCCCTCCGCTTTTCCTGCCCTTGTTGCTGGAGTGTAAAAGGGCTGTGCTGGTCTCGGGGGTGAGGGGAGGCAGAGCCCACCCCCCGGGCCGTGGCCGTGCCTCCCGTGCCGCCTGTGCCTGCTCCCCTCGCCTTTCCAGAGGTGGAGGTTATGGGGGGGATTCCCTCCCGATAATGCCGCCTGAGCTGTCTGTGTAAATGCTCCTTCCCCTCCCCCTTCGCTGTTGCTGGAGTGGAAGGGGGTGTTATTAATCATGACACCTATTTCCTGTAGAGGAGGAAGCGAGGGGGGATTTCAAGGGGAGGAAGTCCCTCAAAATGCTTCCCCCCCAATATCTGCCTGCCTCGATATCCCCCCCCGCACCCCCTCCCTTGTTCCAGGGGCTTGGAGGGGACATCCAACACCTCCCGTTCCTCCTGTGCCCTCAAGGGGGGGTTGTCACAACGCCGGGTCCCGGCAAGGGGGGGAATTCAGGCCACAACACCCCACCTTGCACAGCGTCTTCTCCCACCCGCCCACCCCCGGAGCTGCCTGGGAATATTCCCCTCTTCGTGTTGTCAGGGTTGTAGGGGGGCAGTGTGAAGGCTGGGACTGAGGGCTCACTCCGTGGGAATGGAGGGAAGCTGTTTTTCAGGGGGATTGGGAGAAATGTCTCCCCAGAATCTCTCTGCAATTCCTCCCCTCCCCCCTCCTTTTTTTTTTTTTCTTTTTTTGGTTTCGACTTGCTGAAGTGTAAGAAGATACTACAGACCCTCTGTTATGATTGATGAAGCTCTTCTAGGAGGATCTCCTTGACCCTTATAATGTGCATCTCAGTGTCTGTCCGTCACTGTTCTTTTCCCATTTCTGTCTCCTTAGGGCCAGGACCTGGACTGTGTGTGATTGTACTTGTGATAACACCAGGCCTCATCAAGGGGCATGAGGATTATGCAGGACAAGAAGCTACATCATCTTGTCCCTTCTGAAACCCAGCTTTGCTTTTTATTTATTTATTTTTTTAACTATCTCTGGCTCTGGGAACTTCAGGTCCATACGAACAAATTCTGTAATAAAGAGAAGGGGTCTTCTAGCAACCTACTCCAGGTCTTGCAGTACTTCTTATCTTGCCAGGCTGATGTTTTTCTTTCCTTTCACTTTTCATATTTTGCTGTTGTTGAGCCTCATGATCTGACTGACTTACTCTGTAGGAGATGACAGGATTAGAGGGTAGTATGTGCTGGATATAGGACATATGTCTTAATAATGTGTCTTCTATGGCCATTTTCCCCTCCTTGCGGTTGCACTCCTTTTGCTAAATGTGATGTCAGGCTCTAGAATGGGGAAGAGGTCTAAGATGGTCTTCTTCCTCCCTTCACTTGGTTCATATTAAATCTGTTTTCCCTCTTTTGTCTTACTGTAGTGTCAAAAGCAGGGCTGTTACAATTAATATGGAATCTGCCAGTCTTTGGTGGAAAACTGGAGGCTTCAAGAGAATGTCTTCACAGCCACGTTCAGTTTGTATTTTGTTCTGTTTCCCTGGCTCCAGGCAGGCAGCTGGGGAGATGGAGAAGACCTGGTGATGAGGGAGAACATTCTGCCTTTGCTGGACTTCTGTTCCTGCTCATTCTCTCTGTTTACTCTTGTTGTTGTTTTGCAGGAGCCGGAGGAGTGCAGGGGGGTGTTATTAATCATAACACCAGGTCCCAGACTTCAGCTCTGGATGGAGCCACCACAACGAGCACCAGCACCACCACTGCAGCAGCAGGAGGATCTGAAGTCACTGCTGCTCCAGGGACCCTCAGTCAGGGCAAATCGGTGGTTATCAGCACCATGGCAACTGCCTTGTCCACCAGGAATGGCAAGATTGGGACCACAACAGTGCAGACTTTGAATGGGAGTAACGTGGTGATGAACTCTCACCACACAGGAAGTGCTGCTTTCCCTGGGACTCCTGTGACTGCCAACCCCGCTCCTGCACCTGCTGTTGCCCCTCTCGTTAACAATGGACCTGGATCTGTGGGGAAAGGAAACGCTGTTAACGCTGTTTTGCCGTCAGCTTCCAACACTGTCATCCAGACTTCTTTCCTAAACACTGCTGTGTCCTCTGCATCGTCCTCCTCACCCACAGTTATCTCCTCACAGCCACCACCGAGCGTTGGAACCGGAGCGCCCACGGTGACGCTCGTGAGGCCCCCGATCCACACAGCAGGACCCACGGTAGCTGCAGCTGGTGCAGCCACTCAGAATGGGAGCAATACTGTGATCAATTCAACCATCAGTGTGGGGAGTTTTCCTGCTGTTGCCACAGCCACTGTGGGATCTGGAGTTTCCCTCCAGACATCACTAGTGAACAGCCAGTCTGGTTCCGCTGTGCCAGCAGCTCCTGCCGCACAGGTCATCAAATCTGAGTCTCCTAAAACTATAGTCCAGGCAGTATCCCAGCAGCAGACGCTGGCTACTGGTGGCCAGCCCAGTACTACAGGGGGTAACATGATTATTGGGCAAACTATGCAAGCTGGGCTCTCCAATGTTGCTCCCAATCCTGGTGGGATACCTCCTGCGGCTCCTGGCACCCCCACAGGAATGGCTAAAGGCACTGCCAATACGGTGGCACAAAGTCTGCCAAGGACTCCAACACCAACTACAAGTGGAATCAGAGCAACTTTGACTCCTACAGTTTTAGCACCTCGTTTGCCTCAGCCACCTCAGAATCCGACTAACATTCAGAATTTTCAGTTACCACCAGGTAAGTAAAAAGGATTGAGGGGTTTTGTTTTGGAAGTGTATTTGTTGCAGGGAGGGAAGGGATCCCAGTAAGGTTCCTTGCTGTTTAACTGTGAATTGTGGAAAAGGCATTACATGTAACAATGAGAATCATCTGGTGTTCAGTAGTGGCATAGTAGCATTCTACTACTCAGGGTATGACTTTGGGTGGCCAAAGAGTATTTTCAGCAGTAATAATTTGAAAATAATTCTGCCTGGTATCTTTGCTCCAGTGTGAGTGTAGATGAAGCTGCAAACTGCCAAAGGGTGACAATGGAATATTATGCAATGAAATGTTGATACTTCATTTTCAAGAAAGGCATTTTGACTTCTCAGGCAGTTTTGTCAGTAGTTTGTAACCTTCACGTGCTGCTCAGTTACGTCTCTGTCCCTACATGCCCCCAGTACCACAGAGCTCTCTTGAATGGAGAAGCAGCAGATAGAACACAAGAAAACTATCTTCTTTTGCTTTAAATATCTTCAGAGTCTGACTTTATAACTCACAGATTTGAAGCTTGTGATCATCTTTTTAGTCACTGGCATTCTGATACAAAAGGCAGACTGCCTCTGTCCTTACCTCACCCTGTTGTGTCTAGGGCTGCAGCGTGTGTAGTAGCTAGTCTCATGCTTAGTGCTGAGCATCTCTGGACGAGGAATCTAGTCCTGAACTCAATGGGTGAGTAAAAAGCAGGATGGGAAGCATTTCTTTTCTCAGAACTGTTCTGTCCCACCTTAAATGTCCTAGATTTTGAGATTTAAGGTGATAAATTTGCTATTATTTTGAGCCAGGCTTGTTACTTGTATCTGCTTTGATTTTTGACTGAAAGTACTTGTGTGAACCTACACATTGCTTCCTGTCTTCCAAATAATACATACAATAGCTGTATTCTTGCTCTTCAGTGTTTTCAGGGCAGTATACAAAAACCAACTAATTAAATTTTGCTACTAGTACCGAGTGAAGTCAGTGGTGGTTGTGTATCATTTTATTTCAAGTGGGATCTTACATCACTTGGAACTCCTGACCAGCCTCAGAGCAATGCACCTGTCACATAAAGTAGACTAGGAACTGCACTGTGTTATTACACACTGTCTTTTTGTGTATATCACATATGTTATACTATCAGTGGTACGTGATGCTGTGTAGTTTGATGAAGTCTGTCAAACATTCTGTGTATCCAAGTTCTAACTGCCATAAGAATTTCTCTTTTTTTTTGTAGAGATTATTCTGTATATGAGTAATTTGAATGACAATGTTACTAATTTAAAAAATAGTAGTAAAACTCAGATCTTGAAATCCCAGTGCTTCATTTGAAGCTTGTAAATTGATAAGCTAGAAAATTCTTATTTATTTATTTATTCCTGTAGTGTATCAAAGGATTGTTCAGGTTTACAGTCTGTTGCCTTGTGTACCTACATTTTTTGTTAATACTGCATTATAAATCTGATTATGGGGAAAAATACTCCAGTGGAGTCCAGCAGGACCTTTTTTCAGATAGCTGATGTTTTTCAAACTGCCACAGTGTGCTGAAATGTGTTACTCTTAGAAGCAGCATTGCCAGTCTTGAGTAAAATTGAGCTATAAATTTGCTCCTTTGGAGTTCTTGATAGATCAAAGTAAAACAATGTAATTTCTAAGCACTTGGTTTTTATTAAGCACATTTCTTGTCTGTTCTATGCTTTAAGAAATATCTATAACTTCAAAAGAATAAGCATGACTTTTAAAACAAGCAAGTGTATGTGACTGGATACATAGAAATTGGAAATTTGGTTCTTGCATGACGAGACAGACTTAATATTGAAAAGGTTTTTTTTTTAGTGAAACAGATTATTTTTCTTTTAAATTACTTTAGCTTGTTTGTTATACTTTCCAAAGTAGCCAACTTTGAAAATGTTTTGCATAAATAATTTCTTTCAAAACACTTAAGAATTGGTTGATGTTGGGCTCAGGTGCCAGGGCCAAGCACCTCTGCAAGTCTGGCCACATGAAACTGCTGTGATCTTGCAGAGTGCAGGTACATTCATAGCGAAAGGAGAATATGTGGCTGTGCTTTTGAAATTGTATTTCAAATGAGAGTGTCATAGGCCAGGTTTTTGGAGGCAGTTTGTAGTATGACGCTGCAGCTGCAATGCTGGTATGCTGTGCAGCTACTGCATGCATCACATTTGCATTCACAAGTTTGTTTTTAAAAGTTAGTAGTGTGTGCTAGTAAGAGTTTCTAAGACTTAGAGCTTCAAATCATACACTGCACACGCAGCTATTTATACCAAGAGTTACAAACACTTAGAAAGTTCTGATGGAAGTTTTGACCAATAAAGCAGCAGATGTTTTACAGTTATTTTCTTGCCCAGAATCCCTGTTTCTAGCTCTCAAAATACAGTTACAGTGCCACATGTATGAAAAGCAGAATATAAAATGTCAGTAAGTGTTATTAACCTGGGACTTGATAATTGGAAACCTTTCAAGACTTCAAATGTTTTCTTAAAAAGAGCATGTGGAAAATAAACCTGTTCAGTGGTCTTTAAAACATACAACTTTTAGAATAATGCTTTGTCTGGCATCAAGGTATTAACCTTGACTGACAAATTGGAGATGTTTGAAGAGCCAGTGGACCATATTTGTTGTGGCCTTGCTGGATTTTGGTATATTGATTCTCCAAGCAGCTGGACTATTGAGAGTATCTGTGCATTAGTAGTGGTTTTCCACTACTGACATCTTTGAGGGAAAGGACTGTTGCACTTTGTCTTTTCCAAAAACAGGCTTCTGGAGAACTTTGTGGTCCAGGGGGACAGATTTGGGTGATGAAGATCTCAAAATAACCTTATTTATACCTTCTTAGCAAAGACATGGGAATATTGTGAGTTGGTTTTGTAGGAGGCAGGAACAGAAGTTTCTCTTTATACAATACTGCCTGAAGTATGCAACATCTACTGAAACTGTGACTGAAAATAAGTTGAATGGAGGTTGTTGTTCCAAGTACTTCAGTAATGTGAAACGTGTTTTGTACAATAACATGGTAAGAAGTAGGAAAATCAGTGAGTTTGTTAAAGCAGTAAGTCAGTGTTCAACTGTTACAGGTGCTCAGAGAAGTCTGCAGAAAGTTATGACTGGGATTGTGTCCTAAAATTTGTCTTTTGCATTGTTAAGAGTTTGTAAAGCGCTTAGAGGTCATTGCTGACACAGGGTAGAACCATCCTGTAAAATGGCAAAACTTGTGTACTATGAAATTACTTCTGAAAATACCATCTTGTCCAGCAGTGCTGTAGCACAAACCCAGCACTGTGAGGTTATTCCTACTTTACCAGTTCTGTCGACCTGGGGTTCAAAGATTTGGTTTTCTCTCTTGCAAGTGCCTTATGTTATTTTGCTGCTTTATGTACAAACATCTCATAAGAAGTTTTTGAGGTGTCTGCTTAGAGAAAGGAGCAGATTGGTGAGTGCTGGAGGTATATATTAAGAACAGAATAGTGCAGGTGGGTACGCACAGTTTCCTTTACTAGCTTAGGTGAAATTGAAATCTAGAAACTTTCACTTCCCCTTGTTCCCTCTTTCACCTGCTGAGTGACTCTTCATACTTATGAAAATTTGGTGACTTGATCCTAAAGACTAACTCTTTTTTTCCTGAGTAAATGCAATTTTGTGACAGTTTTGTTTGAAGCTAGTAGATAGGATGGGTTGTCTTGATAGTTTATGTTTGGGGTTTTTTTTAACTCCTGCAATCATGACCAATGTTCCTGCTAGCAGTAGAGCAGCTGTAGTAGAACTCCTGTCACAGAGTTGTTTTGCTTTGTATCTAAAAATAAAACTTCTTTATTACTTTCCCAAATCTCAGTTGGATCCGCCAGTAGCTGATGGTAGGGGATGAGACAAGACTTCTTTGGTACTTTCTTGTGCTATTTCTGTGTTGAGGACAGGATGGGACCTTTCTAGCCTGAGAAACTGCTGGGGCCCCTTTAACAGTGGAACGTTCCAGAGTTCTGAACGTTGCCAGTGGTTAAAACTTACCGTTGGTGCTTCGAAGCAAAGGGTACCTGGAGGAGCATTGGTGCTGTACACCTGCAGGTCCTGGAAGATGTACTACATGAACATGCACCCTCAAGGTTTTCTTCATGGCCTTAGAGGCTCAAAACTTCACTTGGTGTTAAACAGGATCTTATGTAGAAACCGACCATCTTCTGACTTGTATTTGCTGTCCAGGAAGGATTCTAACTTAGGCCTTCGTTAGAGGGGCTTTAGGGTGGGAAAACTGTAGGAATATGTAATTTAAAACATGGATTTACATCCTTTTGACTTCAATAGTCAAGCATTTTGGAGCTGGAGTAACTGAAAAATAACTTCTGCAGGAGTAGTTCCATTCCCTGCAGTTGGGAGTTGGGGTAATAGGTGGTTGGGCAAAGGAGAGTGTATAAAAATGGGAAAAAGGTGGCAGCTGAGAGGAATCGAACAAATCAGTTTGTGTTACTTTTCATACTGACTGCCTGGCTCCTTGGGTTACTTTGTACTTGAAACGCACCCCAGAAGTGCCCAAAGTAACTAGGATGTAGATAGATGAGGAAATCATCAGACTTCCCATAATACAAGAATTACAGAAAGGAATGAGAGAAATACTATGAAGTAGTGGAATGTGGTTGTTTCTATTTCTCACTGACTAGTAAGCAAGTTCAAACATATCCTCATTATAGTTTCCCTGTATGTTGCATGTGCTGCCAATATTATGCCTGTTAACTGTGTTGGCATAGCTCGATTTTGTTAAAAATAATGTCTGTAATGCACCATGACAATAGGAGCTCCTTAAAGTACTTATAGTATGTTTTACTTTCAAAGCATTTTACAAAACTTAATCCCTGCAACATGCTTGTGTGGTTGGTAAATAAAGTAGTATGAACTCTGCTTTAGAGCTGGGGGAAAGAGCAACTTAGAGAAGTTCTGACTTGCCCAAGGCCATGCAGGAATCGATATTTGCCAGGATTAGGGTTTGGGAGCCCTACACTTGGTGCCTAAAGCGGTATCTCCCTTTCTGAAAGATAACTGTGGATCTCTTCTGCAGAACTCTTCTGGGTGAGGGGTGGATTTTATGTTCAAATCATGCATCAGCAAAAGGAACATTCTGCTTTATTTGGAATCTGCTACATCAGATCTGCCATATGTTGCCAGACTGAAAGTTGTGTTTGTTCGTATTGCAACTTCCATAACTGAGGAATCCTGTGTGCTTGGCTTTGTACCCCAAAGACTTGAGGCTCAGGGGGATGTGCAATAGGATTTTTTGGCTCTGTTAAGAAGAGCGTCTCAGTGTTTTGCACATCTGATAAGAGTGTTTTGTTAAGTGATGGGATCTAATGGGAATATAATTAGGATTCTGGTAAGCTGTGAAAGCTACTGACTTTGACTTCATATTGTTCACTTCTGTTATGGAAAATACTGTTGTTCACAACAGTCTTTGGAAGAGCATGTATGAATTTGTTTCCTATACCTATCTATGCTTAAAGTTGTAGTCTTCTGAGGTTTTTTGGATATCATTAGGCTTATGATAAAGGTTGTTGGTCAGTGACCAGAAGGGAGTGATGTATTTATTTTGAGCTGTTTTGTGCTCTGCAAGAAGTTACACATTTTCCATCTCTGGAAATTTAGCAGGTTACTTATAAAATGCAGCTTCTTGGTTTGAGGACCACAAATTTGGATGCTGCCCAGGACTTGGAATTTCTTACTGACAGAAGATGCTGTAGCAAAGTTAGCAAACTGAGGTGAAAATGCATCAGTTTGGGGCACTGATAAGACACAAATTAGTGGGTATCACGAACTCTCTTCAAATGAAATGCTTTGGTGTATGAAAGCTCTTACTATTGTTTGTCTTCCCTCTTTTGGGAAATGGTATGAAAATACAGTTCTAAAAAATTTTATGAAGTAGCTCAAGTACACAGTTGAAAATGCTGATGCTTAAACTACGTGGTTTTAAGCAAAGAGAAGGTACTGGTGTGTGTAAAAGTTGCTTTCTGTTCTCAGAATAACTGTGTGATCAAAAACTGAGTCTGCTCAGAAGGAGCTGGACATGGAAGTCACTTTACACATTAAACACTTTTTGTTACTACAAGCAGTTTTTGTCAGAAATACTTAAAATCAGCATTTTTACCTGAAAATGACTTCTCTTGTCAAGGTTATTCTCTGTGTTGAAACTTTATGAACGTTTGTAACTCCATTTATCTGGCTCTGCTCCTTGAATTTAATGCCATTGCTTTGTGTCAGTAAAAAAGGGCTTTTTCTAGTTGCAAGTTTAACTTTATGTGAGGCATGTTATCTCTTGTGAAAGAAGATTTGAAGAGGTAGTGTCATGAAGAAAATAATTTTTAAAATACTGTTTCTCACAAGGTAAGGCAGTGATAGAAAGAAGATCTAGTCATAGTTAATAGACAGTTTTTTCAGGTGTATTATGAACCATAAAGCTCTGTGTGAAGGAAAGCCAAACTCTAGAGAGAGTATGTGTTACTCACAAGTTACAAAGGGCTTTTTCTTTGCATGGTCACAGGGATGTTCCTGTGTACAAATAGTTTTGATCTGTGAATGTTGCCCAAGGTTCCTTGGTGCCCTCCTGGCATCAGACCCTCAGGGTGTGTCTGTCCTGTTGACAGGTTGCACACAGTTGTCATACAATTAATGTTAACACAGTAGCAATAATTCAGTTCTAAACTAATTAAGATCTTGCCTAAATGTGAGAAGTTTTGTATTTATACTGGTACACACTTCTTCAAAGTTGTAAACCCTTTCTTGTCGGGATCCAGTTTTTGCCGTCTCAGCCCTCTTGCATCTGTTTCCTCGTAAGAGAAGCAAAATAGCTCATACAATAAGCTGCTTCTACAAGGACAAGGTTGTTTTCACGCTGGAGATTTTGAGACTAAATTAGTGTGGCAAAATGATCCCATATCCATCTCGGATGTTAAGAGAAGCCTAAAAACTGTACACAGACCAGGCTGCAATTAAACAGGTGTAAAGACTGTGTGATCACTCATATTTCAGATGAGATGAGGCTTTGTTTTTCATTGAGGCCACAGACACACAAATAGAGCTTGTTGGTGGTTTTAGCACAGTTTGACCTCTGCTTACTCTTAAAATTTTTACCTCAGTTCTGTTCTGTGGTAATTTCTTTCCAGAAATTCTGGTTGTTTTTTGGAGGTGTGATGTCTCAAGGAACTGAGAGCCAGTTTTTTACCACAAAGCCTCCTGTGTTGGAGTAATTTTCTTTAGGTGTCTTTAGCATAATATTAAATGTAAAATGAAATTGTCCTTGAAGCCTTATTTATGCCTTTAAGGATTCTTTTAAACTCTAGAATATTTTTTGATGAGAACAAAACCTTGATTATCCTCACTATATAGTGGTATAGATTATCAATAATCAAGAAAGGAGGTGATAATCATAAGGAATTGATACACCTGCGTCCTGTTTCTGTAGTGAGATCTGCTCAGCATTCAATAGAGCTGTCTTAAGGCATTGTACAAATGTGGCTTATCTTTTGTCTGTAAGGCTAGAAATAAAAAGATGAGTTTCTGTACTTATATTACCATGATCAGAAAGTTACACTTTGAATATCAAAGGTTAATTCTCAGCAAAGTGCATAAATAGATAATAAATCCTTGTACCCAGGGATGATGCTTTTGCTGTGTATTTGTAAGGGATTTAGTGCAAGATCTGACTTGGATACTAAGCTCTTTTTTGTGGGATTTGGGAAACTATATTGATAGAAATCAAGTAACATTTTGTAATTGTAGAGCTCTATTAATTAGAACTGTAAATTATGAATCATGACCATCTTTTGGTGCTTTTTTCCTTAAAATGCATTACTAAAATAAGTTTTTAGTAACATCTTGTAACCAGTACCTAGACAATGAGTAACATAAAACTTGCAGCAGTGTGTAATATTATTTTACGTGACTGTTCTATGATTTCTGTTGAATCAGGTAAGCCTCTCTAGTAAGAATGGTCTCACTTATGATTATAACTTGATTAATATATGCTTCTGAGAGTAGCTGAACTGTTAAAAGCTATCACGGTGCTTTTGTGCAGAATAAAGCACGTGCTGGATAGACTGTGCTGACAACCAGTATAGTTGAAAAATGTGTGCTCTAGATACCAGGGTATAAACAAAACCAAACAATGAGGTGTGGTGCCACGCTTGAGCCTTTCAGGAATGGTTAGAGGGGACAGCAAGGCTGGAGTAAGTTATCTGCACACCTTTCTTCAGTTTCTTAATCAAATGTTTCTGTAAGGGAAGGTCAGATTTAGAACCTCTCTCCAAATGTAAAATAACATCAGGTGTACTCAGCATGAGTGGTGGTGTGGCGAGTGGGACCAGTTGTGCTCACATGAGTCAGAAGTAGCAGCTCTGAGGAGTAACACTGAGGAACTGCAGCACTGGTGGCACAAGAGCTGATGGAGGTGACCTGAAGAGTGTTTGCCGAGGGATCAGTGGGGGATGTCAGGAGAAGAGGTCTGGAGCAGGAAGGCTGAGAGTGACTAAATGGTGTGGAAGTTAATAGACAGGCGTGAGGAGTTGTTGGTTTTTAATAGACATACATGCAGTCATGTTTGCAGTAGTATTAAGGGTGGATTGGGAGGAGATACAAGTGTTCATGCCCTGAGCTCCAACCTCTTATTTCCTTTCATTCTTCCTTTTTTTCAATGTATCATTTGGTTTCCTTTCCTTCCCTGTCCTCCATGGGGGAGGGGGAGAGAAGGCACTAATTATTTATAAGTGTTAGTCATACCCAGTCATTAAGCTTAGTCATTACTCAGGACTGTGCATTTGATGGTTAGTAAAAATCAAAACGAGACCTGATTTTGTTGAAAAGCTTTCTGAATTCAAGCTTACAGGTGTGAAAATAATTCAGTTTCTGTGTTCAGACTAACTGAAAAAGCAGAGCTATTTAATAAATGTTGCTATCAGCCAAATGACATGTAATATCATGTCCCCGTTGATAGTTTGTATTGAACTTGCAGGCGTAGTGTTTGGCATATTCTCAAAGCAGAATAACTCCTGTATGGGCAGTGAGAGAGGCATGAAATCCCAGAGGAGGATGTGGAGGGAACCTTTCCACTGAGGCTGCCCCAGGGAGCTGTCAGTGGTCCAGTGTTGGGTCTCCACAGCTCCAGGTGGAAAGGTGGCACCAGCACAGGGTTTTCTCACTGCTAAAATTACAAAGGTGGTATGCCTAGAGTAAGGTGTTCACAGTGGGGGCAAATTAAAGAAATGCATTTTTCTTATGGCTTTTCATGCACTTAGTTGTGTTTGGGTGTTGCTTTTTGAAGGAAGAGAACATTGATTTAAAGCATTACTCCTCGCTAAGTATTCGTGTGCAGACTGTGCTAAATGCAAAGTAGATTGGCCATTCCCATTCAGCACCAACGTTGATATGCCTTGAATTGACAAACTGTTTGTCACAAATGAAAACTAGTTGAGTTTTAAAATCTCCTTTTTAAAATATCAGATAAAAAGAATTAGTGACACTTCATTTTGTGTCTTCCTTTCTCAAAACCAAATTCAATTTTGGTATAACTGAATTGTTGTTTGATGTAAGTATACTGAAATTAATGGGAGAGCTAAGTCTGAATCACTTGGTGATCAATAATTAAAGAAATTGGTTTAGCTTTTGATAGTGTTTTTCGTAGCTCTTTCTACATCAGACTAAAGACAGATTTGTGTGATGATTGGGTTGCAATTTAACAGAGCACTCTGGTGTTTTGGCTTTATATGCTTGACTAGAAAGGAATGTTAACACACTTTCAAGGAATATAGCTTTCCAGAGAAGTCAAAATAGTTTCAAATCACATTGTTGAAGCATTTGTCAATTGTTGCTATATAAAATTATGTATTTCCCAGAACAATTCTTACACACCTTTTCAACTAAGCAGGTAAGATTTTCTCCATATGGGATCACTGTGACTTTTTGGCACTCCACTATGATGTTATTCCTCTATATTCTTAAAAGATTTGTGAATCAGTATTATACAAATGATTCACTTCTTTCAACTTTTGGCCAGTACAGTTGAGTTCTGTAATTTGAAACTGAATTCATGCATAGTAAGAGTAAACAAAAGCTTTTAAAATGAAATTGAATTTTTTGTCTGTTGACTCTTTAGGAAAAGAAAAAAAAAACAACAAACAAAAACAGTTTTTCATGTTCCGAACTTGTGTACTTGGTCTGTACAAAATACTCTTTCTGTGCACTGCAGTCAGGATTCTTGAGGACATTTGCAAATGTATCTTTCACTTGTGTTGGCAACAATCATCGATCAGTGTTTCCAAGACCATAACGATTAGTTGTGATCTGTGTGTGCCGGTTGGGCATGTGGAGAAAGGCATGATGGCAAACAGTGAAATGCTGTAGTAATCTATTGCTGTCCCAAAACTTGTAGGCCTTGGATCTGGGTGGAATTTTACTGTATTCCAGAGTGACAGGAGTTGAAAAGTAAATGGAGTGATGTGCTTTTGTAGTTCTTGTCCAAAACTCTGTGCCGTGCCAATCTTCACTATGTGTAATATTTAGTGCCTGTTGGGAGAGACTCCCAGTGTTTTGTATTAGAGATGCTCTGAAGCAACAGCTGACAGTCATGGCATGTTTTTTCATGCTAAGTTGTAGCTCACCTTCAGCACAGCAGGTGCTGAACATTTAACAGGCACCTCTCAGATGCGTGGGCACAGTGTGCACTGTGTGCTTAGTGCAGCTGTGCAGAACCTCAACTTCATGGCTTTGGGGTGCCCATTCCTCTGAAACAAGCCATGAGGGAATCTGGTACAGACTCTCAGGTTGCTCCTGTGTGCTGGACAGCTCTAGCTCTGCTGGCAGTTTTATGGCCTGCAGACCTGCAGCTGAGCAGGGAACGTATCTGCTGCTAACCCGTGTTTGTGCAGCCTGACCTCGTCGTGCCAGTGCAGGGGAGGCCCTTCTGGAGCAGCTGAAGTCACATGTAGTCGTGGGTTCATTCTGAGCTGGCTGGTTTGCAGGAGCTGATACCTGCGCTGTGATTATCCTTGCGGAGCTGAGGTGCCTTTATAGAAGTCACAAAACAGCCACGTTTGTTGATGAAACTCATGAGCCTGGATCTCTCATGATGTCCAAGGCTTTGGCAAGAAAGTTCAAGTAAAAGCTTTTTCTGGATTTCTTGTGCAGCACAGGTCACCCGAGGTTCTAGGCACCTCAGCTAAGCCAGAGCATCTAATGCAGTCATGCACACATCTCATGGGGTGCAAAATAGTGAGTCTTCAGTAACATCTAATCCATAGCTGTGTTACCATTTACAGTTCTGTGCTATTCTTCTTGATTTGTAGTCTCTTTCTCACAAGTTGGTGTGTAGATTCTCCTTCATGAGCTGCTACACATCTGCTGGTTTGTTACAGATACTGCTCTTTGACGTTTGTAAATAGTTGTGTAAATTTGCTAGAGGTTATCTGGTGTTAGGGAAGATTCCCTTAATTACCCAGATATTCATGGAACTGCACTGGACTGGTAGACTTCATAGGTTCTTTCTGTTTTTCTTGGCCTTTCATTCCTGTAGAGTGAGAACTTTTTCAGGTGGGCCAGTTACTGTGAGAGAAGGAATGGTGGGTTTTGGACAGTGTTGATGTCAGTACCAGGTTTTCTCCAGCTCTGCAGTATTCTAGCTTTTTTGTATTGGAAAATTCTTAGAAACTTCATGCTTTTATAAAGGTTTTTTAGTCTCATGATCTCTGTATAACCTAGTCCAATCACCTGCAGAGCATGGACTTGTCTCCTTTGCTTTAGATGTTTTTTTGTGGTGTGTATAATAACAACTTGCATAACCTTACAGACATTCGCTTTCCGTTTTGTTGCAGCAGAATCTCTTCTGACAATTCCTGAGGGATACTCTCATAAATCTTTCTCTTGCTAATATGGCACAACCCACTTAGGATTACTGTCAGATTTTTCTGCCATGTCAAATGTTTGCAGCATCTTGCCACAAATGAGTGTGTGCTCGAGAGCTTAAGGCCCAAATTGCTTTGGCATGAAGATAACCTCTTAGTGAACTGCCCTGGCAAATCTAGTTAGGATTTGAAGATTTGTCAGATGTCAGTGGACTCTATGATCAATAACCTTCTTTTCTAGAGGTGTTTGGAAGGACTTTGATTTCCTTCACCAGAAGCATCAATTCTCTAGTTATTCTTTCAGGCTTGGACATTCTTTCTGAACACCAGCATTTGTGTGTATTGATTCTTTGCTGCCTAATAGTTCTTCCTGACCCCAACTGTTTTTTCTTGGGAAATAAAGTTCAGTTACCTTTTTACTTTAAGAAGAGAATTTCCTCAGGATGTTGGAAAAGAATATTCTCCATGCACTTTCAAGATCATACATCCATTAATTCTTTTGTTGTGTCTCAGCTACTGAAAAAACCCTATTAAAAGTCTAGGTTCTTAGTAATGGTTCTGAATTGATCTGGATTAGACCATGAGCTACATTGTGAGTAATGAGCAAAATCTGTAAGCTTGAACCTTCTGTTCTTCTGTTCAGTGTCTGCATCAGGAAGAGAGATGTTGTCACTTGGGATCTGAAGGGATCCTGTCTAGGGTTTGTATTTCACAGATAGGCAACAGTTTTTTCCTTGCACACTGGTATGTGACGAGCATGGGCACACCTTTTTGTGATCCTTTTGTTAGGTGCTTGCCAGCTGTAGGTGAAGTCCTTCAGTGTGTCACCCATGGTGTGGATGGAGTCTCTGAGACTTGGAGCATTTATCCTGAGAGGTGACACCTGGATATGCTGCTGTTTGAGTGGCCTTTTGTTGGGTGTGGCTGTGAGAGGGAACAGTCTGCTGGACTGGGGGTTTCCTCACAACACTGATCTGAAGGTGCCTGCTGTATCTGCAGCAACTCTTAACTCTCTTTGGGAAGTCCAGCTCCTATAAATGTTATTAATCCAGATTTACCAGCAAAAATTGGAAATAAAACAGGAAACTTCTGTGGTTTGTTTTTTTTTTTTTTGATGTAGAGATTCTCTAGCAAGAAAGTTGTATGTCTTGGGAATTACACAGATAATCAGAGTGGCCTGCAAAAGGCTGCAAAATATTTTATTAGTCTTCTTTATTATTCTGTTAATTTTTTTCTTTACTCTTTGCTAAGCCAAGCCATGTTTCAAAGAAAGAAGGAAGAGGGAGCTGTTACAAAAAAGCCTGGTTTGTGTTTTACTGACATGTTCTTTGGCCAGAGCTCTTTGCTTTTGATTCCAATGCATGATTTCACAAGTTTTATTAATTAAAAAAGAAAAAACATCAACAAATTAAAAACCCCCAAAGCACAGCACTTTGTAAATGGAAATGCCAATAGCAAATGGAAATACAAATAAGCAAGAGGCAGAGACGACACACTAGAATCATGCAGCTACATCATATAATAATGACATTTTCCATTCCAAACACTCTGGTAAACAGGAGACGTCTGGGAAGGTCTCCACAAGAACATGTGAGATGACCATTGTACTGGTCAGGAGCACAAGTCCCTTTGGCATAAGGAGCAATCCAACTCAGTTTTGTTAATCCTTCATTTGGAGCCATGATGAATTGTTTAATTCAGACTAAAATATGAGCCTCTTTCATGATTCTCTTAAACCTCTAACTTCTAACAAAAATGGTAATTAATTTTAATTAGTTTTTCAATGAGAGACTTTGAAAGAATGCTTGAATATTTGCATTTTTAATATTGAATATAATTTTAGAGTACACATGATCAGACTTTCTAGGAAAAAGAAGGCAGAGAGGTATTTAAAATGAACAAGTTTTATTGTCACCTTTTTATAATTGAACATTTCCAATGACCTTTATTAGCTCTTTGAGCTTAAATAGTAATTATCCATTTGTGGAACAAAAACCTGGATGATAAACCTGAAACAGAAAAATGTTTTTCATCCTTTTTCATCCTACTTTAGGTATGTTGCTGAATTTAATTGAAACAGTGAGATACCTTATAAAATTCTAGCCATCTGCTGGTACCTGGTAGTCAGTTCTGACGTGGTTCATTCAGCATTTGCAGCCTTATGCATTGGAGTTTGAGGCTATGATACTTACTTGTATCTAAATATTTAAAATAAAAGTTTTGGAATAGAGGAGAAAGAAGTTGCTTTCTCACACGTTGTTGTCAGTCCTTCCTCTTTTCTGTAGCCACAAATGGATCAACTGAGATTCATGTGTGGATGGAGAGAGGGGGCTGTTACAGCCCTACATTGACTTTGTTTAGAAGGAGGAGATAAATGGGACTTTCTTCTTAATTCTTAATCGAGTTAGGGCCAGTGAGCCTTCTGAACTTCACTGCAAATCCACTTAGTGCCAGCCTGGGTATAGTTTTGGGTTAGTGAGTTCCTTTTGTAGCCAGCTGGGTTGGAAAAGAGTCTGTAGTTGGGCTGGGGGGGAGAAGCTGAGAGAGCAGCTCCACCTCCCTTTTTAAAGAATCCTCAGCAAGGCTTGAGGGGTGTTATGTGTTCAGTCAAAACTCATTTGCCTGCAAACTGTGGTGCTGGTGAGTTTCTGCACAGAAATTTCAGTAACTGAGTTCGTCACAGTCTGAATTTTTGCACCTCTCCTGAAATCACCCATACAGCAACAAGATAGCATTCCAAGCAGGTAAAATGTCTCATAGTATCATACCATGATTAAAGTTCAGGCAGGACCAGTCAGAAGTTAGTAATTGTCTTTATGTTTGTATATAGCCCAGTATGTGCACAGGAATTTATCAGGGGGTAAACTCTGAGTTAAGCACACATTAGAAACTCTATAAATTGAAAATAAGTGTGTATCAAATTTGATTGGGAATGAAAGAACTATTTCAATGTAGCTTTGTGTGAGTTACTTTTTTATTATGACTTCAATACTTGATGGAAAGTTCAGACTTCCCAGTGTTAGAAATCTAGCAGGGTAGTACTTAAACTCAGGGTTTGAATTACAAATGATTGTTTTATCTGTCTGCTGCCAAAAAATGAACTTTCTTGATATGTTTTCTAAAGCTCACATTACTATGCTTTTCAACTGTCTGTTTGAGCAGTTGTGCTATGTTAATGTGTAGGCATGTTCTAATTTTGCATGTAGCTCAGGGAGAATATTTCATTGTTCAGACATTGTGCTTGCACTTCAGGGGTATTCAGCCTTCTTTTTGTGGTTATTTTCCCTCTTTCATTCATATTTTGGGGAGAAAACCAGTAAGCTTACAGGACTGCTGTGCCCAGGAATGGTTGCGCTGTTGCAGGACTTCAGAGTGTGGCACAGACCCATTCCTGAGCCTGATGTGTGTGTTGAGCTGGAGACAGGACCAGGTATCACAGAACTCTGATGCTATAAAAGTTTCTCATATGCAGGTGAGGCCCTTTGCCCTGGTGCTTACAAATAATTTTAGTCACATTTGCACTGGAAGAGTTTAAAAAACAATCCTCCCTTCCCAAACTGCGGTTAGTATCTCTTATGTTGCTTCTGTAAGGGAAAAAGATATAACTTTAAAGAATTTGGATGGTACATTAACCTTAGAATATCCTATGGAACCCCAGAAATGGTGAACTTTAAGAAAAAGAGTTCTTTTATGGGATGTCAGTTTAATTCTGTGTCATTTAAGGACTTCTGAAAGTACAGGCAGAGGTAGGTGCACTGGGCCTTTTCAATTGCTAGAAACTAAATGGTACTCAACAAAGCTTAATATTTGATGTTTACTTGAAAATAGCTCCTCTACTAAGATTTCTACTGATGTTTTCAGTTATAATAATATTGAAGATTTCTACTCAGTCCACATTTAGCTGCTTCAGCTGATTATGATGAGGAATGACAAAAATGGGCAACATGAGTTCATTTCCCAAGATTTTATGTTTGCACACTGGAAGGGGATGCCAGGTTCTGTTCGAGCAGGAATGAGCTTCGTGTAGTAGTAGGTCACTCTGTAGTCTTTAAAATATTGAATTTCTGTTATTCGTCAGTAGCCTCCTTCCTGTAGTATCAGGCTGATGGAGAGAAAATAGTGATGGTTTTAATGAGCAGCTGACAGGATCAAGCTTTGTGTTCACTACTGAAGTTTTTAAGGCTCTCCTAAGCTGTGGTGGTAGTGTTTGCCCTTGCTGTTTTAAGGAAAATACATCTCCCTACATAAGTTACTGGAGAAAAGACCTTACTGTTTGGAATGGCTTGGAAAACAGTTTTTTGGACTTGACAGCTAAACAGAGTATTTATTTCTACAGACTGCAAAATTATAAATAGGTTTCCCTCCCTCCTCCTTTCCTAAAGAAAAACAGTTTGAGAATATTTGTTTCTAGATGTAACTCTTGTCTGTAGCACATTGTGGGTCCCACCTTAACACTTCTAAATAAGTGACAATGGCAAATGACCTTTTGGATGTAAATCAGTTTAATGTTTTTGTATGACTCTGCTTCATTAGAAGAGAGTTAATATAGAGAATGTATGGAAAAAATTAGGGACAAACCAACTAAGGCTTTTCTTTTAAACTAATTTTTGTAGAAATAAGTGTATGGATTTTTGCAGTTTAACTTCCAAACAGTCCAAGAAAACTGTTTAAGGCGCTGTCTGTAAATATTTTGGCACTTCATTTGAATAGAAAAGCAAATAAAAGCTTGGTTCTTTTTAAGTAGTCATGCTCTGAGATGTCATAGACCAGATCTCCAGACATTGTTGGGGGAGTGTGTATAGGCTTTTGATTCCCTGAACAACACTTCAGAAAAACTTTCTGATTTCAGTAGTGCCTCTTGATTTTCACGGTGAAGTTTCCTCCTGTAGTTGCTCAGAAAAGCCAACTAATTTTGAGTGCCCAGTTTGTTTCCTTAGTTGGGTTTTTCAGAGCTGATGAGGTCCTGAGGCTCTCCTGTACTGACTGAGGCGTGTAGAATGAGGGAGCTCTTGGAAAACCATTCATGTTGCCCAGATCCTGTTTGTGCCTACAAGGAAGAGAGAAAATCTGCCTGTTAAAAGCTGGTTCCCTACAGCTGCCCACTGGGGTTAAGTGTATTGACCTGAGTGACTGAGCAGGGAATGAGAGTCTCATTTCCCTCTCTGGTTTATTTTTCTTTGGGGGTGTAACATGGCACAGTGCAGCCTGTTGCTGGTGCACATGAGAGAGATTATGATTTTATAGCCACTTTCATTACTAAATTGGTTATGGGAATTTAATTTAGAACTTAGGCAATTGTGTTCCTGTTGATGGTGAAGCTTATGTTTGATTATTTTTCTTCCCCTCTTACCAGGAATCTTGCTTAACAGCAGGATTTTCTTTTATTTGTAGCGTTTCACAAATTTCATAGTAAAGATCAGGTAGGATTTTTACATGATTGCTAATTTTAACTTTGAGTCACATGGAATATTTTTTGTTGAGTCAACAAATCACTGTGTTCTGATGTACCATATACTGAGCATTTAGACAGTATTTCTGAAATTAAACTATTCTACTCAAGATGTCATAATGCAGCTGGGTATTTTGATTTTATTCTATATCCCTTTTGATAGTTGTGTAGTCCTTCAGCAGTACATTAATTCCATATGTACCCAACTTGGATAAAAAACCAGCTGAAGATGTTCTTTCCTATTTGGCAAGGATGTGTGTTTCTTGACCAGTATCTGTTTTCCAGGCATGGTCCTTGTGCGCAGTGAGAACGGGCAGTTGCTGATGATCCCCCAGCAAGCCTTGGCACAGATGCAAGCACAGGCACATGCCCAGTCTCAGCCTCAGAATACTCTGACTCCTCGTCCTGCTACACCGACCAGTGCACCCCCAGTGCAGATATCAACAGTGCAGGTCAGTTCAGTGATTGGTACTGCTAAAAACTGTAAGATTTATTTTCTTCCTTTGAAGAATACAGCAGAAAGTAAGGTATGGTGTTAGTGATTGAGGAAACCATAGATCTCACTGTGGCTATAGAGCCTTTTCATGGATTCATAGAATGGTTTGGGTGGGAAGGGACCTTAAAGCTCACCTTGTTCTAATCCCCCTGCCATGGACAGGGACATCTTCTCCTAGACCAGGTTGGTCCAAGCCACATCCAGCCTGACCTTGAACATTTCCAGGGATGGGGAATCCACACCTCTCTGGGCAACCTGTGCCTGGGCCATACCACCCATAGTAAAGAATTTCTTCCTAATATTAACTCTAAATCTACTTTCCACGTGGCATAGGTGTTGCATTTGGTTCCCAATTCTGTTACAGCTTGGCTGTTACTCATCAAAAATATTTTTACCTATCTGAATCGCATTAAGTTTAAAACTTTGATATAGAGAAGACCACATTTGGTTAATGTGTACGACTCTTTTCCCCAGAGAAAATGTGAGACTAAAAGAAAAAAGTGGGTATGGGTGTATGTACACTGCAATTTTGACAGTTTCATTAAGTTCAGGTCTAAAAATCCTTCTCAGTTTTATAGCAATTGAAATGCATTCTTTGGTATCTGTAGAAATATTAACTATCCAGACACAAAATACTAGATAAGGCAGAGGATATTTAACTACAGGCATTGATGTGTTTTTTTTCCTCTTCCCCAGGCTCCAGGAACGCCCATTATTGCACGACAGGTGACACCAACTACTATTATCAAGCAAGTGTCTCAGGCTCAAACAACAGTGCAACCCACGACGACGCTACAGCGTCCCCCGGTTGTGCAAGTGAGTGTGTAGGAAAGTAATGTCTCAATGAGACTGTGAGGCAGACAGGAAATGCAGTTGCTAAGTGAAGGGAAGAAATACCTTCTGGATTATCCCTTCTAAAACATTTGCAGGTCTCAATGTATATTTTGGATGTGTAGGTATAATTTTATTGTTTCAAATTATACCGATATGCATGTCTATTTAAAAGTATTCTGTTAGTAGTTTGTATAACCACAATGCTGACAAACGTAAGATACCTTTATGTTTTCTGCCTCAAGAAAGTGACAAGAATTCCCTTTGGATTTGGAGCTGTGGTGTTATTCCTGTAGTGGATCTGCAGTCCTGTGAATTCTGCAGCAAAATTTGCCATTGCAAAGACAACTGCACTTGCAGCCTTCTCTTCCCCAAACCTTCTCCCTCTCACACAAGTCTCTGCTTTGGTCTGTGTCCTTCTGGAGACTGAGAACTGAAGGATAGACTGTGGTGGCAGTCTGGGCTGTCTTCTCATAGCCTGGCCTCTAGTAATCATGGGCTTACTTGGAAATTTATTTTGAGAGATTGTGGTGTGAGTTTAAAAAACAGTGCAAGAGTGTGAAATTCTCCACATGGCTTCCAGGCACCACTGATACAATATGATTGCTGCTACCTAATCTGTCTCATTGTGCTTTCTTCATCCTTTGAGTAGACAGGATTAGAGAGTTTTAATTTAAAACATGCAGGTTTTGCTATGCATCCAGTTAACCTTTTTCCCCTCAGAGAGCCTTTGCCTACACCAGTGATCTTTCCAGATCTAAGAGTTAATTTACCTAACTGAGTCTCCTTAATTTGCACTGCTGTTAAACTGGGAGAAAAAAAAAAAAAGAAAAATCATTCCATCTGCATATTTTGTCCTGTAATGAGCACAGCATGGACTTAATTTATCCTGACTTCAGAAAAATAAGACAAATGAAACCCTTGTCTTCTTTAGCTTTTCCCAAAATACCAATGAAAGTTAGCTTCAGCAGCACTAAAGACTCTTTTATTGTGCACCTTTATATAAAGAGCAAGTTTACAAATGATTTGTTAAAATTCTGAGTGTCAGCTGTAACTTGATAGGAATTGCTGTCCCGGGGTGGTTGTTAATAATTAGACTGTGTTGGAAGTCCATGAATGAGCTGTGTATGTGACAAGTTCTTGTTTACCATGGTGATTCTTTAGAGGTGATGTGCCTTCTTTAAATTACTGATCTGTCTACAAAACCAGAAAAATGTTTTGTCCCATTGTTCATCACAAAGGTACCTCTATGAGACCTGAGCTTGTGTCAGTTGTGCCTTTTTAGAAATTCCTACCTCTGGGAAACAGAAAAAGCTGTTGCATTCACAGGAACTCAGCACTTGTTTTAGCTGTGTTTTTAAACCACAGTGGCTGAAGATATATTTGTGGTATTTTATTCAGTGACCAAAAATCGCGCAATTTTTCAACTTTCGGGATTCCCGTTTTGAATGTATTTAGTGCCATCTGGTGGCCATTTCTGTCCACTGCAACGGATCACACATCAGTGACTTATTTATGGCAGCTGTGAAAGGTGTTCCACTGTCCAGGGGCCCATTTTCTGTTTGGTGGCTCAGGAAAACAGATTTTTGTTATGTTCGAAGTAAAAATAATACTGTATTTGTATTGTCTGCAGCCTCAGATTGTTCTGGGTGGTACTGCACAAACAACCACGTTGGGGACAGCAACAGCTGTACAAACTGGAACTCCTCAGAGAACAGTGCAAGGAACAACGGCCACCTCCACTGCTGCCACAGTAAGATACTGCTAAATTTAACATCTCTTCTTGTTCACTCACATATACATGTGTGCATGTATGTATACACATGCATGTAAACACAGATCACAGTGGAGAGTAGAAAAGGTGCAGGAATTCTGTGAACTGTTGGTCTTGGAAAGGTAAACGTTTAGTAGAACCATATAATTTACAAGGTCATTTGAATTTTGATAGGTGTCAAAGTATTAATTTTTGTTTCTGTAATGGTTTTAAAGCACTCATTTTTTAAAACATCTTAGATGTATTTTATTGAACAGTGAATTTTTCAGTACTGCAGAGTAGAATCAAGGGATAAGAAGCTGTCACTGATTCATTCAAGCTACCTGTTTCCAGAACTGCAGAACAGGGAGAATCCATGCACTGTGCACTCTGAAAGAAGAGCTGTGCTATTTGTTGTCCTGCCAAAACACTTATTTTCTCATGTACCACTATTGAAATCCTTGGTGTGTCCTAACTTCCTGAGGAATCATACTTTCTTAAATTTTGATAGCAAAAATGTACAATGCACATATATATATGAAGCCAAATCATAATTTCAGTTTGATTATGTGTTAAGCATTGAGGAACATAAATCTCTAAATAATACTCTGCAGTTGTGAACTTTATTTCTCAAAATATATGGTCAGATCATGTATTAAATAGCTTATCTTCCCTTCTCTGACTGTTTCCCTCTTACTTTTTCTCCCAAGGAAACTATGGAAAATGTGAAGAAATGCAAAAACTTCCTGTCCACATTAATAAAACTGGCATCATCTGGAAAACAGTCTTCAGAGACTGCGGCCAACGTGAAAGAATTAGTACAGAACCTACTGGTAAGAGAAATTCATTAAAAGTTGGAAGAAACACTTTCTGGGCAAATTCAGACTCAAAACTGAAGGGTTTGTTTTTCTTATAAAGCCTAAGGTAAATTAACTTTGGTTCTTCTGAATTAAAATAGATGCATAAGTTTTCTGTTAAGTTTGTAAATGAGATATTACTGCTTATATTCATGCACGAGAACATGGGCTAAATTGAACTGTAAGATAAATAGTTGCTCTTTAAATTCTACATTTTGATAAAATGGTGAATAAAAAGATTTATGATATACTGGAGACAAGACTCTGCAGCTAATACAATAGCTGAGTGTATGAAATCACAAATTTTTAGGGGAAAAAAGTATATGACTCAAATGTAAAGCCTTAACATAGTTAATATTTATAGAATGAATACTAGTATTGCTTAGCCCAGTTGTTAGCAGAGCTGTATATTCCAGATGTCATGTGATAACCAGAGGTCTGAAGATCTTATTAGTTGAAATTTATAGTAAATTTAGTAAATTTAGTTATTCCCATAAAGCTCTTGGTAACTAAAACCAGTGAAGAAATGATAAAGCTGCTTATTTCCAATAAATTGTTATATTTTTTTGGTATTGAATGTCTGTAAAAGTTAATTTCTACAAGTTTGTTCATTTGGATTTTCTCTTTTAAAGGATGGAAAAATTGAACCAGAAGACTTTACCAGTAGGCTGTACAGAGAACTTAATTCTTCACCTCAACCTTACCTTGTGCCTTTCCTGAAGGTAACTTGTGTTCTCTACTCTATTTCTGTGCTTGTATACAATCAGCAATGAACAGAAGTACATCTTTTACCAGTGTAGATGGAATTCCCAAATGATGTAAATGGAAGTTTTAAATGGTACCTGATCAGGCTTTTGCCCCCTTAAAAAATATTTTTGCATCTAAGTTCCACGAGTTTGTTAGTGTGACTCCTTGGCACAGTGGTAGTTACATTACTACTCCTCAGCTATGCAATTTCTACCATAGAGTCACATCGTAGCTCTTTTGAGAAATATGAAAAGTTTCCATTGTGATTGATACCAGCAAACCCATGAATTGATTTATTATTCTCTGTTTAGTCCTGGAGAGAAAACAAGGGGTTGAATGATACAGAAAACTACCTTCTGGGCGAGTCTTTTGCCTGTGCTCTACACTCGTTTGTATGGATAAGGGAATTTGTCACCTCTCAATAATCAATCACATTTGTCTTAAATTTTGTAGTAATTGGACACATTTTAAAATAGTGTTTATTCCAAAATATTTACCATATGGAAATCAGGGAAAGTACAACAACATTGAATACTAAGCATATAACTGCTTGACTAATATATGATTAAGGGATATAGTTGTAGGTGTGTGTTGACATTTCTGGGTTCTTAAATGCTTGTTCAACCTTGAGCTGTTCCTGAGGATAAAAAATTGTTGCCATAAGAAAACAACTAATTTAATAATCCACTAAAACACTCTGGTCTCCAAGCTATTCTGAAATCTTCCCTGATGTTCCAGTATGTCTTTTAAGCCTTCACATGTGTCTGGGAACCTGTGTAGGAGCAGTCAAGGAGGGCAGCATGGGCTTGGGTTGTTAAGTACATACCAGGGGTTCCAGATAGGCTGCATAACCCAGATGCCCTTGATATCCAAAAGGTCCTCTGTCCTGCTTACTAAATGTGAGCAGCCTGGTACTTGTGTGTGCTCAGCTCTCATCTTCTCTCAGGTGCACACTGACCGATCCAATGGACACGATGCTTTTCTCCAGTTAACCTTTTCTTGCGTGAGGATTAAAAAAACTCAAAACAATCCTTTCCTTCTCTCTTTTCAGAGGAGTTTACCTGCCTTGAGACAGTTAACACCAGACTCTGCAGCTTTCATTCAGCAAAGCCAGCAGCAGCAGCCGACGACGCAGGCGACGATAGCCACGATCCCGTCGGCAGCAGCTGTGCTGCTCAGCTCCTCGGTCCAGCGCACGGCAGGGAAGGCCACTGCCACTGTCACCAGTACCCTCCAGCAACCTGTCATCAGCCTCACTCAGCCCACACAAGTTGGTGTTAGTAAACAAGGCCAGACCACGCCACTGGTACGTGAGCTGAAGTGCAGCTCAAAGTGGTTTTAGCTCAAAGATCTTGGAGCTCTTCAGAGAAATCTGCTACTAAGAAAAAAAGTGTAATTTAAATTCCACCTTGGTTGAAGTGCTGATTCTCAGGTTATTTACAGTTCTTTTTTTCCTTATTGTTTGCAGGTTATCCAACAGTCTCAAAAAGCAGGGGCATTGATAAGGCCCCCCCAAGTAACGTTGACACAGACACCCATGGTAGCATTGCGGCAGCCACACAGTCGTATTATGCTCACGACTCCTCAAATTCAACTGAATCAACTGCAGACAGGTGAGGGGTCAAGATACTTGGTAAATGCTGTATTTGATAGCGTTACCTGAAGTGTGGTTTAGGAACTCTTGCCTGGAGAAGTTGACATCCCATCCCTGGAAGTGTTCAAGGCCAGGTTGAATTAGGCTGGGAGCAGCATGGTCTGGTGGAAGGTGTGAGAGGGGCTGGAACTAGATAATCTTTAAGGTCCCTTCCAATCCAAACCATTCTGTGATTCTATGAATGTCAGTTCTTAAATGTCCTGGAGCTGTATGATGGCTTTTGTACTACTGCTAAAATGTTCAGTGGTGCCATAGTGGCTGGGATACACACCTGTCAGAGCAACATTTACAGCTGGAGAACTGTTTGGGTGCTGGAATTGTGTGGGAGGGTCCCGTTTTTTAGGTGAAATGCTGTCAGAAACTATTGAGATCAAGTCTTTGTACCAGATCTATTGCCATAAGTGCTTGTGGCTGGCTTGTAAATCTGAGCTCTTATTGATGGAGTACAAATCCTGTCTGTCTTCTTGCAGTACCTGTGGTAAAACCAGCAGTATTACCTGGAAACAAAGCTATTGCCACTGTTTCAACACAAGTAGCTGCTGCTCAGAAGAATAAACTGAAAGAACCTGGGGGAGGCTCTTTCAGGTGAGGAAATGTATGTTTGTGCTTGTGCTGTCTGGTCAGCTGAACTCTGGGACCTTCCTGGGTGCTGAATCCAGATGGGGAAAGTCACAGGAACCTAGAGGTGGATTTTGTGGGTGCAGGTTTGCTTTTTCATTAAAGACTTTAACAAACAGCACTGGACATATTTGTGCCAGACTGGTTTTAGTATTTAGCTGGCACTAAACCTCATAAACAATTCCTGCCCAGACAAGCAAATGGAATTCATTCCTTCGCTTCTCTCAGCTCTGCATGAGTTATTTGGATGTACAACCTGTCTTAGTGACGAGGGCAGATTATTATTGTTTTGTGGTAGTGATTAGTCTGGTCTCTTGTTTATTAAGGTGTTGAAACATTACGTAAGAAAGGATCTTGAAAAAGCAGGAAGTACAAAATTAGCGCTCTTTGAAATCAAAGCAGTAGTTTCTCATTTACAATCAAATTAGTTTAATTTTATCATGTAACAAACCCAAATAAAATGCAAAAATAAAAGTATTCAGGTTTTGTGGAATTGTTCTGGAATTGTGGAATTCATTATATGCAGCTGTGGTGTTGTAGTAGTGTGCACAGAGAGGCACTAAATACTATAATAAGTTCTCCTTTCTTGAAGGGATGATGATGACATTAATGATGTTGCATCAATGGCTGGAGTCAACCTGTCAGAAGAAAGTGCTCGGATATTGGCAACAAACTCTGAGCTGGTGGGCACATTAACAAGGTCCTGTAAAGATGAAACCTTCCTTTTCCCAGCACCTTTACAAAGAAGGATATTAGAAATAGGTATGTTGTTCTATCTGGGACGTTAATGAAACAGATTTCACTACTCTTGGGTTTAATTGAATGCATTTTCCTTGGAAATTGATTTGAATGGTTTTAAGTTGCTGGAGTTGTTACCTTCTGATATTTTCTGGTATATTCTGATGCTTGTGGGCAATCACTTGGCTTATGAAAGTAGAATAGTGTCAAGGGATAGCAAACCTATGAAGTTGCCTTCTGAAATGATGGCAGTCAACATCATGACTACTTGGCCTGGTTAAAATTCTGACTATAAATTAATCTAGTGTAACAAACATGACATAAACAATGAAATAAACCCAGAAATACCTTTATCGTGTTTACTTAGTAATTTAGAATTGAGGGGGAAACAAAAAGCAGCCTTGAATTGTTATACTGTACAGCATTTGTTTACAATATGTTGTAAACTTTGTTAAACTAATGTAAATTTTTCTGTGTATGCCATTTCCTCTTTGATGCTTGTCTGAGAAATATCTGAAAGCATTATTTTGCAAAAGACATTTAAATTTCCACATCTGAGAATGGCCTCAAGTTTATCTGTGTTGTAAAATATTTATTTACACCTGACCTCTGTCCTGATTGTAGGTAAAAAACATGGAATAACAGAAATCCATCCTGATGTAGTTAGCTATGTATCACATGCTACACAACAAAGACTACAAAACCTCGTGGAAAAGTTATCAGAGACTGCTCAACAAAGGAATATTTCTTACAAGGTAACTGTATTTAATTGCACAAATGAAATGGCAAAATTGCAGGAATTCAGCAGGCTGCTGTGCTGACTAATGCAGGAGTTCAGGTGGTTGTTTATTCTCTTTGACTGATTCATCTGCCATTAAGATATTAATACACATGGGTGACTAGAACTTTTCAACTTGCATATACTAAATGGTTTTAAAACAAATGCAGAGAAACTGTGCCCCTCCCCTTTATTTATTATGTCAAATGTTTAGAGTGTGAGTGATTGCACAGTCAGATAGACAGATAAAAGCACTACTTTGAATTCTTAAGAGACTGTTATCTGACAGATGTGTGTTCTTAATAGATGCAAATGCCTTAGCAGCATTTAAAAAAACCCACACAGCTCTGTGAAATATGTTTGAGAGGTTAAAGCTGAGATGATATTAGTTTAGAAGTCAAAATCTGATGATTCATGGAATAGAACAAAATGCTTTTAAGAGTTCTAGCTGGTATGACTGGTGTAAATATGCACTTGCTATTTGTCTGAAAAGGACACAGTGAACATTGGAGCTTTGAATGTGTATGTTCTTTCCCAGCACAGTACAAGTGAACAGCTTTGTTTTTAAGGAAGTAATGAGAAATATATTTGCTGTATTTTCAGGATGATGAAAGATACGAACAAGCAAGTGACGTTCGGGCACAGCTCAAGTTCTTTGAACAACTTGATCAAATAGAAAAGCAGCGTAAAGATGAACAAGAAAGGGAAATTTTAATGCGCGCAGCAAAGGCAAGTGCTTGGATTTCACACGTGGTTGCAAAGTGTCATTTCTGACATCAAAACAGCAGAGTTTCTTTTCATTCTAAAACACTTGCAATGAAGGGGAAGACTAACCTTCAAAGATGGAACTTGATGAATGTGGTCTTAACTAGAGCTCAGCTCTGCTTTTCATGGTTAAACACATCAGACAGCTTCTTTGCCAGTCCCATTGCGTGTTCCCAAATTAAAGTAGGTTTTAAAACTTAGTTTTTGCATTTTGCAATGGGAAAAAGTTGAATTTTATAGGTTGGTATTCTTAAATGTAATAGAGAGGCTACAGGTATTTTGAGACTAGAAATAGAACTCAGAAAGAGTTTTACAAGTTGGAGAAACACAAGGAAGCAGTTGGTGTAAGCACGAATGTAAACATTAAACGTTGTGATTTTACTCAGTGAATATAGAATGAATATAATTAGATAAAAACACCCTAGAAATAATTCACAAAGCAACCTAAGGCTTCTGTTGATTTCGTGCTCTGGTATGGATCGATAATTTCAAAATCCAAACATATTTTGTTGTTGGTCTAAAGAAAGTGTGGGATTAACAAGAGTCAGCATTTGATATAACAAGAGGAAATGGCCTCAAGTTGCATCAGAGGAGGTGTAGGTTGGATATGGGGAACAGTTTCATCACCAAAAGGGTTGTCAAGGCCTGAAACAGGCTGCCCAGGGCAGTGGTTGAGTCACCATCCCTGCAGTGTTTAAAAAACACAAATGTGGAACCTGGGGACATGGTTTAGTGGTGGGCTTGGCAGTGCTGAGGGAACGGCTGGACTTGATGTTCTTACAGGTCTTTTGTAACCTAAATAGTTCTGTGATTCTAGAAGTGTGACACTTACAAGGAATTGCAGGTGCCCAATGAAATGGGCAGTTGCTGATGTAAGTGGTCTGTGGGTCAGTCAGTGCAGTTTGTTCAGGCAGGAGCCCGACCTGTATGTGTAGGTGTAGCAGAAAGATCTGTTCTGAGTGCACAATTACACAGCAAGGGGAGGAATTTTTCCAAAAAGTGCAGGTCTAATTAATTTTTTTCATATGCAAAGTGTCTGTACACAGGTCTGTGTAATTTGTCTCTTGTAATGGTTTTAAGGCATAAGTGCTTGGCTGTTCCTTTGCTATCTTTAACAAAGCAGAAAAAGGGGATGCTTTTTCGAAAATATCTAAGAAATGGAAAACTCCTCTTAATTTCTAAAAATTGCCTTCCCCTGTTGCCCTCTCAGGAGTGGTAGGTATTCCCCACTTCCTGCTGAAGTTTAAGAAAAGTTTTCATATGCTGTGTAAAACTTACAGTCTTTAACTGCTCTTGTAACTGAATTCTTTTCTTTCCTTTCCTCCAACCGTTTCATGCCCATCCTTTATCAACACAGTCTCGATCTCGACAAGAAGATCCAGAACAGCTTAGGTTGAAACAGAAGGCCAAGGAGGTGAGTGCTCACCTTAACGTGAACTTTTATTTTGGAAGTTGAAAGACAAGCAATGACCTGTACTTGTTGTGGCAAATGCAGATGCAGCAGCAAGAGCTCGCCCAGATGAGACAGAGGGATGCCAACTTGACTGCGTTAGCTGCGATCGGTCCCAGGAAGAAAAGGAAAGTAGACTCCCCGGGATCTGGATCAGGGGCAGAGGTACAGTATCACTGCCATCTTGGGTTTTGCTGCCTCTGTGCAAACCTCTCTGTTCAGAACTTTTTCCTGAGGTTGTTGAAGCTTTCTGAGCAGCAGAAGTGTATTTTGTGTTCAGATTCGCCTGCTCCATTTGCTCGCTCCAAGGCCAGGATCAATTTTTAGCATCTGTGTGGTGGCACAGGGAATAAAATTTGAGTTGTGACAAGTCTTTGTGTTTTGGACCTTTGTCTTGTTGGGAAGATGTTCTTATGGTTGTAGCCAGGCCAGCTGAGAGTGCAGAGTAATGCTGCTGGGGTAGGTGGGGTGGTAGAATTGAATCACTGCTAAGTTTGACAGCAGGAGGTTCAAGTTACAGGAACTTGCCTAATTTCTTTCTTCAGCAGTTGATTTGCTTTAGTTTTAGTGTCTCCACAGCAGATCAGTTTGACCAGTTCCATCCTATTATGATGTTCTTGCATATCCTTTATATATTGTACTGTTGAATCTGGCCTGTTAAGTATTTCTCTGCAGATTAAATGTTAGAAGGCTCAGCGTCTGATTCATTTAATATTAATTTACATTCTGGTAGAGGACTATCTACTGTATTTCTAAACAAATGAATAAACATGAAATCATATAAAATTGCTTTCTGCATGAGCCATTCAATGTGGGATTTCTCTAGTGTTTAAAGAGAACAAAATCTTCTTGAAAATTGTCATTTATTGGGCCAAAAGCTCTCTTCATAATTTGAGGATTTTTCCCTGTGGAGTTTCTTGTCTGATAGCAAGTGACAGGATAGTAATAGTTTAATAATTCTGTTTATTATTTCTTCAGCATTCTGAATTTTCAGTGCTACAGCATTTATACTGTAGAAGAGCCTCCAAAGAGTTCACCTTGGTTAATGCTGAACTTATAGAAGCAGTAATTTACATGTGCTTGATATAAAATGTTAGAGAACAGTCTGAATACTAGTAAATGTTATTTTTGTTTGTAAAGAAATCAAACCTCTTGAGCATCTTTTAAAGTAATTTTAAGTTTTGAAATATACTGAAGTGTCTGTTACTGATAATAAGACTTATTTTTATATAAGTTGACAAATAACTGTATTAAAGGTTTATAAATGTGGTTTAAAATTATGAAAATTGCAGAATAGGGCACTTTACAAAGATAGATGTGTACACAAATGAAGTTGTCTCAGAGGAATATGCTGAAGTACCTCATGCAGAGTTAATGTTGGCATTGCTTCCTCCTGCATGCTCAGCTGTGCCACCTTAATGGTCTGTTAATGTCACTTAGGTTATGGGATGTATTTTACATCTACTATGAGCACTTGTTTGTATTTCATCTAAATCTGACTAATTTAGTTATCCTGGATTAATCACTTACTGGTTAACCAATTAACTGCAGGTTCCCTGGAAATCTAATCTTTTTGTCTGTTTAATTAAGAACCAGCTGCCTTTGATCTGATACTCACAGCTGTGCTTGTGCTGCTGTGTCACTTGACATTTTTAAATTGGGCTCCACTTGTCACCATTTGTATGCAGTTTGTGGTTAAGGCATATTACAAGAAGTGTGGAAAATAAGGTTTGTCATTACTTAGGCACAGATTTGTAAATGCAAGCTTTTGATGTCTAGGAATACTGAATCTTAATTACATGTAAAATCACTTCTAAGTAGTAGTTGCACTGTTTTGTTTCCAAATTCAGTGAAACAAGTTGCTGTCAGTTTTAGAGTTTTATGTCCATGTGATTTTACTGGAAGTTACCAAAGAGCTTCTTAACCTATTCTGTGCCTTTTAGGAGTGGCATAGTTTTTAAAGACTCCTGAAATTTTACCTTTGCATTTAAAGTATTATGGTCTACAGAATAAAATCAGGCTTGAGTTTCTACTAAAGGATATTTAAACACCAAAAATAAAACCCTTCCAGCCATTCTTTCTATTGTCTTGTGATCATATGTATGGATTTGAGAAAATTTACTTAGCATCCAGTGCTCTCCTGCATCTTCTGATTTCCCTTGAAGTGATGGAAATTAGTAATCTAAGTTGGCAAATGCCTTAAAATACCCCGTTGAACACCCAGCCTCTAAGCAGTTCTGATTACAGGATTTTGGTGATTTGATGTTTGCTGGGTCAACAGATAACTTGCTTGAGAATCCAAAAGCACACTTCACTATTAGCAGTGTGGTGAAGCAACTTCATCTGCTCTGAGCACGGTGTTGTGCTGTCCCAGTGTGAGCATTTCCAGGGCAATGATGTTCACTAGTACTAAATACATTATTTTCTCTTGTTGAGAGGACTGTGTTAGTGTGAGCCCCAGCAGCTTATTCACATGACTTTTGCACTCCTATAAATTTATAAAGTCCGGGGTATTCTTGTTAAGAAAAGGTTTGCTTAAAGTTCTCCAAACTGTTGGTGAGAGAAATCTTTACACACTATAGTGGGGTGTGTTTGGACCTTGTGGTGTCAGTGTCAAAAGTTCCCTTTAAAAAAAAAAAAAAGAAAAAGAGGAAAGTATTTCAGCAAATGAAATTGGAGGGGAAAAAGAATCCATACTTGAGCCACAGAATTCTAACCTATTCCAAAAAGAATGAATGATTTGGGTGTGAATACGTGCCAGCGACAGGAGGATGCCCCAAAATTGAGGGCAAAGCGTGATTCAAGGCTGGCTTTCGGGGTGCGCTCGCCATCTGGCGGTCACTGCGGGTTCCTGCAGGTGAAAGTGCCTTGTACGCACTGCTTTAGACCTCACTTGCACTGCACAGAGTGCATCTGAAGATAGCAAATTATTGTTTCCTTGTTTTCTCTCTTTTTTTCCCCTAAGTGACAAGTATAATAATATATAATTTGTTTATCTTTGTGTGGGAAACTACCAGTGTGCACCAGAGGGATGAGGGATGCTGAATGGTGGAGAAACATTAGAGAGTGTCTAGGAAAACTACTTCTAAATATAGTCCCGAGCCTGGTTACAGCTGTTGTCACCAAAAGGAGAGCTCATGGATTCTGCCAGGAAGACTGGGGAGATCCAGGATGTTATTCAAGACCTCGCAGTCCAGGGAACAGGACTGTTCCCCAGGTCATCCAGAACTCCAGGGCTGCCCTTGGCATCTGTGTGCTGGTGGTGTAAAGGATCCTGTCCCTTCTGTTTGGGTTGGTTGTAGGGATTGCCTGTCCCTAGTTCCTTCCTAAAAATACAAGCAGTGCTTGGAGGGGGTTTTTTTGTCTGTATTAAATATCACTGAAAACTTCTAATTGTACAACTGTTGTTTATAAATAAGAATTAAATAGAAAAATCTCTAATCTGTTAGCATAAATCTTCCTGTACATAGCCACTTAGTTCTTACATTGTATGTTTTCCCTGAAAAGTTCTGGAATACCTGGGGGCATGGACTGATTTATCTGTTCCTCTCCTTTCCAGGGATCTGGCTCGAGTGCAGCAGTCCCAGGCAGCTCTGGAGTTGGAACAACCAGACAGTTTACGCGACAAAGGATAACGCGGGTGAACCTCAGGGACCTCATATTTTGTTTAGAAAATGAGCGAGAGACAAGCCATTCACTATTGCTATACAAAGCATTCCTTAAGTAAAATGGAAAAGATCAAGGTATTTTTGACGGAGAGACGCCTGAGGACATTTTTTAATATATTTGCAAATTACGCCTTTTTGTAACAAGCAAATGGGATATTGTTTAAAAAACAACCACCTCTTTACATGGAACAGTTTTATATTCCTGTTTATAAATAAACTCTTCAGCATAAGAGAAATACATTTCTGTAACAGTGAGGAATACTTACAAGGCCTGTGGATACTATAAAAGGACAATTAAATTTTAACTCATCTCTTGATTGAGTGGCCTTCTTGCCAAACAAGCCATATATAAAGACTGATGGAATCGTTTAGCAAATAACTAGCTACCCTTTGTCAGCCCTGTAGCAGTTTCAACATTAATTGTTCATTTTAGTTCAGTTTTATTCAACTAAATCCATTATATAGGCATATGTCTACAGCAGATGACCTCATTTCATTTAGCTTTTTTTTTTTTTAAACAGTCAGTTAGCAAAGCAAACTGATTTTTAAAGAATATTTATCTTTCCCCAAAATGCTCAAAATCTAGAGGGATATACAGTTAATTTTAAACATAACCTCAATTTTAATCACATTATTGCTTATTAGAGGCCCTGAAATCCCATAAAGGAGGGTTACTTCTGAATGTTTTAGCAGCATCTGTAAAAATGCATTTTATTTGCTATAGTTTGTAAAGCTGTAAAGTTAAAAAAGGAAAAAAAGGAAAAAAAGAGAAACCTTTTCAGCATAAATATATTTTACTTGCACTGTGTTTTTTAGCTAAAGTGAAAGCTTAGATTAAATAAAATCAGAAGTTGAGAGGAATCATCAAAAGACTGTTTCTCAGTGTGAATCAAGTGTCGAAAAATGGTTGGTGTATTTTGTCAGTAATTGTACATAATTTTTGGCACATAACATAAAAATGGCTATGTAAACTATAATTATTTTGCTAAAAGACTGTATGCAAGCTGTGGGCCTACTTTAAAGATGTCCAGAGCAAAGTCCCTTCTTTGTACCTATTTTTTTATTACAAATATACTAATTGGTTCTTTATATTTTCAGAGGTTATTGTATTAAATTGTCTATTGATAGTACTTTTATGACTGTAAATACTTTGGCTTTCTTTGTGTGAACTCTCATGGTAGAATTTAACTCTCTTGCGTGTAAACTGAATGCTGATCAGTATTTTTATCAACACCTGACAACTGTTACACCCCTTTTATTTTGTCTTTTAGGAAATCCTGTCTTTCCATTTTTTTTTCATGTAAATTTTGCACAGTTACTTGTTCATATGTAAATATTTTACTTTCAAAAATGAAGTTTTTAATTGCTATTGTTTTATATAGGATTGAAAGAAAATTAACTCCTTTATTAAAAACAAATTTATCTGTATTTGCTAATGTATTTTTCTCTCTAAATCTTTTCTCCACTTGGATTTATTTTTCTTGGTACAGTAAAACATGAGTCTATCTGAGGGGATGCTCTTTCCTAAAGATGCACTTTGGGATGTTTTGATATTGCTTTGTTTTGTTGATGTTTTGGACGTATGTGACTTTATGAATCTTGACATTTAATTGCTGTCTTAGGGGTCTTGGACTGAGAGGATAGTGGGTTTGGTTTGTTTTTTAAGCAGGGAAGGTGCCTGAAGAGATCTGAAATATTTTGGGTTTGTCTGGTGAAGGTTTAATAAAGCACCCCCTTGAAGGCATCGTGCTCCCTCAAGCACAATGAACTACAATGGTTTGCAGAGGAAGGTGGGACATAAAGCACAGTTTAGAGAACAATTATAAAAGAATATAATCAGGGACACTTTTGATATCTTTGTGAAAGTCTGAGAAGTGTATCTGATGCTCTGTACTGAATATTTAGCTTTTGGCTTGGGGTTTTTTTAATTCCTCCTCTCATGGGCAACTTAAAATAATTCATAATTGCCAGAGCCTAATCCTGCTATTACATTAATTTGGTGATTATTCCTTGCATACAGACAAATCTGCCCAGGCTGCTGCCCCGAGCACCCTGCTGTGGAACTGGCACTCATCCCACGGGAGATCAGCGTCTTTGGAAAGAGGATTAGCTCCTGAAGGGATGTACTCACCTGTACCACGCTGTCCTGAACACTTTCTTTGGTTGGAAACTCCAAACTGTCTTTCAAAGTGTGCCATGTTTTTAAGAGGAAACAAACCCCTTTGGCTTTTGGCCAAAACGCCGTCAGAGCCTTCCTTTTGCTGTAGCAAGAGTTGGTTGTAATTGTGAATCCTCACTGGCTTGGGGTCTGCAAAGGCAAATGGGGAAGAAACTGACCATCAGGTGTTGCTTCCAACAGCAAGTTGGGGGTAAGAAGTGTTTGAAAAGTTAAAGTTATGACATGGTGTGCTGTACTTTGCATTCCCTGCTCAGCAGTAACTTAGAAATACACTGGAGAGAGCAAGGGGGAAGGAGAGGTCTGTAATACCTCAGCTCTTGGCTTGTCTTAAATAACATGGGGTTTAAGTGCACAGTCAGCCCTTCACTCTGTATAATTTTTCTCAGCTTTTAAAAGTCCCTGCTCTGTTAGTCAGAAAAAACTCCTTCCAGTAGTTCAAATTCATGGAATTTTGGACTGGGGTATTGTCACATAAGTTTATGGTCAGCACTGAAGTGATCACTACCTTGTGTGGCCACTGGCACTTGTGAGAAGTTCTCATGGCAGAGCAGTAGCAGGCTTTTGTTCATTTGGTCGTATTTGGCTTCATGTCAGGGACAGGTTGCTTCTCTCTTGCCTCCAGGTGTGTGACTTGCAGTGGACTCTCTGCCCTGTTTTACAGAAGTCTTGGTGTCTCTGTATTTTTTAACACCTTTGATAAGACAGTCCATAGCTGCAATGTTGCTGAACTATTGATAAAATTCTTTTTCTAGCACAAAAATTGAAGAGAACAAGTAGGATATAATAAGGCACTCTGAATTCAGCCTGTTTTTCTTATTTCACAGATCTATAATTAAACAGGTATGTTTTCAGGAAACAAAATATATAGTGAGAGACGCATGCGTGAGCGCTCTGATAAATACCCTCAAATTCACAGTAATTAAGATTTTATTTGAGGTTTTCATGTGATCCAAGAGATTTCCCCGTATTTCTGAGATTGAATTCCAATAACGGTGTCAGAAATCCAATGCAAGGATCATTTAAACCGTTTTCTTACAGTTCTTTGTCCATCTGCAGAGAAGAATCTCAACCTTTGTGGGTAAGTCAGGTGGGGCTGGCTGGGGGGCACGGGGTGCTGGCAGTTTCAGCAGTGACATTTCCCTGCAGGGTGTGGGTGTGGACCCACGTGCCCAGGTGAGTGTGCAGGGCCCTGTGCTTGCTGTGCAAGGTGGGAGGGTCCCTTCCAGTGCTTGTGCCAGGATTTTTGCCCATCGGGGCTTTAGGCAAGCGCAGGCCAACCTGATGTGTTAAAATGTGGTAAAAAGTGCCAAGAGGTAAAATGTTTCAGTAGCGTGGGTTGGTCCTTATCTTTAGATTTTTGGGAATGTCGTGCAAGCAGCCCTATGTGTAAGGATTGCTCTTCAGTGTTTGGGGAAGGTATTTTAATGAAGTGACCTTTCCCTGTTTGTGAAAGTTGCCAGGCTGACGAATTTGGGAGATGCCTGTTTGCTGAAGGGATGAATAGGGAGGGCAGCACGTGCTGACTGCCTTTTTATTGCCCAATGCAAAGCCCTCCCAGTCAGGATATCCCCCAGGCTGAACTCTGTGGGGATTAAAGCAGCATTTTAATAGCACAGATCTGTCTTCTCCCTGCAGAGCTGAAGTGACCAAACCCTGCACTCAACTCTCCTGTTGGCATCCTGGGAATTCATTGCACCAGAGATGGGGCCAGACAGGCCAGGACTCCTTTATTTTGTGCAGTGGTGCTATTACCTGTGAGAAGGGGAATAAATGCATTCTTTAAAACTCGCTTTTAGGCATTCAGTCATGGTCCTTGCTTTCCTGTGGCACCTGAGAGAAGCTCACCCTGTGCTGCCTCAGCTGTGGCAGAGCGAGCAGAGCTCTCTGCCTGATCTTGCTTTGTTCTGCTCCTTCAGAAATAGTTCTCCTTGTGAAACAAAGTATATTTCCCCTTTGTTTTCCTGCTTGGCTTATTTACTGTTATTCTCTGTAAGCAGCTGGGTTGCACCCTGTTTGGTTTCCTCCTGGGAGTTTCCCTGTTCCGAAGTCAATAGACGACTTGTACAAACAACGTGAGCAGCGTTTGGGCTGTGATTTGTACCACGCTGCTGTGCAAGTGCTGAATAAATGCATAACAAATCTGCCTTTTACTGCACTGTAAAACTACAGAACAGTTTTACTTGGGCACTTATGTACTTTTTCAATCCAGTAACAAAATTAAGTTGCCAAAAAAAAAAAAGTTGTGAGTGCTTTCTAGTTTGCTGTGATGCATTTGGTGCTCTGATTTCAAGCAAACACGTTGGAGTGGTGCCCAATTATGGCAGATTGGAATATGAAGAACAATATATCTAATTTCCCAGGAGAGCAGCATGCTGATGTTCAGGCACAGCCTCTTTGAAAATGAAAATCATCCTGTCTTGTCGAGTGTGTCACAGTTTAGCACCCTGACTCCTTTGTTCTACTTTGAGAGGGACAAGAGTAAAATCTGGGCAAGTTACAGGTAAGGTCCTTCCCCTCGAGGTGGAATTGATGGGATTGATCATTTATATTTGAGAAGTAAGAGTTAAGTTCCTTTAAGGGAATTATATTCTGACTTTCCGTGCTGATGCACAGCAGTGGTGTGTGATTGGAAGTTGTGGGTTTTCCACCATAAAGTAGTTTTTCTTTATCCTTACCGTTCTTGAATGGTGGGCGTATGTTTTGTGTATATTTGCTTGTTCTTGATGCAGATATTTCAGGGTCCCTGTTTAGAGCACAGCCCTAAACCAGTTGTGCTGGCAGAGCTGAGAGCACCAGTGGAGGTGAGCACCATTCCTATCCAGCCACTCTCCTCCACAGACCCCAGGGCAGGGCTGGCCCTCCTGGCCCTGCATGACCAGCACTGCTGCAGCTTGATCCCAGAAAAACTCCCCAAAATTCAGTTCCCTGATTGCAAAATGCCTGAGAGCTCCTTTGGACAGGGATAAGGGCAAGAGCTGATGGCTGGAAAGGAGGGAATGAGAGACCTGGACAGCTGAGGTGTGAGGCAGAGTGGGATGGGTGAGCTGGAAGGGCTGAGCAGCCTCACCCTGTGGGAATGTGCCCAAGGCTGCCCATAAAAAATAAATGAATTCCCTTAAAAAATAGCCCAACCTGGTACCTACACAACACAAAGCAGGTCTGTGTGAGCATCCCCCACCTCCCTGGCAACAGAAGCAGGCAGGGAGCGTGGGGAAGGTTGTGTGTGATGGGTGAGTGGGGTCTGCTGCGTGGACAGTGGCCGTGGAGGAGGTGAGGAGGAGACTCATCCCCCCACCAGTGCCAATATCACATTCCCGAGATGAGAACTGCTGTCTTGGGGGGTTTATAGGCTTGGAAAGAATCTTCTGTGAGTTTATGAAGTTGCTTTGCAAACACGGGGGAAGGTCAGGATGTGCTGGGAGCCCCCAGGGCTCCTCATGGCATGGGTTGCCCCAAGGCACTGCCCCTGCTCCCAGCCCAGTTCATTTATGGACAGACACATGCACACATGTAATATATTTGTCTCTGTGTGTGTATACACACAAAAATATATTTGTATACAAATACATGCATACACATATAGATATTTATAAAAGTCTGCAGGGACACGCCCTTCTCCCTGCATCTCTGTGACCCAGCAGATCTCCTGTATCTCTGGTCCTGACAAAAGGTGATTTTGCAGAATTGGAGAGTGTGTCACCCAAAGCTCCTTAGAGGTGTGGAGGGAATTGATTTATGATTGTGCAGAGTGGACCCACTTGGATGTCTCATCCTGTGCATGGAGGCTGCAGGGGGATGTTCCCTCTGGGGACAGGGGTGCTAAGAGCTACTGCAGGGAAACCTCCTGGGTTTCTCCCCCCTGTATCCACTGAACATTTCTATTTTAGAGTGTTTTGTGGCTGGATTTGGGAAGGGAGTGGGGGGAGGAAGTGTGAGAAGCTGAGAGGAAAAACAGAAATCGAAGTGTTGCCAAAGTAGTTGAAAACTCAGCGTGAGTTTAAAGGCAGAGAGCTGGGGTCTCCCTGCCCTGTGGTTGAGGGAGAGGGAAATCGTGATTTTGGGAAAAAAGGTATTGGAAAAAGGGGAGGATCGTGGAGGCCGCCGGTCCTCGCTGTCCCGTGCCTTCACCTGTCGGAGGGGATGAACACCGACGGCATCCCATCCCTGAATTCCTGCTGAGGGAGCACATGGGAACCCTCAGCTGGGAACCGCTCGGTAATTGCTGTTCTGTCATTAATAAGGCATCGTGTGGGTTTGTCCCCATAAGGAAGGTCTGGGAGCCCGCACCTCGCAGGCAGCAGAGGGTGCTCTGAGCCCGGGGACAGCCACAGAGTCCTCTATCCCCGCTCCATCCCCTCTGCATCCCGGCTCCATCCCCGCTCCATCCCCGCTCCATCCCTCCCCAGGGAAACACAGTGGGTGGGGGCAATGCCTTCCCGTTTAATGCAAAGTATAAATTATTCATTTGCTGAGCGCTAAATAATAGTAGGTGCAAAGGGGAGGAAAGGGGATGGAGCTTGGGTGACGTAGCAGGAGAAAACCCAAACCTTCAGTGGAAAAAGTAAATTTAAAAAGAAAAGGAACGAGGAAAGCCCTGTGTGCTTCAGCAGACTTTGGTGAGAATGGCTGCCCTGGACTATTTATTTATGTATTTGAGTCTTTTTGGAGGGCACAGCTGCCGAATGGAGCAGATTCTGTGAGCTTAGAAGTGCAAAGGCAGGTACAAGCTGGGGGAATTAGTAGAGGCGCAGGAGAAAGTGAAGGTGCCGATTAAAAACATTTACAAACAGCACAGAGATGTTCAAAGGGAACTTCTGGTGATGGCAAGATGTGAGAAAATCAGTGTAAAAAAGCACAGTACACACAGAGTTAACATTTTAACCACCTCTTCTTAATTTCCTCCCTTCTTTCAGGTACTGCAATTCCTGCAAGTTACAAACCTAAGAGGCTCCATGTGAGGTGTGTTCGGAGAGGGTGGAGATAATCTGAGCCAGGAGCTGTGGCTGCTGGAAGTGAAAACTCCCAAATATCCCAGTAATGTGCTTTGGGAGTGCTGTCAGGGCTGCAGAGCAGGGTCTGTCCAGGCTCTTGTCACCATCCAATTTGCTGTTGTTTACTGCCTTTGTGGGACAATTCCTGCATGTGGGTAAGCAAGGGGGTGTGGGTTCCCGTCTGCCTGGATCCAGCTCTTGGCCCTAAATCCCAACTAATCTGTGCTGAGCTGAGCTTCGGTGGGATTTCTCTCCCCTGACCCATCAGTGGGGGATGCAGAGATGGGGAGAGGTGAGAGCAGGGCCGGGCTGTGGGGACAGCAGTGGTGTGACCCTATTGCCCTCCCACCCATCCCTGCTGCTGGCAGCAAGCAAAGGGTTGAGCCTGCCCCTTCTCCCATCTCCCGGAGTGCCCAGGTCCCTGCAGACCTCCAGGATGCTCCCAAAGCCACACTCTAATGTCACCCAGTGGCTCAAGGGCTGTGTCACCGTCGTGTCCCAGCCCCGACTGCCGCATCGATTCCAGGTCAAACCACCCCACAGGCAGCGCAGTGCCAGGGAATCGCTGTTTTCCAGGTCGTTAAGTCCTTTGCTCTTTAATTCTTTGCCTCCTGAATACCCCCAAGGTGTGTTATAATCACCCCAAAATGCAGCCACTAATTGTTTGGTGTCCCCGGAGGGGGCAGGAAGAGCAGAGTCACATTAAATCGTAATAATCAAGAGCTTCTGCAACAAATGAACTCGAACCTACTTGACAGGAGGAAGCCGAGGTGGTGCCTCGTGCTCTGTGAAGGGCTGTGTTTAGTGGTAATCTTATTTGTAATCTAATCAATATGTTTACTGAAGGAGAGAATATCATCAAGTATTACTTTAAGACACTTAGGGGATGTGACACCGTTCACAACCCAAATGTAACCACGTTTGTTGGATGTGTTTGCTAACAGGAAGAACAGGCTGTGTTTTGGCAGGGCTGGCAGGGGGTTTATCTGGGAGCACAGGGACCCCCATGTGCTCAGGGTGTCAGGGGTGGGCTGTGTGTGAGCCCCTCCTCAGCTCCCCATCCCAGTTCCCCCCAGTCTGCTGTGGCTGATGCCTGCCCTGAGCCAAGTCTGTGTGTTCTGTCCCCTGAGACTTCTCCTGAGTGTGTGTGTGTGTGTTTTCAGGAAAGTTTGGAAGTTTTATTAAAAACTTACAGGGCACCACATGACATCCATAACACACAATTAGGCTCTAATGCACCCAGTGGAGGAGTTTCCTCCTCATCCCAGGCAGTTAGAAGGTGCCTTTTACCCTGAAACATGAGGGTTATACGTATAAAAGTGTATAATGTTTCCCTTATAAAATTTTTATCCTGTCTAATGTATCCCAAAGCTCTTTGAAAATTGAAAACAGAAACTCTGGAGGTTTGGCTGCAGTTGTGGGCAAAGGAATGGCTGCTTAGTTCAACACAGCCCCTGCACACTGACAGCAAGGGGGCACATTTTGTCCTACCAGGGCAGAAACATCATCCAAAACAGGCAGCCTGGGACCATTCCCGGGGGTCTTGGCAAGACATGCCAAACTCCTGGAGTAACTTTTGGGGCCCAGAGCCCATGGCATCACACAGGCATGAACCCAGCCCACCGCTGCAAAGCACCTTACCTCTGAGCTGAACTGACAAGGAAGCTGGTAGGGAAATAAAAACAACACGAAAAATAAATGCTGCCTGTTTAATTATTTAAATTAAGACTTATTTGAAAGCTGTGTTTGCAGCAAACACCCCCCCTCTCCTTTATTTTTTAATGAGCTCTAGTGCATTGAAGGGAGGGGGGAATCCAATAAACTCCCCCTGTAACATGTTTAATTAAGTAGGTAGGAAAAATTCCTTCATTCACCACTTCCAGAACAAGCAGCATCAGCATTCCTTCCCAGGCACAATATCCCCTGTCTGTGGGACAAAGCTCCAGGGGATTTCCAGTGGGGTTGGGGTACCACAGGAGGAGTTTGGGATGCAGAACAGAGGGCTCAAAGTGGTGGATGGGCTGGACTGGCATTTGCAGCCCAAAGCCCAGGGGCTCTTGGGCATTGCTGTGGCTGCAGGGGCTTGGCTCTGACTTTTTCACCAGTGCAGCCAGGGATAAACAATCCAGGAAGGTGGGAAGGACTGGATGAACTGGTCAAAACATCCTTAAAATAGCATTTTCCAAGGTAAGAGGGAGGCTGTAGGGGCACAGGCACCTGGGCAGTGAGGCCTGGCACACCCTGGGCATCACCTGGGTGTCCAAACGGGGTGAATTTGGTTAAGCCTTGGAACAAGGTCCCCAGGGAAATGGTGGAACCACCATCCCTGGAAGGGTTAAAAAAATGAGTAGGTGTGGCACTTCACAACCGGGTTTAGTGGGCCAAGGTGGTGTTCAGTCAAAGGTTGGATTTGATGATGTATTTTCTAACTTTAATGATTCTGTGACTCAATGAAGGCACCCACTGCTGTGCGGTGTGCAGCTGGCACAGGGCTCCTGGCGTGGCTTTTTGTGGGATTTTCATTATTTTATTTTTTTTTATTTTTGAAAGTGGGATGGGTTTTTTTTAATAACATAAAGAGTGATTTAAAACAGACCCCACTCATCTGACAGGGTCGTTATAAAATCCATGTTTCAGGAGAGAAACGCCAACACAACAGCCCGCAGGGAGCTGGAAAAGCCGATGGATAAAGGGTGGGTGGCTGTGCCAGGGCTGCTCTAGGGCTGCGAAGCTGCTTCTCCCTGCCAGGGAATGGGGGCAGCCAGTGGGTGATGGCATTTTTGGCACAGGGAAGTATGAGCCCAGGTGCCTTTGGGTGCACAGGGCGGGCTGTGGGTGGGGGGCAGAGGAGAAGCCCGAGCCGTGGGTGGTTTTCCACTAAAGTATTATATAGGGGTGCTCTGGGGCTGGTGCCTCAGCCACTGCATGCCCTGCCAGGTGCTGTCGCTCCTGAAAAGCTGGGTGAATGGGCAGCTTGTCCCCGTGAACACCCGGCTGCTGTTGCTGCATCGGGAAGCTTGGGGGTGCTGGTCCCTTAATTTAAGGGATGCTGGAGGGGAAAACACAGGAAAGGCGCGTTGTTTGGGGTGTTTTTCCCGTGGACCTGCTGGAGAGAGGTAACTCATTCCCCCATGCTGGCTCAGACAGGCTGTGCCCTCCTCGTCTCTGCTGCCTTCATCCTGAGATTCCCCGAGCCAGGACAAGGGGACCCTACGATCCCCGAGGGATCCCCGAGGAGCCGCTCGCATCCCAGGCAAGGCAGCAGCTTGTGTTGTGCTCCTGCTGCCTGCAGGCAGGGAGCAGTGTCCCCACGCTGCTGTCCCTGCAAACCTCGTGTCTGGTGACACTTCCACCACATCAGACACTGTCCCTGGATGCCCCGACCGCTGTCCCTCTGTCCCTCTGTCCCCGTGTCCCTGCCCATCCTCACAGCGTGGATGCTCCGCTGCTCCCACACCCAGCG
>JAWWEW010000051.1:10138317-10151052 GCA_035583185.1 Anabacerthia variegaticeps
CTGTCCCTCTGTCCCTCTGTCCCCGTGTCCCTGCCCATCCTCACAGCGTGGATGCTCCGCTGCTCCCACACCCAGCGACCAGGAGGGATTGGTCAGGGTCTGGAGCGTTCCCCTGTGCAGGGAGGGGGCTTTGCTTTCATTCTGCTATTGTCAGATAGACTGAGTCACACCAAGATAAATCCTGCAGATATTGCAGCCTGTGTGTGCCTTAAAAAGATGTATGTGGATGTTAACACTGCCAGTTGTCGCCATGCTATGAGGGATGTTGTAGAAATAGAAATGGAGAAAATATAATAGATACTTCAGATTTTCAGCCTTAATAGCTTTACAGCACATCTAATTATTATATATCTATCACATCAATATACTGCAGCACTCGTGGTATTTTTATTTAGCTCCATCTGGTGTATGATAACACACTTCTGGTACCAAAACAAGCATGAATTGGAAAGGAATTTAATACATAGTTCTGCAGAGAAGTCCCTTGGAAGACATCACAAACCAAGCACGTGCCGTGTAAAACCAATACTGCAGTTTGGACAGAGAAAGCACTTCTGTGTGAAAAGGAGGGATGGGAGCAATTGAGAGAACACCCAGATGGACACACTGCTGCAGGTTTCTTGCCTGTAGCCTCCAAATCCAGTGCTAAAGCTGTGTTTGCTGATCTCTTGGCACTTAGCGTGTACTCTGGGGTACAGAGATGCAGGATGATTCCAGGTTTCCTCTGGCTTTTTGGGAGATACAGGGGTGAAAGGACAGACACAGGAGCCCTGGAGACTGAGAGATGAGAGGAGAAGGGGCCAGCAAAACACCCTGTGGGTGTGGGAATGGTGGGAAGGAGAAATACTGAACAGTGCAAGAGACCCTGCTCACTGGGGGCTCCTTTGCCAAGAGATTCCGACTTCCTCAGCTCTGTGAGATGAAAAGGGCTTTACTCCAATGGCAAAATCAGCAAAATAAATTCCCTACTTGCTTCCTGCTCTGTTCCCTGGGCGAGGGGCAGCAGTGAGGGGATGTGCCAGCCATGGTGGCCCCAATTAGCTGTGGATGGAGTAACACTGGGGAGCACTGGAGGATTTATTTTAAGAGGGAGAAAGGGGCTTTGTGGAGGAGAAATCCATTTCCAAGCTGTGTGGGGTGAAGGAGATGATGCATATGCTGCCAGCATCCCTTGCTGGGGAAATCACCTGCAGAGCCCTTGGATACATGAGCACTCAAACCCTCCTTCCTCCTGCTCTTGCAGAGATTCACCTTCACTCTCCCAGACGAGCCCTAGAAAATGTAATTGTATTGAACAACTCCAGTAATGAACTCCTGGGTGTGCAGAGAGTTGGTTTATAGCCAGGCTGGCAATGAGCAGGTGGTACATACTTGGCTCCACCTGGCCCTGGGTGCCCTCAGAGCACATTCCCACAGTCCACTGACCCTCTGGGCTCTGGGGCCACTTGAACAGAAGCACTGAGGAAACAGTGCTGTGTTTTTGCTGTTGAAGAACCACATGAGGCTTCCAGGGACTGCCCATGACACAAGCTGGGAGATGGAGGTGGTACAGGCAGGTGAGCAAAGACGTCCCCATTTTGCCATCTGTGAGTTCCAGTGGGATTTTCCAAGGAAAGCTCCCTCTGCCTCACTGACAGCACACTGATGGCTGCACAGACCCCAGCTTTGAGGCTGGAAAGGACAATTATATCACGAGCTTCTAGATAAAACTGAGCTGCAGCTCAATGGTAACCAAGCTGTCCCACAGCAAATGACAGAGGGGCTGCTCTGTTTGCTGCTGGATTACTTTTAATCATATGTTTCCCTGCAAACAAACAATTGCCAACTCAGTACCTAGAGATCAATGCATTTTATTTATCATCTCCAGGCAGGCACTGTTTCCTATTAACATTTTTCACACTTTACAGTCTAATTAAAGTCATTTGACCAGCAGAGTGCTGCTGTGTGTGTTTTAAACTACTGTACCTAATTATTTCTTTTAAACCTTGTGTGGAGCAGCCTGTGTCAGACCAGCAGGTCCTGCTGCAGGACAGAGGCTCAGCACCAGCTCCCTCCCTCTCCTGGGCAGGAGTCAGCACACATGGGGACATTGCACATGGTCTCTAGTGAGGGGTTTTGGGTTTATTTATGATGGTTTTTGGTTTTGTTTGCAATATGTTTTGCTTTAAGGCTTGGGATCTTGACATGGACCCAGCATTTTAGCACAAGAAGTAGCAGGGCCCTTTGCCATGGAGTGACCTCTGAGAGGGGGGAAAGTCCCACCTGAGCCCAGAGCAGACACATCTGGACAGCGGTGCATCTCCTGGCACTTTCTTTGATGCATCCCCACGCTCTCAGCATTGGTGTCCTTGAGCTTGGCTTGGTGTCACATCTGATTTTACTGCAAATAACCTCAAAATCCTTTGAAAGGCACTGCTCCCCCTAAACAGATTGTAGGACCTGCACCTTCCTCTCTTTTACCTTTAAATCAAACTTCTCTGAATATATGACACCACAGAGCCATATGTTCAGTGCCACTTCCCTCTGTGTGTCATGCATTTCACTGGCTATAGGCTTCCTGAGATATATGGACCTTGCCAAAAACCCGAGCACTGGACGAGTCCTCCTCCCTTCAGCAAAAATGCACTTTCAGCTGGCTGGGGAGAAGGGGGTGAGGGTGGGTTTGAGGGCAGACCACTAAATGCCACACATGGGCAAATCCCTTAAATTTTACTCTGCAGACCCCATTCCCATAGGAATGCTGTGATGACAATCCTTCAGCTGGGGCTCCTCCCTCTTGCAGGAAACCCCCTCAGTGTTCTGTGTCTCTCACCACTCACAACTTTATGGCTGCACCACAGAGCTGGTCCTGCCATCACTCCAAGATGAGCAGGTGCCTTTATCCAGCTGTTTGCTGGACCCCCAGGTCTGTTGGGGTTTGAGTCCTCCTGTGCCCATCCCAGCCCATATTTGATGCCCTTGATATAGCCCTGTCCCACTCTGTATTTTTCATGGCTTTCAGTTTGCATTTCCATGTAACACTCAGCTGGATAAAGAAATTGGAGTGTGTTGGGCAAAAGGCACATTAATAAATTTTTGCTGCTACGGGGGGGACAAATGTGCTCCCTTCCCATCTGAGGAGAATGGGAACTGCTAGAGACCTGACAGATTTCAATTTCCTTAATATTAATACATTCAATGGGTCCATCAGGTCCCTCTTCCTATGGTGGGGACCATGGGTCTTCATCTCCCAGTGTCCCCATCCTGGGATGAATCATAGAACACTTTGGGTTGGAAAGGACCCTTAGAGGTGAGGACCTCCCAGGTTCTATTTTGCAGCATCCTTTCTATCCCCTTGGGTTTTTTTCACCCTCTGGCTGGGGCTATCCCTGGGCAGGGCTGCCAGCCCCAGGGGTGATGCAGCCACCTCTTTTGGGGATGTTTGGTGTGTTCAGAGGCTCTGGCCCCTGGCACAGCCACGGGGGCTGCCCTGGCTCTGTGCTTGGCAGCAGCTCCAGTGCTGGCAGGGCGCTGCCAGGCCCCACTGAACGGGCACCACTGAGTGCAATTACAGCTCTGAAATGTACTTTCCTGTGAATACGTTCCAGTACCAGCTAATATATGCTCTGATATTGGCACTGCTCTCGCTAATATTCCTGCCAGCGAATTCTCTGCTCTGCTTGAATATTCATGGGAAGCGAATGTGAGGAAAGGCACAGCCTAAATGAGGTGAGCTCGTTTCAGAATTCAGGCTCCAAATTCAGTGGCTATTTCTTGCAGCACTCACCCAAGCGTTAGCTCCCACACAATTAATTTGAGCCTGTGTTTCGGACCTCTGAGCAAATTTTCTGTGTTTTTCTCTCATTGGGTCTGCAAGCTCTTCCCCCCTTGAGATCAGTAGGTTTGTAGAAAATCAGAAACTCTCCTTGATGAACTTTGCAGTCAAAGATTTGTTTTCCTTGACTCTTATTTAAATTATTCTCCCTTCACCTCCCCGTGCATGGTTCAGAGCCTGTGGTGGCTCTGTGCTGGGATTGAAATGATTCTTGCTTAAGCAAATTCTCATTTGGACTTGTCAAAGGAATTTGGTGTGTTTGTAATTAAGTGCCTCTCACACCTTCTTTAACCTCACTTACACAAAGTCGAAGTGCTAGAAAAGCCTGTAAGAGACAGGAAAGGCTCATTTGCACCTTGAAATGCCCATGTTTTGGGAGATCAATGCTGTCTGTATGGAACAAAAGTATAAGCAACTTTCAAGTGCTTTTTTTCATGCAGTGCCTCTTTTGCATATTGGATTTATGTCTGATTATATGGTGACTAAGGTGGGAGATAATAGGAGAGCAGCCTCTAATGCATTAACTCCTTCACACGTGCAGTGGCTCGAGCAGCTCAGCTGTGCTTTCTTGTGCTTCCTCTCTCCTAAATATAATCACAGCCGACCGGATGATGGAAAAGAAACACTCCTGTTACAAAGCCAAGCGTGGGAAGTTTAGACTGTATCAAAATGAGGGTAATTAGTGTTTGCATTAGGCTGTTTCTCAGCCTTACAACTGGCTCCAGGCGCTGGAGTGGCAGGGAGGCAGGAGGGGGTTGTGTCCCCTTCTTCCTCCTCCTGGGAGGTGACACCGAGGCAGGACAACCACCTGACCTTGTCCTTGCCCTCTGGCCCCACGGTGCCCTGAACCATGCCATGTCCCTGTGTCCATGCTGAGCTGGAACTCAGCAATCCCAGGCTTTGCCCAGCTGCCACCCTCCACCCTGCCCACGGCACTGTCGGGGTCAGAGGACACAGGTACCTCAGTAATCATCCATAAGCCACTCGTGAAAAGCTGTGAAATTTCCAATTAGCCTGGAAAAAGTGTAGATAAGCATGTAATTCTCGGCCTAAATTAAATGAAGCGGCCAAGCCCGCTCTTCCCTCGCTGCTGTGTTACATCCACCACCACCATCTCCCCTCTGCATCCTCTGGCACAGCACATTTTTCTTTTTAATTGGTGGCAGGCATTATCCTTGGAGTTTAAACTTTGCTAGCGGATGGGAGCGAGGGGTTGTCTTCTTTATTTGATTTAGAGAAAGGCTTTGCTGTTGTGAGGATCTAATGCATGAGCTTTGGGGGGGTTTCTTATCCACTCCCTGGCTGTGTCAGGCTGGCTTTGGTCTGATGCAGCAGAGGAAAGCAGGAAGCTTATTCTGAGATACAGGGAGGGACCTGGCCCATCTGCAAAGCTCTGCCTTGGGGTTTGCATTAGAAACCTGTAGACGCTGCTGAACATGGAAAACCAAGGGAATAGTAATGGTCCCTTTATTAAATATCTCAAAGTCCATTTAGGATCCAGTAGAGACCCTGAGTAAATTAGAGTTCAGGAGGCAAACTGGTGCTGTTGTATTTGCAGCACAGAATTTTTGTGGCCACTGTGCTCTGGTGAGGGACATCCCCTGCTGAGGGGTGTCCACCAGGAGGGTCAGACCCCAGGGTCCCTGTGCCACTAATGGCTCCCAGGCAAAGCCCAGGAGATGTTGGGAATGGCACAAATTGGAAAACCTGCTACAAAAATAAACAAATGATGCGTCAGGCCGTGGCTTGCCTCACTGGAGCAGCGTTTTGGGTGCTTGGAGGTGGCATGCATAGAGGCAGACCCCCTGAAACTGTCCTCAACTGTCCTCACTCAGCACAGTCATCCCACCCTGCCCACCTGGAGTGTCCTTTCCCAAGGATTTCTGATGCTTCCACCTTTCAACATTTAGCAAAACAAAAATAACAACCAACCAACCAAAACAAAACAAACAAAAAAAACAAATAAAAAAAAACCCCAACAAAACAAACCCTATTTTATTTAACTCTGTCCAAATATAAAACTGAAGAATGTCCAAATCACAAGGATGACCTGCTCACAAGGAGTCTGTTCCACCCCAGCTCAGTTTCTTTTCCAGCACTGGGCTCATCCAAAGAAATACCAATTATTTTTCTGTCTATGTAGCAATTGCTCCTAATTGCTGCCTCCATTGTGTGCCTTCTGGTTTGGAGCATGGTTAGTGGCAGATTTGTGCTCATCTTGAAAGGATGCCTGCTCTAATGATCGGAGAGAGTGTCGGTGAGCTGGAAGTTCACAAAGCAATGCCCTTTCTTCTGATTTCCAGTGTGAACTTCTCCCATCTGCAGCTCCTGCAATTTAATACCGAGGAGAACCCGGAGCTGGGCAGGGAGGCTGCAGGATGGGTGGTGGTTCAGCTGCAAAACTGATGTCTCAAAGCTGATTTTTGGGGACAAACAGTATTGCACAGGGGCTGCTGTTTGTGGTAAAGCACTTGGGGATGGTGCTCAGAGATCTGCCTGTAAAAAGCTATGGATTGTCTGGTGAGCTCAGCCCCTGAGCCCTGTGCTCCAGCACAAACACAAGACATCAGCACCTCCTTCACTTTTTTCAGAGGTTTGGCCTTGCTTCAGTGTTTATGTAACAGCAGGAGAAACCCAAATCCTGTGGGAATCTGCCCTGTGCCCAAGGGAATTCAGCTTGGGCCAGGTGGCAGCAACTACCAGATCACACTGTCCCAAGGTGGTCTTTGGCAGTGAAAACAAGACCCTTGGTGGGACAGCCTGGTGAGACAGCCAGGTCTGTGGTGGGGATTCCAGAGGGATGCTCCGTGGGATCCAGAGGAGAGGCAGAGCTGATGAAGCGGGATCAGCCAGGATGAAGTGGGATCAGTGGGACCACTCTGGAGGCAAAGCCCTGTGATGGAGGCAGTGCTGCCCTGCTCAGGGCTGAGCCTTCTGCTGCAGAGAGCTGGAAGAGAACTCACCTTCCTCCAGCCATGAGTCTCATTTGGCCAAGTGGCTTTGGACATGGTGTTTTGGTTCATGGTGCATGTGGAGGGACAGCAAGAGGCTGGGAAGGGCTGGAGGAAGGGGCTGCTACTCTTATCTGCATGCTGGAGGGAAACTCCTGCAGTGATACACCCTGATCTTGTGCAATCCCATGGAAATGGGGATGGCTGTCTGTGATTAGATGGGTTTTGGTGGAGAGCTTTGATCCTGTCAGCAGAGATGAGAGAGTGATGGAAAGAGAAGAGTGCAAGGAAAGGAGAGGGGAGTTGAGAAGCACCATTGAGATGGTCCTGATGGACAGGGAAGAGGTGAGGGGAGTGGGGGGAGATGTTTCCCACCACTGCTCAAATAGGCAGGGGGAGGATGGGGGCTCAGGCTCCTTCTCAGAGAGAGCTTTCTCTTAAACCTAAGCTGTGATGTCCATTGGTACCGTCAGATCAGCCCCGAAACACTGACAGAAAGGGCAGTTTGACATCAATTACTGCACTCCTGTCTCTCCCTGCTCTGGCAGCAGCCTGGGGAGTGCACTGTGGAGACAGATGTGTTTGACTTGCAGACGTGAGGCAGAGCAGAATATTGGGCAGTGCATTGGGTTTGGTGATGCTCTCAGTGTTTTAGTGGGAACTAAGACCCTGAACATGCTGGTTACAATGGCCCCAGTGGGCGATGCACTGCCCAAATCCCTGTTTGTGGGGCAGAGATGCACTTAGCCACAGGGAGCTCTGGAATTCATGACTGGCAGCACTCAGGGCATGGAGACAGGGCAGGGAGGGGCTGGCAGTGGGCAGGCTCTGTCTCAGAGCCTTGTGCTTTACTGAATCTTCCCAAAATCAAGCATCAGGCATTCCTGAGCTCGTGGATGCTCTGGGTGTGCAATTTCCCCTGGAACCAATAAATAAATCCAGTGCAAGACAATTAATATCAGCTCTCCCTTTTGACCTTCCTCTCTTTGCTGGGGAGGGCTGGGAGAGAGTGCTGTGTGTGGGGTCTCACCTGCCTCTTCCTCCAGCACAAAGCCCAGGGTTATCCTGCAGCTGCCACCATCCTGCCTCCCCCTTGGCTTCCCCATCCACGGTGGATCCCAGAGGATGAAGCAAAACTTGTCTGGATCAGATCTTTTTGTAAACACAGCCTTGACACCCCCACACTTTAATACAGCACTTGCTGTTCTCTGCTGGAGGTTTTGTAGTGGAAGCTTCTAAGAAAAGGAGAATTTCTGGCATTATTTACAGTTAAAAAGATTGAGTTTGACACATTTATGGCTGAGACAGTAAATATGACTTATGGCAAATCAATTTACTGCATTTGACTGCGACATCCATGCTGCCTGGGATTTGATTGGGAACTGATGGGGTTGTTTGCTGGAGGGCTGGGAGATGCCACTGCCCTCGGGGTTACGGCTCTCCAGGCTCCAGGCTGGAAAACCATGGACTCTTGGAGAGCACTGAGACTCAGCCCATCCCTGCCATGCCTTTCCAGCTCTTCCCAAACCCTGGGAATCACGACCAGGGGCTGTGATGAGGCTGATGCGGTCCCTCTGTGCTGAGTTGGCACTTTCGCAGCTTTTCCAAACTTTTGGGTTTGTTTTCCACCCCTCCCCCTTTTCCTTAGAGCCCGTTTGGATGTCTGAAAACAGAGATGTTGAAAACTGAATTTATGCTACAAGGCAAAGTGGTACAGATCAAGGGGGGGGGGGGGGGATGGGACGAGGGGGGAGCTCGAAAGGCAGCTTTTTTATTTTTTTTCATTTTTTTGCTGATGGCAAGTGGTAAGCATGTTTTATTTATGTATTCAGAGATCCGCCAACGTTATGTTTGTCTCCTGACTGATGCATTGGCTGCAATGACAGCTTACACCGAGCAGGCTGTGCACGAGCCTTATTTACCCTCCACAGACGCCTTCCCGAGACTGACAGTGAATTATTCTGCACCTTGAACTGCTACTCACTTAATGCAATGCAAATTCGGCCTCTTTATTAAAATAATGATTTTTTTTTTTTTTTTCAAATGGGAAGATTTTTTTTTTTTTCAATGAAAGGGGCTCGAGGCTTTTCTGAGGTGGAAAAGATAAGCCAACTTCAAAAATTTTAGTAAACTCTGCCTCCCACGTGCCTTGTTCCCCGTCTGGTGGCAGTGGAGTGTCTGTATTAGGTGAGAGCTGGGGGGTGGTGATTCTTTTCTCCCTCCTTTTGCTGTTGGAGGAGAGGTGGGTTTTGCCTGTGAGAGCCACATTCCCAGTGCCCGCTCTCCTTTCCCATCACAACAGTGAAAACTCATTTGCCTGCTTCTCTTCTAGACACTTTTTTTGGGTCCTGGTGGTCAAAACCAGATGAGAGCAAAGGTCAAGGTATAAAATTAGAGAGAAATTCGAGGGTGTCTTCAGGGCAGCTGCCAGGCTCTGTAGGAGATGCTCATTCTCTGACATGTGTGTCCATGAGCACATGTGTGTGTTCAGGAGAAGCTTTTACCAGCAGGAAAGTTCATGCCAAGGCATTTTCCAGGTGCCAGGCAGCTTTCAGTGACAGAGCACGGCTTCAGCCCCACTTCAATCCCAACTAGGAAACTACTTTGGCAAAATCCTTGCTAAACGAGGCTTTTAGCAGCGTGCGGTGTGGAAGGCATCCAGGGTTGTGCTTTTCCAAGGTAACAGCCAAGGGAAAGAAAAAAAATTAAAAAAAGAAAAGAAAAAAAAGGTAAGGCTGAGCTTTTGTTAAGTAATTAAAGAATTCCGGCTCACTGGAAAGCCCCAGGGCTGTGCTTCTGCGGCTGATCGGAGCCTTTGTTTGCACGAGGCTGGTAAACAATTTGCAGTTCTTGGCAATAACCTGAATTATGTTGTAGAAAAAAAAAAAAAAAGAGGAAGTTGGAAGCACTGGATTTATATAATTGTTTCAGGGCAGGGAGAGGAATGAGGGGGGGAGTTTTGATGGCACTGGAATTCACTGAGGTCTGTGTGGAGATGCCCTCACTGCTCCAGCTCTGTCCACAGGGTAAATAAATAAAGTTCAGCAATAGCAGAGAGCCCAGAATTGCTCAGTGTTGGAGCTCCTTCCCTCAGACTGGGTCTAACCACTGCTTTTAAGCACAAAACATTAATATGCTCCATATGTATCCTGGCTGTGTGCTCACAGCCGGCAGATTTGCATGTGAAATCTCTGCTCCTGGAGCCTCTACACCCACATCTTTAATTAAGCAATGCCCCGTGTTTCTGCTCTATAGGATAAGTGAATATATGCGACTTGAATGCACAGGAGAGAATTCGGTAATGATTTTGCTGTTTGTTTAAGTGAGGAGGAAGTTAACTCGGTGGGTTCGCCTGACCGCTGGCTACACTTGGGTGGGAAAACACATAAATGAGGCGAGCTGTGATCTCCCAGCTGGGCTGAGCTGCCAAGAGAGCTCCTTCTCCAGCACCTGGGGGAGAAGGGGGGACCAAGGCACTGCTTCCATCTCCTCTGCCAGGGCCAGCTGCTGCCTGGACAGGGTTAGCCCACACCCAGGGGTTGGCACGGCTTTGGGTTGGGGCAGACTCAGGGGAAATGTGAAAATTGGAATAAACCCAAAAAGTACATCTAAAACAACCCCTTCCTTGCCTAACCCTCTGAGGGGGATGTTTGAAGTGGAGGTTGGGGGAGTGAACCCCCCATGTGTCCCACTGTGCTGTCACTGCAGGGTCCCCACCAGTGCCTGGCATGCCTGCCATGGGGATGCTGCCCCAGGGATGGGATGGCAGGCAGGAGGATGCTCACTTCCATCCCCTTCAGTCCTGGAAATGGATTGAGAAAGCTCGGGAGGCCCCTCCTAGGAGGAGATGCCATTAGGAGAGTCTCTTTTAAACACTGTTGACTCTGCCCAACCTTGGGTCAAGTGGTGTTTGATAGCGTGGTAAAAGACACATACTCCATGGCCTTTGCAAAGCCACAGGAGATATTTTTTTATTAGACACAACCACTGAGACTCAAAAAAAGCATCTAGGAGAGGCCCCATTCCTCACTGCGCTGCAGGAAAGATCATCTGAATTAACATGAGCTCCTTGGCTATTAAACGGAAATTTTAAATGGGGAGAAAATTCTGCAGTGACTGCTAAACTGTGTGTCAGCAGAAAGGGGAAAAAGCAACGTGTGTCATTCCTATTATCGTCTTGAAATCCATCTTCCCTCTACACGCCATGACGGTGGATAATCCCCCATACGATGCCTGCATCGCTAATATTTGCAGAGGCACAATTCCTATTTTGGGAGACTTTTGCTCTGCATATCTTATCCCCCACCTTGAGAATATGGTTTGAGATGATTGGAAACGCTGAACACGCTGCTCTGGGGGGGGGGTGACTTTTGCCACTGGTGGTGGCAAATCAGCCTCTGAAGTCCAAGGAGTCAAGAGCTCATTGGAATGCCAAGTCACTGCTGGCGTGCTGAGGTGTGAGCTGTGTGCCTGGCTGTGGGTTAGACCTGCTGGCAAGGACAAGGGATGTTTTCATAACAAGAAAATGGTGCCAAGCCCAGTCAGGGTGAGGGTGAAACAGCAAATGTGTGTACCCAGGGCTGCAGGAGTGCGCCTTCAAATAGAAAAATAAAATCTGTGCTGCTTCTTTATTGCTCGTGGATGAGCATGGAGCTCAGACAGGGGTGCCAGGGCGTGATAAATTTGGCAGCACCTGTACTTTCTTAATCCTTTGGCCACACTGGATGGGCTCAGGCGCTTTGCTGGGGTGGGTTTAGATGGGAAAGGCATGGGGGTGGTGAAGGGGTCTCTGCTGCCAAGAGGGACTTGCTCCTCCTGCAGCTCCTCCTTGGGAAGGGGACCTGGTTCTCTGTGGGGCTGTTGGTGACACCTCAGTGGTGGGACAGCCCAGCTCCAGGCTAGGCTAACTAACCCACTGCTCCAAAGGGTTTACCACGGTGTAGGAGAACGGGGTTAAACGAAATGGAAAAAGAACAATGAGACTGCTTGATGAGACTGAGGAATCAAGGAGAGCTACAAGAACGAGCTGTCCTGCACAGAAGAAAGTTTATTGCCGTAAATCAGGTTGGTACGGGTTTCCCACTTTATGAATTCACAGTTGTGAAGTTAATTATCATTACTGTGCGCTATCCAAAATGGAGTCTGGTTTTCCCCCTCACGTTGTCCCCGCTCCCCGATTGGTCATTTTGCCCCAGCGGAGCCTTTACTTATATAGTTATTTCTGCCCTGGTTTACCCTTTATGGCTGTGATCCTCCCCTGTCTGCCCTTTCAAGGAGGAGGATTTGCAGGCTCCTCCCAAGTTCCACCCCCTTTCTGGAAAATTCCATGCCGCCCTTATATAGGCCAGCACCGTTTTAATAAATGTGCCATTCCACCTTGCCCATTCCATCACCCCCCTGCCTGGAGGGTGCCTCTCCCTCTTACCCTGGAAGGGTCTTGTCAATCATGGCCTTCAGCAAAGTGGTGTGGAGTGGATGGCCTCACACTGGGGGGAATTTAAAGCACAGTGCCAAAAATCAGTGGGAATGCACACTTTGTTAGCCCTGGGACTCAGCTGTCCATCCCAAATCTGCTCTCCAGCAGATGTGCCAGGGTGGCTGTGGTTTTGGCCATAGCTTTGGTTTTCCAGGCCAGGCTTTGGTGTTTTCATGGTGAAATGGGGCTGCATGTGCCAGGTATCACTCAGTGGGCAGGTTGTGGAGACTGCTGTGTGTGTGAAATGCCTTTGCATTGCTGCCCTCACAACAACTCATGGGCTGTGGGGGAGGAACTGGGGTTGGTTGGTTTGCAATTGAGAAGTTGAGACATGGGAATGAACTGAGTAGTGGAGAACTGGACCTTGTGTGTGCACATCTTTGCATATGGCACTGAAAACTCAGAAAAACAGCCTCAGCATTAATAAATATCCCCCTCCAAGTCCTCATCCTGCTCTGTCTGACAGTGGGCAGGAGCACAGGGATGCTCAGGAG